>OY757012.1:1156953-1669033 GCA_963580285.1 Lucinisca nassula
AAGTACCCATAACCTATGTTTGCATTATAGATAAAAAAAATATCACAGATTTTCATCAGAAAAGTAGACATTTTGGACATATGAAAAAAATACTTTATGTTGCGCGGGTGTGTTATCATAATGATCAAACATAGGCAGATTCTTACTAAACTGAAATTGCTGTGTCACTGAGTCATTATTACAAGTACATTTACAGTCAAGTTTGTTTGGGCTGTATCTTGGGGTCCCTTTTGGGTTAATTGTTACTTGACTGACACAGTTTCTTACTTAGGAACAATTAGAACTTAGGTTTTGGGTACCTTGACCTGAAGGGATTATTATAAGTTTTCAAATTTAACCAAAGTTAGCTTATTTGCACATGTAATGTGTTTGCTGTGCCCACAATCTCCAATATATGTTTGTTTGTGTTCAGGTTTTACAACCCTATCAACACTACATATTTACCCGTAGGTCATTTTATAGATGTTGCTTCCGATTTTTAATCCGACATCGAGATGAAATGGCATCTCGAGCCTTACTGCCAAAATAAACGCTAGGGTTTCAGGAATGTTCCGACTCACACCACTTTTTATGCCCCCGTAGGAGGGCAAATAGTTTTTGCACTGTCCGTTTGTTTGTGGGTTTGTGTGTTAGTCCCCACCCTTTTGTGATGCAAACTACAGTCGAACTTCCATGGCTCGAACCCCTTTGGGACCATGAAAATTTATTCGAGACAGCGGTAGTTCGAGCCACTGAAGGTTACTGCCAAAAGGCATAACGAGATACTTTTGAACATCTTTCGATGTTATATAATGAAAATGTTTGCAAGATAAAAGACTAAAATCTCCTTAATCATCCCCCACCATTTCTTATCTTGAAGATTTCCCTAGGGGCTCAAGTATGAGTTCGACCCAGCCATGGTAAGCGAGCCATCGGTGTTCGAGCCATCGAAGTTCTACTGTACTTCCTCATTTCTTCACCGATGAGCTGAAACTTTGCGCATGCATTCCTTGTGAGGTGCAGGGGTGCCTAACACAATTTTCACATTGGTCCTATCATTTACGTCGGAGTTACGGCCCGTTATTTCCAAAAAATGCGCTAAAAACTTGTGATCATGTCTTCACCGATTGAGCCTAACTCAATTTTCACATTGGTCCTATCATTTACGTCGGAGTTACGGCCATTTATTTTCTAAAAAATGCGCTAAAAACCTTGTGATGCGAACTTCTTCCACATTTCTTCACCAACTGAGTTGAAACTTTGCACATGCATTCCTTGTGAAGTGCTGTGGTTCCTAACACAATTTTCACATTGGTCCTATCATTTACGACGGAGTTATAGCCCTTTATTTTCTAAGAAAAAGTGCGCTAAAACTCCTTGTTTTTTAAAAGTTTAACATTGGCCATAATTTTCTATTTATATGTGATAGGGCTTTCATATTTCACACGTGCATTGCTTGTCATAAGACCTTTCTAGTGGTACCATAATTTTTGACCTCGTCACCTTGACCTTGACATTTAACCTACCTACTTTTTAAAAGCTTTAACATTTGCCATAACTTTCGACTGGAAAGTGGTAAGGCTTTCATATTTCACAGGTGCATTCCTTGTCACAAGACCTTTTTAGTGGTACCATCAATTTTTTTCTCGTGACCTTGACGTTTGACCTACTTTTTAAAAACTTTAACATTGTCCATGACTTTCTATTGGTAAGTGATAGGGCTTTCATATTTCACATGTGTATTCTTTTTCACAAGACCTTTCTATTGGTACCATAATTTTTGACCTCGTGGCCTTGACCTTGAAATTTGACCTACTTTTTAAAAACTTTTACATTGGCCATAACTTTCGATTGGTAAGTGGAATGGCATTCATATTTCACATGTGCATTCCTGGTCACAAGGCCTTTTTAGTGGTACCATAATTTTTGACCTCGTGACCTTGATATTTGACCTGCATTTTAAAAACTTTAACATTGGCCATAACCTTCGATTGTTAAGTGTTAGGGCTTTCCTATTTCACGTGTGTATTCTGTGTCACATGACCTTTCCAACGATCCCATAAATTTTGACCTTGTGACCTTGAACTACATTTTTAAGACGAGCATTGGCCATACCTTTCGATTGCTTAGTGATACTGCTTTCATATTTATCATGCGCTCTCCGGGGGCATCAGTGTTTCACAAACACATTTTGTTCTGGACAGTCTTCATCATCATCAACGGATTTTTTATTAACGTGCGGGAACAAGGGCAATGTCCACATAAGTGGCCCCCTTCCAGGTAGCTGGCTTGCTGCACGCATCGCAGATCTTACACCAGATCTCCAGGCTTGTCTATCATGAGGATCAATAGCAGTGAGCTTCCATTCTCTGTCCCACAAAATTGGAAGCAACGTCTCCAAAATGACCTTTATAGTGTTGACGGGGACGTTAAACCTAATAAAAAAAACAAAACAAAAAAAAAAAAAAACAAAAAAAAAAACCAGGTCATCTTGGGCCTTCTAGGTCCCCGCTTTCCACCTATATATACCTGTATGTCACAGGCAGTCTTGACTGCACTGTTGAGTGTTCCACATGTCCATACCAGAGGAGTCTTCTCTCTTTCAGGATGAGGTCCAGTTACTCAATGCCAAGATGCTAAAGTAACTCACTGGACATGATGGTGACAGCGTCCTGTGGCTTGACATTGCAGTTCTGTCTGATCATTGCCCTGTCATTCCGAATGACGTTGAAGGTTAGGCTTTGTCAATGGCCATGTCTCACTGGCATGGAGCATTGCGCTCCGCGCACAAGAGCTGTACACACGGCCACGTGTCTTGAACGAGAGGTGGCGGGAAGAGAGAACTGATAGCAACTCCTTGAATTTCTTGCAGGCTGTTTTCACACGTGATGTGGTTGGAAGGTCGCAACCACCCGCTGCTGAGAGCATATCACCTAGGCAGCAAAAGGAAGCTACAACCTCCAGCTTGTCGGATCCGACTTGGGACTTCCCTCTGTGTTCTGCCATCCAAGGGGCCGTGTACACCTGTAATCAGGGTCCTCTTTTTATTTGGTTTTGGTTTTACGGCCCTTTCAAGATTATTTCACTCATATCGAGCCGACCGTTAATCAGAGGTGGGCGAAAACCGGGGTACCCGGAGAAAAATCACCTAACCTTCCGTTGATCAGGGTCCTCTATCAAGCGCTTGAGCCCAATGCATTTCTTGTGCACCCAGAGCTTGCAGCCATTACAAAAGATACTGTTGCTGCCCAATTCAATGCGCCATACAGCGCATGGATACTGGCCTGTACTTTGCAGGAGGTCCAGATCTGTACCACAGATCATGATATGTGTCTTTCCTGTTTTCACTCTCAGCCCTTTCGCCTCCATTGCGTCTTTCCAAGTTAAGAGCCTCCTGACACATTCCTCAAGGATTTCAGCTATGATGACAAGGTCATCAGCATACAGGCCCTCCAAGGGGACTCCAGAGTGGAGCTCGCATGACAAGGCTTCAAGCACAATGGTGAAAAGCATTGGGGTGAGAACAAAGCCTTGATGAACACCCACCATCGCTTCGAATTCTTCACTGTAACCATCACCAACATGGACACGGCTCCGAGCATTAGCATACATCCCTTGGACCAGTTGCACAATCCACTTGTCCACTCCCAAGTATTTTTAGTGCCCACCAGATGATTTTCTGAGGCACTCGATCAAATGCCTTCTTCAGGTCTACAAAAGCCATTAGTCTCCTGTTGGCCGCCAGATACTTTTCTTGCACCTGCCGTACAACAAAAAATGCGCCTGTTGTGCCTGTTTCTGGGACAAAGCCAAACTGGGAAACGTCAATGGACACCAACTGCCTAATGAGGCCATCCACAATCCTCTCCAGGACTTTCATGACCTGTTCTGTCAGCTTGAGACCACGGTAGTTGCCCCGTTCCAATGCATCGCCCTTGCCCTTGTAGAGACAGACAATGAAACTCTGTTCCCAGTCAGAGGGTACCTTTCCATCACGGATGATTGTAGCTGCAAGGTTCCGGATCATCGAGGCACCAACATCACCTGCAGCTCTTATCATCACCACTATGCCAGAAGGGCCCAGTGCTTTGCCAGTCTTCATCGGAGATATAGCCTTCTTAACCATATCAATAGTGATTGGGATGGGCAGCCCTTCCACTCGTGGTTCATCACAGGTGGTCTGGGTCCCAGTCAAACTCAACATTGAGTAGCCTTTGGTAGTGTTCTAACCAGGCCCTCTGTATTGAGTCTTCACTCAATGACATCTCCCCTGCATCATTTTTACTGGTTTGTCACCTACAACATCGCCATTCTCGCTTCTCTTCTGGTTAGCAAGGCGGTATACTGACTTAGGGTAAATATTCTTGTAGATCTCCTCAGCTTCTTGGCCAGCATGGTGCACTGCACGTCTGGCTATGCGTTTGGCCACAAAGTATGATGCTCAAGTGCCCTTACCAGTCTTCCATGCCTTAAAGGCTTGCCGCTTGGCTGCAATGACCTTATTAACATGCTCATTCCACCACCAGGTGGACGCCAGCTTGGTGACCCTTCTTAGCGGTTCAGCAGTACTCAAGATCAGTCTGTTTCAGCTCTGCAGGGAAGTACCATGGAGCCAAATCTATTTTTCTCTAAGGCACCTGCCCATCAGACTTGGAGAAATAGATAGGGCTGCATGGTGCCTCCACTGACTGCACATGAGTACTGTTAAACCGCTAAACTAGAGCGTTTAAGCCTGTCCAGGCAAAGTGGTGCAAGTTGGACCGACCCGGCATATAAACCGTTTGTTTGGACCCTATGCTTCAGATGTCATTTCATCTCAGTTTTGGGTAAAAGTCCCACAAAATTGGAAGCAACATCAACAAAATGACCTAAAAGTGTTAATGGGGATGTAAAACCTTAACTCAAACAAAAAGTCTTTTTCTCCAACCCCTGATGGACCGGGCTGCCCCTTTATATCTACCTTGGCAGAATATGCATAACAAACCATTCACCGACTGCGTCAAAGATTTGACTCTTTGGCTCAGTAGTTACAGTCTTGGATTGTCACCTGAATGGCTTGGGTTTGAATCCAACCAGAGGTAGAAATTTTTTCAGCTATTCCTTTGTTATGGCTTTCATGCTGTAAGAATTTTTGAAAGGCTTTAGTCAAACCTTCAGCAATTCATTGGAACTCTGACCCTGATCTTTACTCTGTTTTTTTTTACCACTGTCCTGCTGAATAAATATATTTTGCCAGAACCAATCAAATTACTTGATATAATGTGTTCAGTCAAACTTGCAAGCTGTTGATCTTGATCAGATGGCTTCTCTGAAGCTATCTGATATGGATTTATATGCAAAAGGAGAGCATAGCTTGGCTCAGCAATACAAGGTTAATGTCAGCACAGGACAATGCATTTTGTTTTATGTTTGTTGTTTGCTCAGCTGAGCACAAAGTGCTCAAGGTGAGCTTTTGGGACACTATGATGTCCATCCCATCTGTCAATCTTTGCTTGTGTGCATTCTATAGAGCACAGTTTTGTTCCAATCTTTATGAAACTTTACCAGAATATTTGTTTAGATAATATCTCAGAAAAGTTCAAATATAGGTCATGTCCAATCAAAAAGTAGGTCACTAGGTCAAATTTTGTTAAAACCTTATGTGTCCCCTAGAGGCCACAGTTTTGCTTCAATCGTCATGTGTAGAAGCCTTCATGGTGTATTGGTTACACTACTCGCCGTGTAAACCAGGGATCGCAGGATTGATACCGGGCTTCTTCAGACTTTTGGTTGAGTCTTTAAACAGAGGTCCCATCTCCGTATGACCTTAGCTGTTGGTGGGACATAAAACTCAAACACTCAATCTTCATGCAACTATACATGTATACCAGAATGTTGTCTTGATTATATCTCGATCAGATTTGAATATGGGTCATGTTTTGCTGCCTTATTAACGTAAAGAATACGGACCTTATAATGACAGTAAAGAAAGCACCAAAAATATCGTGATTACGAAAATTTTGCAATTTTTGCATGCACATCGTGAAAATCAAGCAGTATATGTGTCAAACAATACCGTATTTATCAAATGAAAAAGTTAGTCATTTTTACCTTAAAGAAATCAAAGTTCTAAAAGTGGTGTGTTTTCATTGAATCTGAGTATAATAAGTTCCTGTTCACCACAACTTAAGAAAAGGTTCAATTAATTTTATTCTACTTTGATTACACAGAAAACTCAAATAACTGAATCCTGATAAATTGTTGTTGTTTTTTTAAATAGTATAGATCCAGATCAGCTGGCTTACCAGAAGCCAGCTGATCAGGATCTGTACTGTTTTCTGCTTCTGAATTCAAAGTAAAAACTGAAATCATGCAACACAATTGGCTGAAATATTGGGGAGAAGTGTAGCATATTCAGCATGGCGAGGGTCAACCCTTGTCCTGCTGAGTCCGAATATGTCTTTCAAACAATGTAGAGCCAGATCAGATGGCCATCTGATCAGGAAGTACATTGTTTGTCATTCAGTTTATGAATTTGTTGCAATAATTTGCATCAAGTAATCTGATATGTTGTATTCAGTAGTGAGTGTGGCAGATTAAAATTATCAGCATTCTGAGGGTGAAGAATGCATCCTCAAAGGTGCTGATGTTAGCGTTGACTGCTAGTTAACCCTTTTTGTTCCTCTTTATGTATAGGAAGTGTCCACTTCAAAATTTAGGTATGTCGGGTTGTGTTTTCTTCAAAATTTACTTGGAAAATGGCTGGCTTTAGCAAACAGTGGAGGCCCTGATCAGACACCACGTTCTGCGGCATCTGATCTGGGCCTGCCCTGTTTGCAAGGGTACCCATTATGGGGTTTCCGGTACAAAATGGGTTAAACCTGACAGTACCATTTTTTCTTATTTTTGGAAGAAAATGAGACGGGAATAATATTGAACCGTATTCACATAAAATGTCAATTTACCCTGAAAAAATACAATGCTGTGCTTGGCGCTTCAAAATTTTTTTTTCAGTTTAATGGCCAAGTCAACAATTTTAAGGTCATATCAAGTCCTGTACATTGTAAATTTTACCTCACAAAGAAAAAAAAAGAAATTTTAAGATGAAAATATTGTAATATTTTTCTTACTTCTGCGCAAAATATAGATTGTGGGAACACGATAGAACCGTCTCATCAAGGCGGTTCTAACTAAAACCCATAATCTATATTTTAGAGCAGAAAAAGGAAAAATAAGGTTTACCCCTGTGAAACCCAGTTTTACAATATAAACCTGGGGTTCAAAGGGGGTCTGAATTATATAGCCTCGTTTTCGTGACGAAAAAAAAAGTGGATAGCAATAACAACAAAAACTCTTTCAACATTGTCCGTAGTTTAACTATTGACTGGCATTTATTTCATGATGAACAAGATGTGTTTGTGAAACACGAACATGTCCCCGGGCATGGTCATTTTTTATTCAAAGTTGCTCACAGTTCAAGATTTTTGTGTGGGAAGCCCTTGACACAAGAAACTTACATGTCAAATATGAAAGCTCTATCTTAAACGGTTCAAAAGTTATGAACAATAATATTTTTTTTTCTTTAAAGTAGGTCAAGGTCACAGGTAAAAAAAAATTGCATGAATGTAAAGCTCTTGTCACAAGGAACCTACATGCCAAATATTAAGGCTCTATCTTAAACGGTTCAAAAGTGATGAACAATTTTATTTTTTCTTTTAAGTAGGTCAAAGGTCAAGGTCATGGTCCAAACATTTTGCATGAATGAAAAGCTCTAATCACAGGGAACCTACATGCCAAATATGAAAGTTCTATCCCAAACGGTTCGAAAGTTATGACAAAAAATGTTTATTTTTTAAGTAGGTCAAGGTCACAGGTCAAAATTTTTGCATGACTGTAAAGAGTCTGTCACAAAGAACCTACATGCTAAATATGAAGGCTGTATCTCAAACGGTTCAAAAGTTATGATCAATGTTAACTTTTTCTTTTATGTAGGTCAAAGGTCAAGGTCACAGGTCAAAATTCTTTGCATGAATGCAAAGCTTTTGTCACAAGGAACATACATGCTAAATATGAAGGCTGTATCTCAAACGGTTCAAAAGTTATGACCAATGTTAACTTTTTCTTTTATGTAGGTCAAAGGTCAAGGTCACAGGTCAAAATTTTTTGTGTGAATGTAAAGCTCTTGTCACAAGGAACCTACATGCAAAATATGAAGGCTCTATCTAAAACCGTTCAAAAGTTATGACCAAAATGTTATTTTTTTATTTTAAGTATGTCAAAGGTCAAGGTCAAGGTCACAGGTCAAATTTTTTTGCATGAATGTAAAGCTTTTGTCACAAGGAACATACATGCTAAATATGAAGGCTGTATCTCAAGTGGTTCAAAAGTTATGACCAATGTTATTTTTTTCTTTTAAGTAGGTCAAAGGTCAAGGTCAAGGGTCAAATTTTTTTGCATGAATGTGCAGGTCTTGTCACAAGGAACCTACATGCAAAATATGAAGGCTCTATCTCAAACCGTTCAAAAGTTATGACCAAAATGTTATTTTTTTATTTTAAGTAGGTCAAAGGTCAAGGTCACAGGTCAAATTTTTTTGCATGAATGTAAAGCTTTTGTCACAAGGAACATACATGCTAAATATGAAGGCTGTATCTCAAGTGGTTCAAAAGTTATGACCAATGTTATTTTTTCTTTCAAGTAGGTCAAAGGTCAAGGTCAAGGTCACAGGTCAAATGTTTTTGCATGAATGTGAAGGTCTTGTCACAAGGAACCTTCAGGCCAAATATGAAAGCTCTATCTCAAACGGTTCAAAAGTTATGGCCAACGTTACAGTTGTCCACGTACAAACCAACAAACCTACAAACAAACAAACAGACAGGGCAAAAACAATATGTCCCCGCTATCGCTACCGGGGACATAAAAAGTATTAATTAAATCACTATACTATATATCCAACAGATTTATGTGTAACAACAAATAGCAAAACTTGAGCAAATAAAAAACAAACAAGAGGGCCCAATGGCCCTATATCGCTCACCTGTCTACCGGAAAATCATTAGTGTAGGAGACCACTTGACATTGCTACACTAAATATATAAGCTCTGGGCCTTATGGCTTCGGAGAAGAAGATTTTTGAAGCTTTTTTCCATTATAAGTCTAAAGGAGCCAAGGGCAGGGGTGTGGCCCATTTGGATCCCAGGGGCAGGGTTAGCAGGATTTATGTAGGTGACTATTTTATATTGCTAGATACAAAATATCTAAGCTCTGTGCTTCACAGTTTTGAAGAAGAAGAGATTGTTTAAACTTTTTTTCCATTACGAGTCTATGGGAGCTTAGGGGCCCCGGGGCGTGGCCTATTTGGACCCAGAGGCATGATTGGTAGGATTTATGCAGGTGACCACTTACCGTTGATACATGCTAAATATCTAAGTTCTGGGCCCTGTGGGAAGATTTTTTAAGCTTTTTTCCATTATGAGTCTATGGGAGCTAAGGGGCTCCGGGGTGTGGCCCATTTGGACCCCAGGGGCATGATTGGCAGGATTTATGTAGGTGACCACTTGCCGTTGCTACATGCTAAATATCTAAGCTCTGGGCCCTGTGGTTTCAGAGAAGAAGATTTTTGAAGCTTTTTTTCCATTATGAGTCTATGGAAGCTAAGGGGCTCCGGGGTGTGGCCCATTTGAACCCCAGGGGCATGATTGGCAGGATTTATGTAGGTAACCACTTGCCGTTGCTACAGGCTTAATATCTAAGTTCTGGGCCCTGTGGTTTCAGAACGCCCCCGCCCATAGGGGCTTGCAGAAATATATGGGCTGCATGATGCTTCCACGCAGAGCTGATTCTGGCCCGCACACTAGTACTGGTAAACCGTTTAGAGGATCTAAGCCTGTCCAGGAACCGCGGTGCGAGGCAGACCGTCCATGCTAATAAACTCTATTGGTTTCATTGGGCAACAGGGCTTGAGATGTCATTTCATCTCAATGTCGGGTAAAAGTCCCACAAAATTGGAAGCAACGTCTCCGAAATGACCTTTACAGTGTTGACGGGGACGTTAAACCTCAAATCAAACAAACAAACAAACTGTGGTTTCAGAGAAGAAGATTTTTTAAGCTTTTCAATTATGAGTCTATGGGAGATAAAGGGCCCTGGGGCGTGGCCCATTTGGACCCCAGGGGCATGATTGGCAGGATTTATGTAGGTGACCACTTGCCGTAGCTACATGCTAAATATCTAAGCTCTGGGCCCTGTGGTTTCAGAGAAGAAGATTTTTAAAGTTATTATGAGTCTATGGGAGCTAAGGGGCCCTGGGGCATGGCATGTTTGGACCCCAGGGGCATGATTGGCAGGAATTATGTAGATGACCACTTGCCATTGCTACATGCTAAATATCTAAGCTCTGGGCCATGTGGTTTCAGAGAAGAAGATTTTTGAAGCTTTTTTCCATTATGAGTCTATGGGAGCTAAAGTGCCCCGGGGCGTTGCCCTTTTGGACCCCAGGGGCATGATTGGCAGGAATTATGCAGGTGACCATTTGCCATTGCTACATGCTAAATATCTAAACTCTGGGCCTTGTGGTTTCAGAGTAGAAGATTTTTGAAGCTTTTTTTTTTCCATTATGAGTCTATGGGAGATGAGGGGCCCTGGGGCGTGGCCTATTTGGACCCCAGGGGAATGATTGGCAGGATTTATGTAGGTGACCACTTGCCATTGCTACATGCTAAATATCTAAGCTCTGGGCCCTGTGGTTTCAGAGAAGAAAATTTTTGAAGCTTTTTTCCATTATGAGTCTATGGGAGCTAAGGGGCCACGGGGCATGGCACATTTTGGACCCCAGGGGCATGATTGGCAGGATTTATGTAGGTGACCACTTGCCGTTGCTACATGCTAAATATCTAAGCTCTGGGCCCTGTGGTTTCAGAGAAGAAGATTTTTGAAGTTTTTTTCCATTATGAGTCTATGGGAGCTTAGGGCCCCCACGAGGCGTGATCCGTTTGGACCCCAGGGGCATGATTGGCAGGAATTATGTACTTGACCACTTGCCATTGTTACAAGTTAATTATCTAAGCTCTAGGCGCTGTGGTGTCAGAGAAGAAGAGTTTTTAAATTTTTCCCATTATAAGTCTATGGGAGCTATATGTTGCCATGGCAACCAGAATTCCAATCTGATCAGCCCAAAAACCTTATGCAGCCTTTCCCCCTACCTGATTATGCTTCACATGGAATTTGATCAAGATTGGCCATGGGGTATTAGAGATATACTTATTTGAAATTGTTAACGGACACATGTACGGACGCATGCACACACGACGGACAAAATGTGATCACAAAAGCTCACCTTGTCACTATGTGACAGGTGAGCTAAAAACATGTATATAATAACGATTACCTTCAATATCGTTCTAACAGATTCAAGTAAGGAGAAGGAATAAACCTGAATAAAACTACAGTAAAATTCCTATATTAAGACCACCTTTGGAACTGTTCAAAAGTGGTCTTTAAGACCACTTTGAACAGTCCCAATGGTGGTCTTCCATTAGAGTACATTGGATGTAGAAAACAAAAAGAAAATGTAGTTGAAGATATTAATTTTAGGTGGTTTTAATAGGAGAATTTCACAGTATTTTCCACCCTTTATTAATCCTTATCCTGCTGAATCAATTAGATTAGCAACATGATATACCTAATGTAAAATTAATTTTAATTAATAATATACCTACCCATCACTACAATTTAAGCCTTTTCACCAGACGCAGGCCTGGGTCAGTCTGACAAAAAAAATCTAGCCAGAAATGCCACCGGCATGTCCCTTTTCCAGTGACCTCCCTAGTGTACAGTCCTGATTGGTCGCTGATGTCACATGACCTATCAGACCAATGGGTAGACGATACAGGTCACATGAAAACCAACCAATCAAATTGCTGGTTCATTTCACAAACTGCATGACAAACATGCCATCTGATCTGGATCTACACTGTTTGAAAAGGTAGGGGTTGTGATGTTCTGCTGGATATGGGTTAAATTAAATTCTTTTCTTTATGGATTCTTCCATTGCTATATGTTGGACTGGTCCATTTGTCATATAGGGGGGTCAGGCCTACCCTTAAAGGTAGCTATATAAGTCATAGCCCCTTGAAACGGGCCTCCGTGGCCTAATGGATAAGAGCGCTGACTCTTAGTCATTAGGTCTCTCACCGCCGTGGGTTCGAGCCTCGCTCGGGTCACGTGTGAGACGCCAAGTTCTGCAACGGAAGGTCAGGTGGTTTTTCTCCGGGTACTCCGGTTTTCGCCCACCTATGATTAACGATCGGCTCGATATGAGTGAAATAATCTTGAAAGGGCCGTAAAACCCAAACCAAAAAAAAAAAAATAAAAATATAGCCCCTTGAACACCATGTTTATATAGTAAAACTGGTTTACAGGGGTAAACCTTATTTTTCCTATTTCTATTCTAAAATATAGATTGTGGGACCTGGGCCTGCACTGTTTGTCAAGGTACCCCTTTAGGGTTTTCCAACGGTTAAGAGAAGACACTATTTTCAGAAGAGCTTAATTTATTGCAAAGTGAACATGAATCAGAACTTTGTCTTCCTGGCAGGTGTCTCCAAATATTTAAGGCTGCATTCACAACTGATTGATTCAGATCAAATTTGGTTTAACATCCCCATCAACACTAAAAAGGTCATTTTGGAGACAGTGCTTCCAACTGAGATGAAATGACATCCCAAGCCCAGCTGCCCAATGAAAGCAATAGGGTTTATATGGATGGATGGTCCAACTCACACTGCTCTGCCTTGGCAGGCTTAGACCCCCAAAACAGTTTACCAGTTCTCATTAGCAGTTGATTTCAGCTCTGCATGGAAGCAACATGAAGCCCAATCTATTTGTCCAAGCCCAAATGGGTGTGGGGGGGACCTTCAGATCTGGATCAGACTGTCACATTTTGGATCTAGTGCCAATGCAATCTGATCTAGATCAACTTGACATGCATCAACCCGAACCAGATTGGTTGAAAAAACCTTTAAGAGTAGACACCCTTTAGAGATTTTGTTCTTTAAGAGCCAACATCTTTGGAGGGATTCTGATTCCAGTCCCAAAATGTGTCTTCCTTAAGGAAAAATTTGCCAGATTCATTCAATTCCACTGGACACTCTGCCGGCTGGGTAGTTGTTTTTTGTTGTTTTTTTCAACAGACATTTAAAAATATTTTTTCTTATTTTTCCATGAAAACAGGATTGGACATTTTATGCAATTTTTTTGCATGAAATGTTGAACAGGAACAGGATTTGACATTTTATGCAAATTGTCTCCTATCAAAGGACATATTGCATGAAATGTCAAATCCTGTTTTTTTGGGAAAATATGAAAAAAATACAAACAATTTGTTGTCTGCTAAATTAGCCCAGAGAGTGGTAAAATTTAACCCATATATGCCAAGTGACTCTTTTCTGGGACATTGGCAAACTGTGCATACCCAGATCAGTCGGATCTGGGTCTACACTGTTTGCTTAAAGAACATTCATTTTTGTAAAATTTGCCACAAACAAAAACAAACCTGACACCCCTATAATTGGAAATGGACTACTCCAAACGCGCAAGGTGAGAGATTATTCCCTTGTCATATGTGGGTTAATAAACCATTTCTCATGTTTGTCTGGCTATGCTCACAAACTTCTCTAGGTGTCACCACAGATTATAACAAATAAAGACTGCTTACAATGTATGAAAATGCAGAACAATGTTCAGAGAGGTAGTTGCTATGAGACGTCAACAAGAGCTGTCAACTGACATGGTAGCTCACATGTTTCTCAAACACAATACAGTGAAACTTCAACAGCATGAACACCGATGGCTCTTTACCATGGTTAACCCATTTAGTACCAGAATCCTCAAAATGGGTACCCTGGCAAACAGTGCAGGCCCAGATCAGAATGCGGCGTCTGATCAGGGCCTACACTGTTGCAAAAAGTTCAGCCATTTTCCTAATCAATTTTGAAGAAATCACAACGTGACACCCCTAAATTTTTAAATGGGCTCATGATATATATAAGGAGGAAGATTCCATTGTGTACAAAAAGGGTTAATTCCAACTTGCTCTTGAGTCCCTAAAAAATTATTTCCATAGCTTCAGGTATCCATATATTTTGGATCATTTAACCCATTGTATACTAGTGGACTCTTTCATTGCTATTATGTTGGACAAGTCCATTAGTCATATAAGGGATGTCAGGTTCATGTGTACTTCAAAATCTGTGATTGACTTCAAGGTCACAGGCAGATGTGGATACTGCTAGATAAAACTTCAGTCCAGTTGTTCAAAGCATCATTAGCTTAACAAGCTCATTTGTGGTCAAATGGTTAACTGTTCTAGCAAAGTCAGTTGCTAACTAGAGCTGTCAGTGAAACTGACTAGGGCCCCGGCAGCGCTATCAGAGGAGTAAAAATTTGTGGACGGACAGACAGACAGACAGACAGACGGACGGACAGAGTGATTACTATTGGGCATCCACACTTTCAGTGTGGGGCCGAGATCTTTTTTTTCCAGCAAAAAGGTGCACATCTTTTTGTTGAAAGACAGATGGTCAACAGTTCTTTTAATTGATCCATCTTCACCGAATGTCCACTTTGTCAAATGTCCACTTAATGGACAATTTCTAAAAAGGTGCGACAAATCATCTAAAACTGTTGCATTAGCTATGATCTTGGGAGCCGCCCCCGCCCACCGGGGCTTGAAGAAATAGATGGGCTGCAGATGTCATTTCATCTCAATGCCGGGTAAAAGTCCCACAAAATTGGAAGCAACATCTCCAAAATGACCTTTACAGTGCTGACGGGATGTTAAACCTCAAATCAAACAAACAAAATGATCTTGCGAATAAATGAGACTCTGTTGCCTAGTGTCTTCTGTAATTAAAGCAAGAGGGTTAAAAATGTAAGCTGTGATTACTATAATGAAATATCATTGCACTGTTTACATTGTTCATGGTATTGTCAATATTCATAAATAGAACTGAGCTCCTTTCATCCACTATTCACTTAATATTGTGACTTTGATTTACTCAGTTCAGGACAGGTAGATACGAATCAATAACTAATACAGAACAGAGATATCAGGGAAACAGATTTTTTTTTACTTTACTTTGCAAGGACCCTGAAGTTGTAGCTTCATTTTCCTTTTATTTTAACTTCAAACAAGAGCACCGCAAGCGGGTGCCAACGCTCGTCTGCAGTTTCTTTTAGAAAACAAAAGTTCTAAGTCAAATCAAATTGCAAGATGGAGTTATAAAACTTGTATGGAAAGTATGCCTTGTGATGGTGAGTATGTGTATGAAGTTTCATGAAGGTAGGCCAAATACTTTTGGAAATATGGTCAAGGTTAAGGTTTTCGGTTAAATTTTCGAAAAATAGGTCAAAGTTCAAAGGTCAAGGTCACAGATCAAAAAGTGTGGTATCACTGAAAAGGTCTTGTCCCAAGGAACATTCATGTGAAGTTTGAAGGCTCTGTTGTGAATAGTATTAAAATGAGAGCAAAAAATGTGTTTCAGAAAAAAATTGGAAAAGGGGAGATAATTCAGCCAAAATCAACAAAGTTGTTATGGTCCTTGGTCAAAATGTAGCTCTTGTGATGATGAGTGTGTGTATGAAGTTTCATGAGGCTAGGTCTAATACTTTTTAAGTTATAGCCAAGGTTAAGTTTTTTTTTGAACGACGCAGGACGACACAGGACGACTACGCAGACGCCGGAGTGATGACAATAGCTCGAAAGTTTTTTTTCAAAAAACAGACGAGCTAACAAAACGAAAAAGTTTTTACTTTCAATTAAGAAGTGAGAATGGTCAAATTTTTCTAATTACCTAATGATTAGATCAAGACTCCTGTCACCATTTTGTATGCATCGACCAATAGTCATTTTGTCAAAAACGTTATTCAACCAACTGTCTTTCAATGTAGTGTCCTACAACTCGGTTTAAAGCTTTACCAAATTCAAAACTCCTACAACAACAACTACAAAACATCTGAAAACAAATGTAAAACAATAGCTAACTTTGGTTTTTAACTCAAACAACTATTTCACTGACGGTAAGTAATAACCGTATGAACAACATGTACATAAATGATTAAGTAACAATTAAGGTTCCCACATTTTTCAGACAACAAATTCCACAGCTGAAATTTTAAAATTAACTGACATACTAAGAATGAAAAATTATCTCATCTGCTTGTTCAGGTTATGCTTACAGATGAAACTAACACTTTGCAGTGTTAACCCTGATTTTTATAATTCCCTGACATTTGCTTCAAATTGCAATTACCTGTCCTTTAAAAACAAGAAATCCACGGAAAGCAGTGTCGCACCTGCGGGGATTAAGTCACACAAGTTCCTATTTGTTTTGAAAAAAAAATCTATTGATGGGTTAGTTAGTAAGAAAATGGACAAAGTAGAAACTTTGGAATGTCTCTATCAGGGAGATGGTATTTTAGAAAAAGAATGGGTAACTGATAGCCAGTGTCACTCAATTCTACAGGGGAAAGTTAGTATGTATGCAAAATATGATCCAAATCCATCAATTCTTCACAAGGTATTGGGCAGACACCATTTTTGGGCTTGAAACAAGGTCCCAAACTCTGCTGAAACTATATGAAATATGCCTTTTATTATCCCAAGCCATATATTGCCAACAGCAACAGGCTTGCAAAATTTGATTTAAACATGTCCATTATTTCACAAGATATCATTTTTGCCAATTAATCAAGGCCAGGATTTCTGCTGAAAGTTGTCGAAAAATGTCATGTGACAATCCCAAGCTAGGTATTGCTAACAAAAATATGTATGCAAAATGTGATCCTAATTCCATCAATTCTTTCACAAGATATTAAGCAGAAACCAATTTTGGGCATAAATCAAGGGCCTCTAACTCTGCTGAAATAAATCTGAGATGTATGTGCAAACAATATGCACATCTTCAGACCATTACCTAATCCTCTGTGAAGTTTCAAAACTATTGGCCTAAAACTGCAGGAGGAGTTGCGCTCACGAGACACCCATTGACTATAAGGGTTTTATGTAAAAAATTATTAAGTTAATAAAGCAGAAAAAGTTGAAAAAAAAAATCCGAGATTTGTGTGCAAACCATATGCACATCTTAAGACCCCGCCCTAGTCATCTGTGAAGTTTCAAAACGATTGGCAAAAAATGCAAGAGAAGTTGCATTCACAAGACACCCACTGGCTAACACTTTTAGAAAAAGGGTTTTAGGTAAAAAATGACAAAGTCAAAAAAGCGGAAAAAGTTGAAAAAGTATATCTGAGGATTATGAGCAAACAATATGCACATCTACAGACCATGGCAAAAACATCTGTGAAGTTTCAAAATGATTTGCCAAAAACTGTAGGAGGAGTTGTGCTCACAAGACACCCACTGTAAATTGTTGAGAAATGGACAAACAGACGGATTACGGCACGCTAACGCAGGTGCGACAAAAATGATACATTTCTGACTTTTCCCAGATGCATGGGAAACCTAAAAAATAATCAAAGGACCACTCATTCCCACAAAGCTTGGTTGGAATGATCCAATGCTCTTTGGTTGGAACTGAATTGAATTGGGTTAACATCCCTCCAACACATTATAGGTTATATGGGGACCGACAGGAGAGAACATTTCAGTTCACCAATTACCTCTCATAAACATCAAGATAAAAATATGAGAAAAAGAAACTAAAACCTTCCCACCTGCTGAAATATCGAGTTACACGAAATTCCATTTG
The DNA here is from genome assembly GCA_963580285.1 of Lucinisca nassula. Classification (NCBI taxonomy): domain Eukaryota; kingdom Metazoa; phylum Mollusca; class Bivalvia; order Lucinida; family Lucinidae; genus Lucinisca; species Lucinisca nassula. Next base: position 1,174,677 of record OY757012.1, read on the forward strand.
TGTGGGCAATTTTAATTGCCTTTTATCACATGTGCATGGCCAAAAAGTGGTGAAACAGAAGGTTGGAACTACCCCCACTTCATTAAACCTTTCCAACTAGTTGGATTTATCAATTTATCATATAATTCTCCTTGACAGCTACACTGAAATTATTTACTCAGAGTAGGCTTATCTTGTTCTATTCTGTTTGCAAATGTCTTCATACTGTGTCACAAAATTGAAGGTCCTTCTCCTAAAGATAGTATGCACCAAGTATGGTGGCTTCTGGCTACTTCATGCTACGTACAGAAGAAATTTTTTTGAAAACTGAAAAATTGCCTTTATTTTTAAAAACTCTGGAATTTTAAAGTCACCTTAGAAAACCCCTACAGATCATGGCCTGTTTATTTCTAAAAATCTGAAAGTTCTACTGCTACAGTTCCTTAATTGCTGGTTCTTAAAGACATGATTCTTTTTCCCTGTAATAATTTTATTCCATACAGCAACACATTTGGGTAAGTGCATAAAATTTTTAACCAATTGGTTATACATATATTTTTGTTTACCAAACATTACATGTTTACATTTCTCTCATCACTTTTGGTGCCCAATTTCATACAACACTTTCATCTGCTCAAACTGTATGGTAACAACTGTTCATGTGCAACTCACAACAGTTAAATCATTTTTTGTTACTTTTAAGATTCAAAATCTTAATAGCAGTGTTGACCCTGCTCTGACACCTCTGAACTGGATCTATACCGTTTACAAAGTCACCATTATGCAAATGTTGCCCTACAGAAATGAACTATATGAATGGCTGACCGCATGATCATTGACATGTCTTTGACTTGCTTCCAAAATATTGCATCTTTTTCGAGGAATGAGAAAGATACTATTAGGTCAAGTTTATTGAACAGACATGCTTGAAACAATCAATCTTTCTTTAATATCGCAATTTGGATGTAACAGATTTTCAAATTCAACTTACAGAAGTGCATTGTCCATTTCAACGCTCAGTCTGCTAAAGAAGCATTTGCAAACAGTGTAGATCAAGATCAGCTGGCTTCTAAAGAAACTGTTTAATCGGGATCTGTACTTACATGCACTCAGAAAATCAAATTTCCAAAAACAAGTATTTGAGCAAGTGAAAAATTCTGGTAAAAGTTGCAGCATAATATTTGCATGCCGTCTGCTACTTCTGATCAAAAGGGTTAAATAAGCAATGACATTCATACAAGACTAAAATTATATCAACAAAGCTCTCTAACAATTTCATTAGATTTTCAATGTAGGACCGGTATAAAAAGAACTGAATATTAATAACATGCCATGAACACAAACGTGGTTTTGTTTGTTTGATTGGTTTGAGGTTTAACGTCCCCATCAACACTGTAAAGGTCATTTTGGAGACGTTGCTTCCATTTTTGTAGGACTTTTACCCGACATTGAGATAAAAGGACATCTCAAACCCTGTCGCCCAATGAAACAAATAGGTATATTAGCATGGACGGCCCGCCTCTCACTGCGGTTCCTGGCGGCCCCCGCCCATAGGGGCTTGAAGAAATATATTGGCTGCATGATGCTTCCACGCAGAGCTGAATCCGGCCCGCACACTAGTACTGGTAAACTGCTTACAGGATCTAAGCCTGTCCATGAACCGCGGTGCGAGGCGGACCGTCTATGCTGATAAACCCTATTGGTTTCATTGGGCGACAGGGCTTGAGATGTCTTTTCATCTCAATGGCGGGTAAAAGTCCCACAAACTTGGAAGCAACGTCTCCAAAATGACCTTTACAGTGTTGACGGGGACGTTAAACCTCAAATCAAACAAACAAAAACCGCGGTTCCTGGACAGGCCTAGATCCTCTAAATTGTTTACCAGTACTAGTGTGCGGGCCGGATTCAGATCTGCGTGGAAGCATCATGCAGCCAATATATTTCTTTAAGCCCCTATCGGTGGGGGCCTAACACAAACATGGTACGAAAAAAACAAATTTCATCATCATTTAAACTTATTCAATCTAATGACAATGAATTCTATACATTTATTGTTAAATTCCTTAATAAACACGCACATTTTATTTACAACAATAAAAGAAATTCAACGTATTTACAGCCACCACCTACACCTACACAACTTAATTTGAGCAGACAACATAACTTACGGCAAGCTGTACTTTTTCGCTTGCACAGGCTCATATGAAGTTTATATGTAGATTTTTTTTCGTTTTCAATGAGTTTCTATCATAAAGTGAACAGCAAGAATTCTACCTTGTAACAATGCATTAAACTGTACCCAACACTTAGGAACTAGATCTGGGGATGAATGCAACACTAGTCACTTCTTCATTTTTTATTTTAGAAATCTTGTATGCCAAGTATTGAGCTTCCCAAACTGCTGCTTCTTAAGAAGAAGATTTTTGAAAATTGCAAAATTAACATTATTTTCAACAGTTGCAATTTCAAGACCCCTTTTGGGGCCTCTACATGTAAGGGCCCCTTCATTTGTACAACCTTGAAACTCATCCATCTAAAGATGCCACATACAAAGTATATATACTGACCCAAAGAGCTAACAAAACTAGAAATTCTATTCTAATTTTTTTACCCTTTAAGCTGGAATATTAAAATTTGGGGTATGCTTATCCTTCTGAATGTTCGTCCTTATTACACCGTTAGCAGTAGACCCTGGTTACACTTCACTGACCACAGCGGTTCATGTAAAAAAAATCGCATTTCTGCAATGCCCTTGCAGTGCATGATTCAGTTTCAAATGCAAAGTGTATATTGTTGGCAACCTATACGATATTTGGCTCGGGGAAAAAACATTTGATAAATTTTCCCTACCCCACAATGCCACGATTAAGTCTTGAAGATAGAGGACTTAACTGCAGCTTTGTGGGGTAGGGAAAAATTTATCAAATGTTTTATCCCGAGCCAGATAACGTATAGGTTGCCACCAAGACACATTTGAAACTGAATCATGTGCTGCATGTGCAATGCAGAAATGCGCTTTTTCACATGAACCGCCGTGGTCAGTGAAGCCTGACCAGGGTCTACTGCTAACGGTGTAATAAGGACGAACATTCAGAAGGATAAGCATACCAAAAATTTTAGAATTCCTGTTTAACCGGTAAAAAATAGAATAGAATTTCTAGTTCCGTTAGCTCTTTGGGTCAGTATATTAATATTCCTTTTTCCCTGTAGCAAGGTCATGGTCACTGTTGATAAAACATAACTTTGACTATGATTGCAGTGACCCCAAAATCTGTCCCCGACTCCATCGCCCTACAATAAACAAACAAACAAAAAATTCAAGATATAAAACCTCAAACATACTAAAGTTATTAGTTGGACATGGATTTTCTATTCAAAGGCTGTAGCAAACATCCTTGAACACTTTGAATGTACCCCACAAGACTTTACAAACTGGCAATAAACACCCTTAAATGTACCCCATAAGACATACACACTACATGTAGCTGAGGTAATTACAGAATACCCCACAAGGCATTACACTACCATGTTTGACTTCACACAGAATGTTATCCATAACACATTACATACTTACATGGGGATAATTGTCAAGCCACTTCAGCAAATGAGGGACAATTACATAGTCAACATAATTCTGTACAATTTAACGTATGTTCACCCATTCACTTTTTCGTTATATCTTGTTTCAACTTGAAATCAGAAGGCCCTACATTAACCAAACGTGGTCTGGTGGTAAAGCATACTATATACTGGGCTACAGACATCTTTATGATGGCATGTGACTTTGACCTTGACCTTAATCTGCTTGTGAACTTTACCCTTTATCAAACAAATGTTGAACTTTTGAGATTGTGCAATGAATTTGGAGTTTTGCCTTATACAGTTAACAAACACTCATCTGTTGATGAGCTGTGTTACATGCTGTGTTATACACAAACTTATTCTATTCATGAATTTTATCCTTCCACTAACAAACTTACATTTTCAACATATATACAGATTTCATTGGTGATCTGTGTTAGATGCTGTGTTATACACAAACTTATTCTATTAATGAATTTTATCCTCCCACTAACAAACTTACATTTTCAACTTATATACAGATTTCATTTTTGACACATACTGTCACCAAACTGGATCTATTATGCAACTTATTGGCTTACAAATATACCTAAATGACCTTGTCCTTTAATATTTACCTTTTCACAAAGTTTAAATTTGTTATTTTTTTTTAATAAAGCTCTAGTTCCACCACATACACAGTCGAATGCTCTAACAAGGGATGTTGTGCTGTCAGGTTACCCACCAAAAAAAAAAAAAAAAAAAAATTAAAGCCCCACAGTGATGTTTTCAACCTGATTTTATCCTTCGTCATACTTGTTTTAACCCACTACCATCTGTTTTTCATCTTTTATTCTCAACATAATTGGCTGTTTACTTATTTTTACTAACAGGCACAGGCATGCAACTGCTCAAAGTTACCCGCGCAGGTGTGCAGAAGTACCAATAGATAAAGATAGATAGGAAAGTGTAGGTTGTATACTGGGGAGATTGATTTTACAGAAGCTCTAATATTGTGATATTTGGGGAATATTTCTTTATAATAATACCTGTTGGTGCAGAATAACGTGTGTGTGTGTGTGTGTGAATTTGGGTTTAACGTCGCTTTCAACAATTTTTCAGTCATATCACGGCGGTGTCTGGTTGCGACAGGGAGCTCAATGCTCACTTTTATAGTGCTGCCCCACTGAAGTATCATATCCCAGACACATTACATGATACCACACCCAGTCACATTATCCCGACACTGGGTCAACCAGTCCTAGCTCTACCCCGTAAATCTGAGTGCCAAGCGAGGAGCAGCTGGTACCATTTTTAACGACTTTGGTATGTCGCGGCCCGGGATCGAACCCGTGACCTCCCGTTCCCCGGAGCGGACACTTTACCAACTGAGCTATCGGGGCATGTTGTGCTGAATAACCGCTTTGAAATGCGAAATTTTTTTTCTTCTCGGAGGCGTTGTGCTGAATAGCATAAACACTTATTTGATGAAGTATGAAAATGATTGGATCCCTATTTTAAAAAAATAATAAAACTGCCAGTTCAACTAAAACATAACCAAAGTTGAACAGTGCAGGTCCCTTTAAGTATGAATCTCTGAATCTGACCTTGAAAATTTTGAAACCTGTTGATGTGGCATCAGGTTAACATGTACAGACCAGCTACCGGTAATAACCCATATTTTTTTTTTTCTCTACGCGTTAATAGGCTTTTTTTCCTCAGAGAACAAGCGAGAAAGTTCTCTGAGAAGAAAAAAAATTCGCGTTTCAAAGCGGTTATTTTCTCCGTGAAACGCCACAAAATTTCTCCGCGAACGTCGCTTTTTCTCAGAGAAAGCCAATTAGTACAGGTAAAGTCGTTCCCAGTGTTTCTCCGCGAAATCTGCCTATACCTACATGTATATTTGTTCATGTGCATGTATTTTTTCATGCATTAAAATTTGTTACACAAAGTTTGAAGCATATGACGAAATGCATTTTCTTTGTACAACGATCGACAACTCTAGCGATCATAAAGTACGAGTTTGATCCAGTTGGAATCATAATGATTTGCATCTTATGCACTTTACCACACAGTATGAACATGAATGTTTTCTGTGTTCCTTTTTTTACTGTTGTGTAAACACTTCATAAATTGAAAACTGTTGATTTTCTATCCGTTCACCATATTGGGAGTACTTTATTTTTTTCTCAAGTAAATACTTTAGAAAAATCAAACTCAATGTATATAATAACGTGGATCCTGCTTGTACATGTACGTGTGGGCGCTGATCTCACTCTACATTTTGGTTTATCTTTTTCTTACACTGCGAGTAATTAAACATCACTTATGCTTACACTTAAGCTCACATGTAGCCCGAGTGAGAGATCTAATGTTTAAGAGTAGGCCACGGAGGCCTGCTTGTGTTTCTTGCCTTTACAATTCAATTTTGCTCATACATGTACATTAACCCATTTCAGACTGGAAACCCCTAAACAGGTACCGTGGCAAACAGTGCAGGCCCAGATCAGACGCGGCGTCTGATCAGGGCCTACACTGTTTGCAAAAAGTTCGGCCATTTTCCTAATAAATTTTGAAGAAAACACAACCTGAAACCCCTAAAGTTTGAAATGGACTCATGCTATACATAAGGAGGAAGATTCCATTTGGTACAAAAAGGGTTAACATGGGGAAATTGCGCGGCAAGCATTCCAAGGCTGCCTATAAGTCTGATCTCTAACTTGAAGCAGAACTACAAAATTCTCCAAGATAATCAGCAAAGTTTGTACAGACAATCAACCTGGGTATCTTGTTAAGTCTACTGTACAACCCGAAGGTAACTGGCCCCCGTGTCCTAATGGGTACGAGCGCTGACTCTTAACCCATTCAGTACCAGAAACCCCTGAATGGGTACCTTGGCAAACAGTGCAGGCCCAGATCAGACACCGCAGAATGCGGCGTCTGATCAGGGCCTACACTGTTTGCAAAATGTTAAGCCATTTCCCGCACTAAATTTTTTAAGAAAAAAAACAACCTGACACCCCTAAGTTTCAAAATGGACTCCAGTATATATAAGGAGAAAGATTCCATTTGGTACAAAAAGGGTTAATCATCGGGTCATTAGGTCTCTCCGCTGTGGTTTGCGCCTCGCTCGGGCCAGATACATGTAGTTGGTAACGAGTACCCACATCCTACAATGGGCGTCTAGGAACAGATTAAGGAAAATCTAAACCTTGTAAACTCCAGTTCTCTCTATACATGAATGTGTGCAGGTAAAATGTGGCACTTTTACCCGACATTGAGATGAAATGACATCTCAAGCCCTGCCACCGCATGAAACCAACACGGTTTATAAGCATTGATGGTCCGACTCGCACCACTTTGTCTGGGCAGGCTTAGATCCTGTATGCGGTTTACCAGTACTCGCATGCGGGTCGGTTTCAGCTCTGCATGGAAGCATCATGCAGCCCATCTGGTTTCAGCTCTGCGTGGAAGCTCATGCAGCCCATCTTTTTCATCAAGCTGAGCTTTTGGTAAATGTCACACATCATTATGGTGTTAATAACCTACATGTACGACTCATTATGAGATATCGCCTATTCAAATATATTGTAAAATTTTACCACTAAAAACGGAAAATTTTCGGATAAAAATTCTGGTATTTTTCATATTTCTGCTCAAGATTTTGGGTACACTTTAAAACGACTCAGCGAGGTGGTTCTAACGAGTACCCACAATCTCTATGAGCAGAAATTAGATAAATAATATATACCCCTGTAAACCCCAGTTAAAAGTGGGGTTTAAGCGGATAACAAATAAATAGGCGTATTTTCGTGATGTGAATAAAAGTTGTCATGATACGTTTAAAAATTAAATTACTAAAATGAAATTGTGTAACATCAAAAAATATTTGATTATGATTTAACAATGACTACCATTTGCCTTCGTTTTCAAAAACAACGCCAAACAAACGAAGAAATAAAAACTTCATGCAAGCCCAGTTGTATTTTTTTCTCCGCGAAATGCGGGTAATTTCATTTTCAATGAAAGCAATCGGTCAAATTTTCGCTGAGAATCTCCAAGAATTTTCTCCGCGAAACCGGGAGAAAGAAATTTCTCGCTCATTTTATCTTTTCTCGCTGTTTTGCGGAGAAAATAGCAGATTTTGCGTTAGGCGGTTTCTCCGCGAAAAAAAAAAAAAAAAAATGGGTTATTAGCGGTAGCTGGTCTGTATTTGGTAGTGTTTGAAAAAGATTGGATAAAACACTTGGGAGTATGGTAAAAGAAAGATTTCTGTAGGTTAACCTCCAGCTTAACCTTGAGCTTAAAATAGACCAGGAAATGACCTTAACCTTCAAATTTTTGGTGTTCCCTTGTGGGGAGTGATAAAACAAGACCTTTGGACCAAGTTTGAAAGAAAATCAGGCCAGGGACTACTGAGATATTGCACATCAAAATTTGCCCCCATTGCCATTCGGACTGCTATGACTCCATCCCATTAAAGACATGGTGACAATAAACCAAATAAATTTGTCTGCACATACCCCAAGTTTGTGAGAACCATGTAGATCTTTATTAGACTGCGAATAGGTTCTTGCTGTTTTGGGCATGAAGAATTTGGTATGCAATCCCTTTAGTAAGGAAAATTGCCTAATAAGAATATTCTGTGTACAATGAAATATGCTAAAATTGATCTTGCTCTTTCGTTTTCGTACACAATAATTGCCAAATAAGAACACAATAAAACACGCCTTTTAAAGCTGTTACCTGGGGATTACATAGTCATTCAGAGATACTTGTAGGTTAACCAAAACAGTCAAACTGATGCTGAATTTCTTAAAATAGATCAAGGAATGAAATTGAACGTCAACATTTTGTTGTTCTAATGTTGAGAGTGTTATGTGACCAAAGTTTAAATAAAATCTGACCAGAGACTTCTGATATATAATACTTGAAAAGTGGACGCCACTGCCATCCCTGTCACCATTTGGACAGCTATATCTCCATCCCACTGAAGAGGGAGAGACAAAAAAAATCAGCATCTCATATTAGTATCAATTATAGGTCACAACAAAAAATATGTCTGAAGAACATAAATGCCCCAAGTATGGATGCATTGTCACAATGATTAACAACCAAGACACTTTAGACACACGAACTTACTTTGCATGTCAAACTACAAGAAAACACTACAAATTTATCGAGACATGGTACATGTTTTTATCCTTTTCTATTATTTTGGTAAGCCCCCGCCCATAGGGGCTTGAAGAAATATATGGGCTGCATGATGCTTCCACGCAGAGCTGAATCCGGACCGCACACTAGTACTGGTAAACCGCTTAGAGGATCTAAGCCTGTCCAGGAACCGCGGTGCGAGGCGGACCGTCCATGCTAATAAACCCTATTGGTTTCATTGGGCGACAGGGCTTGAGAAGTCATTTCATCTCAATGTGGGGTAAAAGTCCCACAAAATTGGAAGAAACGTCTCCAAAATGACCTTTACAGTGTTGACGGGGACGTTAAACCTCAAATCAAACAAACAAAAATTATTTTGGTATGTTTTCATATATCCTGAGTGACTTATTTCAATTATGTCTAAACACCTGTCATTTGTACTTTCACATACATAAACAGACTAGTTTGGCAATGTTACACAAACTTGTAATGATATTATGCCTTTAAACAAACTTGAATACCCTTAAGGTACTGATTCTACATGTGAAGTTTCACTGAATTTCCTGTAGTGGTTTTGGAGAAGATTTTTAAAGGATATATTTCTTTTGTGTTCTTTTTTTTTTTTTTTAGTAATGGCGGCCATTTTGGATTCTTCACTGATTTGATATTAACAGACTTGAAATTCCCCATGACATGAAAATTGATGGTAGTGAAAAAGTGTATATTTGTAACCCCAAAATGATGTGAAGATAGTTCCCATGTGCAACTGATTACATCTAGGAATATTTGAACCTGGTAATAACACAATGTTTCCACTTTGGCACAACCAAGTCTTCACGTGGTGGGGCAATATATGCCCGTCCAGCCATTCTAAATAATAGCTATCACAATCGCTTATACTACCCATTGGTCAGCAGAGCTTCAAACTGACCTGTTTAATTGATGTATTTTATACGGTGATGGTCAATGACAAATATTGGAATAAACAATCAATTACAGCTATTTCTTGTATTTTTTTCTTTAATTTTGTGTCTGTTTGAAGCAATGATGTTTTTGACTTTGTACTTGATGTTTCTCCAACTTCTTTCACTGAATAATTTCCCTCCTGCATTTAAACACATCAGACTCTTTCTGTCCTGGAACTTTCTCCTGTTTGATGAACTTGGAAAAATGGTCATAGATGAGTTTATTCTCTGCCATACTCCAAGGTTTATGAGTATACTTTCCTGTTACCCTCTGAGTTGCTCCACAATCTATAAAATAATTACATATCTAACTTTAAAACAAGAGGCCCATGATGGCCCTAAATCACTCGCCTGAGAGCAATGACTTAACTGAGATTTTCAATCTTGAACAAGATAATGGTCAAGATGATCCTTCTGAGCAAGTTTGATGAAGATTGGACCAAAACCGGCCTCTAAGAGTATTTAAAAGATTTTATCATGATTTGACCTACTGACCTACTTTTTGACCCAACATGACCCATATTCGAACTTGACTGAAATATTGTCCAGATGATCATTCTGAGCAAGTTTGATGAAGATTAGACCATAACTGTGGCCTATAGAGTGTTAAAAAGATTTCTCTTGAACAAGATAATGGTCAAGATGATCCTTCTGAGCAAGTTTGACGAAGATTGGACCAAAACTGGCCTCTAGAGTATTTAAAAGATTTGATCATGATTTGACCTAGTAACCTACATTTTGAACCCACATGACTCATATTCGAACTTGACCAAGATATTGTCCAGATGATCATTCTGAGCGAGTTTGATGAAAGGTCACCACCCAAGGATAATTGACCTCAAATTTCATTTAATCGGACAATGATCCTTGGTTGGTGACCTTTCATTATACTTTTTTATGAGTTTATGTCCATCAGGCCTCTAATGAAGATCCGCACTGTTTTAATAAAAATATTATAGGGCAAAATTCAAACATTTTCTTCTCCGAAACTACTGGTCCAATTTCAATGAAATTTCATGTCAATGATGTTTGGGTGGTGCCCTTTCATAAATTTGTTTTTTTTTACGGATTTATATCACTCAGGCCCCCAAAAATGACCGGGCGGCATAGCCCAGTCCGTCTAGGTCTGAGTGAGAAGCCAGAGGTTGCGGGTTCTAAACCTGGTTCAGTCACATACTTTCGTGGAAATTATGAAATATTTTCTATGATCATTCTCCTCCTTCCGCTGATTCAAGAAGGGCAGTTGTCAGTTACTGGCGAAAGTATGTGCACTCAGTACTGGTTAACCGCTTAGGTCTAAGCTTGCCCAGGAAAGGTGTGGTTAGGTTAACTGACCGTGCTCGATATAATCCTAATGGGTTGAAAGGGCCGTAAAACCCCAAAACAAACAAAACTCAGGCCCCTAATGAGGACCCGCACTGTTTCACATAGAAATACTATAGGGAAAAATTCAAACATCTCCGAAACTATGGGTCTAATTTCAACGAAATTTTGTGTCCATGATTTTTGGGTGTGTCCATTCATAATACTGCTTTTTTACAGGTTTATGTCAATCAGGCCCCTAATAAGGACCCGTACTGTTTACATAGAAATATTAAAGGGAAAATAATCAAAGATCTCCAAAAATACTGGTCCGATTTCAATGAAATTTAATGTCAATGCTCCTTGGATGGTGCCCTTTCATAATACTATTTTTTTACAGGTTTATGTCAGTCAGGCCCCTAATGAGGATCCATACAGTTTTACATAGAAATACTTCAGGGAAAAAAACCCGAAGATCTTCTTCTCCAAAACTACTGGTCCGATTTCAATGAAATTAGACGTCAATGATCCTTGGATGGTGCCCTTTCATAATACTTTTTACAGGTTTATGTCTATCAGGCCCCTAATGAGGATCCACACTGTTTTACATAGAAATACTATAGGGAATAATTCAAACATTTTCTTCTCCAAAACTATTGGTCCGATTTCAATGAAATTTTGTGTCAATAATCTTTTGGTGGTGCCTTTTCATACTGTTTTTTATGGATTTATGTCAATCAGGGCCTTAATAAGGATCCACAGGTAAAAATTCAAACATCTTCCCTATTGGAAGTTCAGCTGGGCCATATCAGGCCCATTTGGGTCTCTTGTTTTTATGTTTCTATGTAAAACAATGCGGAGGCTCATTAAACTCCCCAATTGACATGAGCCAAAAAAAAAAACAAAGGAATGAAAGTGAACCACCCATTTGGTTGAAATTGTAACTAAAACCTTACAACCTACTGAAATGTTGAGTTACATAACATTCCATGTGTGTGAGACCTTTTAGACACATCTTATGATATGCACATTGACAAACTCTTAAAAAGGTAAAATTCACAAGCAGGTGCCTGGGAATGTGTGGTGGCCGTAAAAAGCTTCCCTGCCCTACATCATAGTGTTGTTTATATTTTCTTATCCTTTGGGATCATTGATTGGTGTCTGGGAATGTGTGGCAGCCGTAAAAAGTCTCCCTGCCCTACATCATAGTGTAGTTTATATTTTCTTGTCCTTTGGGATCATTGATTCCATTGCGGAATTTTGAGAATACTTGAGGGTCACTGATGAGGCCTAATTGGCCAAAACTAGCTAGTCTGGCCTAGAAAACACATACACTTCATATTTTCAAGTTCTGTGGTGTATTCCTTGCTGCCAAAGGATAACCCTTTTATAGAACATATTAGGTCAGTGTCAGGTCACAGGTCATGGAAAAAGTATGTAATGTACATTTATACTATACTACATCAGCAGGCCAGGTCTGGTTATTGTTCTTGCAAAGAGTTTCAGTTTATACACAATATGAAAATGTTTAACAAAAATTTGTGACAACTGTTTAACATTAAGCAGACAGTATACCATTTAAACTTTTATCACTGTGATGATTGTGTACTTCCATTAACTCCTCACCACTCTCAGTACTGCTTTGGTCATCATCTTCAATTAGTTCCTCATCATCACTCTCGTTTGTATTGGTGTCAATTTTGATATCTGGAAAAACAATTTCTTAAAAAATTACTTTTGAAAATAACATGCCAGGTTTTCATCATGCTTTTATGCTACAAAGTTATATTTCAGATAAATATAACCCTAAACACAACATGTCAAGAGGGCATTTAACTGCTCAAGCAACAGCAAGCAGAGGATATAAATATAACATTTCTGAATGTGGTCATTTGAGATGACAACAAGTTGATGTTCTAGCTTCAATGTCACAGATGATCAACTTTATTCAAACATTAATAACAGACAAATTGTGGTGGTAATAGTTTCCTCTGAGCCAAAAAGCTCAGAGAAGCTGAAAAATTCAAAGGGCTCAAATGCATTAAAAATTTCCAAACAGAACATGCCACCATTACACAGAACTAACCATGGTACTCCTAAATTATTTCAAAGTACACTGATTTCCAGTCCAAATTTGCCAAAAACCAAGGCAGACAAAATTTGTAAACAAGAGGGCTATGATGGCCCTGGGTCGCTCACCTGATCCATAGGGTAACAAGTGGGACACGGGAAGAGCCATTATTGACCCCATGGCTATAATTTGCATAATCTTGGTAGCGGTCTAAAAGGTGAAGCTTCATACCAAATATCAAAGAACGGAGCCTTCTAGTTTCAGAAAAGAAGATTTTTAAAGGTTTTCCTTAAAAGTCAATATAAAACCTGCGGGTCCCGGGCATGGCCATTTTTGGCCCCAGGGCTATAATTTGAACAATCTTGGTGGAAATCCACAAGACAAAACTTCATACCAAATATAAAAGACCTTGGCCTTCTGATTTCAAAAAAGAAGATTTTCAAAGGGTTTCCCCAATATAAGTCTATGTAAAACAAGTGGGCTCGGGGGTGGGTCCATTTCTAGCACAATGTCACTAAATTGAACAATTTTGGTTGAGGCCCACTACATGAAATTTCATACCAAATATCAAATACCTTGGCCTCCTGGTTTCAGACTAGAAGATTTTCAAAGGTTTTCCCTACATAAGTCTATGTAAAACCAGTGGGCGTCGGGGTGGGCCCATTTTTTTGGGCTCAGGGCTATAACTGGAACAATCTTGGTAGTGGTCTACTAGACAAAGCTTCATACCAAATAACAAAGACCTGAGCCTTCTGGATTCAGACAAGATTTTCCAAGGTTTTCCCTATATAAGTCTATGTAAAACCAGTGGGCCTTGGGGCGGAGCCATTTTTGGCCCCAGGGCTATAATTTGATCAATCTTGGTCAAGGTCCACTAGACAAAGCTTCATACCAAATATCAAAGAACTGAGCCTTTTGGTTTCAGACAAGAAGATTTATATATAGATTTTCCCTGTGTAAGTCTATGTAAAACCAGTGGACCCCGGGGAAGGGGGCATTTTTGGGCCCAGGGGTATAATTTGAATAATCTTGATAGAGGTCCACTAGACGAAGCTTCATACCAAATATCAAAGATCTGAACCTTCTGGTTTCAGACAAGAATTAAAGATTTTCCCTTTATAAGTCAATGTAAAACCAAAGGGTCCCGCGGTGGGGGCAGCTTTGGTCCAAGGGCTATAATTAGAATAATCTTGGCAAAGGTCCACTAGATAAAGCTACACACCAAATATCAAAACCTGGGCCTTGCGGTTTCAGAGAAGAAAATTGTTTTAGTCATTCCCTACATAAGCCTATGATAAGGGCCCCAGGGCGGGGGCATTTTTGGCCACAGGGCTATAATTTGAATAATCTTGGTAGAGGTCCACTAGATGAAGCTTTACACCAAATATCAAAGACCTGGGCCTTGCGGTTTCAGAGAAGAAGATTTATAAAGATTTTCCCTACATAAGTCTATGTAAAATCAAAGGGCCCCGGGGCGGGGGCATATTTGGCCACAGCGCTATAAATTGAATAATCTTGGTAGAAGTCCACTAGATGAAGCTCCACACCAAATATCAAAGACCTGGGCCCTGTTGTTTCAGAGAAGAAGAGTTACAAATATTTTCCCTTTATAAGTCTATGTAAAACCAAAGGGCACCGGGGCGGGGGCATTTTTAGCCCAATGGCTATAATTTAATCAATCTTGGTAGAGGTCCACCAGATGAAGCTTCATACCAAATATCAAAGACCTAGGCCTTGCAGTTTCGGGGGAGAAGATTTTTAAAGATTTTCCCTTAATAAGCCTAAGTAAAATCAAAGGGCCCCGGGGCGGGGGCATTTTTGGCCCCAGGGGTATAATTTTAACAATCTTGCAAGAGGTCAACTAGATGAGGCTTCATACCAAATATCAAAGACCTTGGCCTTGCGGTTTCAGAGCAGAAGATTTTTAAAGATGTTCCCTATATAAGTCTATGTCAAACAAAAGGGCCCCGGGACGGGGGCATTTTTGGCCCTAGGGCTATAAATTGAACAATCTTGGTAGAGGTCCACTAGATGAAGCTTCATACCAAATATCAAAGACCTGGGCCTTGCGGTTTCAGAGAAGAAGATTTTTAAAGAATCTTTAAGATTTTCCCTATATAAGTCTATGTAAAACCAAAGGCCCCCGGGACGGGGGCATTTTTGGCCCCAGGGCAATACTTTGTAGAGATTTTCCTAGTGCAACTTTGGGGCCGGTAATCGGCCCCTATTTTTCCCAATTTAGAGACAGATATTCCCAAATTTTATGACAACTTTCCCAATTTCTGATGTTGTGCTACATTTTGATAAAAAATTCATGAAAATTGAACCAAAATTGACAAAGTTACAGCTGAATTAAATTCCCAACTATAAATATTAGCGAGCTGTTTTTCCCAAACCCAGTGGCCCCTGGACCCTGATTCTGAAGGGTAGGAAAATCCCTGCTTTGAACAATCTTGCTAGAGGTTCACTAGATGAAGCTTCATACCAAATATCAAAGACCTGGGCCTTGCAGTTTCAGAGAAGAAGATTTTTAAAGATTTTCCCCATATAAGCGTATGTAAAACCAAAGGGCCCCGGGGCGGGGGCATTTTTGGCCCCAGGGCTATAATTTGAACAATCTTGGTAGAGGTCCACTAGATGAAGCTTCATACCAAATATCAAAGACCTGGGCCTTGCGGTTTCAGAAGAAGATTTTTAAAGTAGATGACTTGTGGGCAAAACTGAAGAATGTTATCTTTAAATAATGCATGTACATAACTAAGAACATCCATCATAACAAAGACATTTAAGACAAACTTCTTATTTGGACTTTATTGTGAAACTGCCGGTAAGTTTGGTTAAAATCAAATGATAAATGAAATGGCTATTGTGCAGACAATACCAAAATAGGAAATTTTTGATGCCCCTGCCATTTGAAGAATGGTGGAAAGGGCATGTAGCGTTGCCCTTGTCCGTCCGTCCATGCGTCCGAAACTTAAAACGCGGTCAATGAGTTCCTTATTTCTTGATGGATTATAAAATTACACTGCAGAAATGTTAACCATCATGAGACGACGTGTCACGTGCAAAACCCAGGTCCGTACCTCCAAGGTCAAGGTCATACTTAGATGTCAAAGGCCAAAAACAGGGTCCGAAACTTAAATGCAGTAAATAACTTTCTTATTTCTGGATGGATTTTGAAATTACTTTGTAGAAATGTTAACCATCATGAGACGATGTGTCACATGCAAACCCAGGTCTGTACCTCCACGGTCAAGGTCATAGGGGTCAAAGGTAAAAAAAAAGTACGAAACTTAAACCCTTAATGTTATTTTTAATGTAAAATTAATTTTAATTAACAATATACCTACCAATCAAAACAATGGGAGGTTATACTTGTAGTGATGGGTAGTTATATTTGATATTAAAAAGGAGTTATCCAGAAATGGCCAAAATTAACAACTTCAAGGGGCATTTAACACACATTTGTTGTTATACCTATAAACAAAGCCCACATGCACATCTAGCATCTAGACCTTGCCAGAAATGCATCAGCGCCCACGCCCATAGGGGCTTGGTAGAAATATATGGGCTGCACGATGCTTCCACGCAGAGCTGAATCCGGCCCGCACACTAGTACTGGTAAACCGCTTAGAGGATCTAAGCCTGTCCAGGAACCGCGGTGCGAGGCGGACCGTCCATGCTAATAAACCCTATTGGTTTCATTGGGTGACAGGGCTGGAGATGTCATTTCATCTCAATGTCGGGTAAAAGTCCCACAAAATTGGAAGCAACATCTCCAAAATGACCTTTACAGTGTTGACGGGGACGTTAAACCTCAAATCAAACAAACAAAACCAGAAATGCATCAATTAAGTTTCAAGTCACCAGGATAAAAAACTGTTTAAGGAGTTATCCAGAAATGGCCAAAACAAAATTTTTTACTATTTCATGGGGAAAAACGCAGCTTAAAGTTGTCAGACCTGGAAACAAAACCTACATGCTCATCTAGACCTTGCCAGAAATGCACTACCAAACTACAAGTCACCTGGTTAACAAGAGGGCCACAGGGCCCTGGATCACTTACCTGAGTATCAGTGTCTCTAGTACATTCTTGGCCCAAGGGCTATTTAAACTTAAACAAACTTGGTAGTGGTCCACTAGATGAAGCTTCATACCAAATATCAAAGACCTGGGCTTTCTGGTGTAGACAAAAAGATTTTTAAAGGTTTTTCGTAAATAAGCCTATGTAAAACCAGTGGGCCCTGCCACGGGGGCATTATTTGGTGCCAGGGCTATAATTTGAACAATCTCAGTAGAGGTCCACTTGATGAAGCTTCACGCCAAACATCAAAGACCTGGGCCTTCTGGTTTCAGTCACAAAGATTTTTAAAGGATTTTTTCCTATATTTAAGCCTATGTAAAACTAGTGGGTCCCGGCGCAGGGGCATTTTTGGCCTCAAGGCTATTATTTGAACAATCTTGGTAGAAGTCCATTGTATGAAGCTTCATACCAAATATCAAAGTTTTCATTAAAATAAAAACTACTTTTAGCTCCTGTGACCTACATGTGCAACGGACCGGAACCATTTGAACAACTTTGAAAGGGGACCACCTAAGGATCATTCCTGTGAAGTTTGGTTAAAATACGATCAGTGGTTTAGGAGGAGATGTTGTTTGAAGAAATTGTTTACAGACGGACGGGCGTATGCACACACGCACTACGGACAAAAAATGATCCCAAATTCTCACCTCGTCTCTACGTGACAGGTGAGCTAAAAACTGTAGGAGGAGTTATCCAAAAATGGCCAAAGATAACAATGAATTTTAACTATTTCCAGGAGCTTAATTCAGCTTAAAGATGTTAGACCTCGAAACAAAACTCGCATGCACATCTAGACATTCCAAGCACTGCACCTATCAAGTTTCAAGTAAACTGAATAAAAACTTTATGGGGGAGTTGCATAAATCCGGAATGGGTGATAAAAACTGTAGAAGTTGTATAAATATGAAAAAGGGCGAAAATGGCCAAAACCGACAATTCTAGGGGCATTACTGAGCCTAGAGTTGTCAGACCTAAAATCAAAACCCACATGCACATCTAGACCTTGCCAGCAATGCACCTACCGAGTTTTAAGTCAAATGGATGAAAACTAGGAGGAGTTATCCTGAAATGAAAAAGTTAACAGACAGACAGACAGTTAAACAGACAGACGGACAGACAACCCCATACCATAATATGTCCCGTTACTCTTTGTGGTTTTGGAACCATTCTCCTACAGTTTTTATCCGATTGCCTTGACTTCATACACTTAAACACTTTGAATGTACCCCACAAGACATAACACACTGGAGTGAGACTAATGAAGATATTGTTTACCCCACAAGGCATAACACACTGGAGTGGGACTAATTAAGATATTGTTAACCACACAAGGCATAACACACTGGACTGAGACTAATTAAGATTTGTTTACCCCACAAGGCATAACACACTTGAGTGAGACTAATGAAGATATTGTTTACCCCACAAGGCATAACACACTGGAGTGACACTAATTAAGATATTGTTTACCCCACAAGGCATAACACACTGGAGTAAGACTAATTACGATATTGTTTACCCCACAAGGCATAACACACTTGAGTGAGACTAATTACGATATTGTTTACCTCACAAGGCATAACACACTGGAGTAAGACTACTTAAGATATTGTTTACCCCACAAGGCATAACACACTGGAGTGAGACTAATGAAGATATTGTTTACCCCACAAGGCATAACAGAATGGAGTAAGACTAATTAAGATATTGTTTACCCCACAAGGCATAACACACTGGAGTAAGACTACTTAAGATACTGTTTACCCCACAAGGCATAACACAATGGAGTGAGACTACTTAAGATATTGTTTACCCCACAAGGCATAACACACTGGAGTAAGACTACTTAAGATATTGTTTACCCCACAAGGCATAACACACTGGAGTAAGACTAATTAAGATATTGTTTACCCCACAAGGCATAACACACTGGAGTAAGACTAATTAAGATATTGTTTACCCCACAAGGCATAACACACTGGAGTAAGACTACTTAAGATACTGTTTACCCCACAAGGCATAACACACTGGAGTAAGACTAATTACGATATTGTTTACCCCACAAGGCATAACACACTTGAGTGAGACTAATTACGATATTGTTTACCTCACAAGGCATAACACACTGGAGTAAGACTACTTAAGATATTGTTTACCCCACAAGGCATAACACACTGGAGTGAGACTAATGAAGATATTGTTTACCCCACAAGGCATAACAGAATGGAGTAAGACTACTTAAGATATTGTTTACCCCACAAGGCATAACACACTGGAGTAAGACTACTTAAGATACTGTTTACCCCACAAGGCATAACACACTGGAGTAAGACTAATTAAGATATTGTTTTATAATACCCCACAAGGCATAACACACTGGAGTGAGACTAATTAAGATATTGTTTACCCCACAAGGCATAACACACTGGAGTGAGACTAATTAAGATATTGTTTACCCCACAAGGCATAACACACTGGAGTGGACTAATTAAGATATTGTTTACCCCACAAGGCATTACGCACTGGAGTGGGGATAGTTAATAGACAATGTATCCCACAAGGCATTACACACTGAAGTGGGGATAATCAATATAATAATATATCTCCAGTTACTCTTTGCGTTTAAACTTTAAAAACACTTTGAATGTACCCCACAAGGCATAACACACCGGAGTGAGACTAATTAAGATATTGTGTACCCCACAAGGCATTACACACTGGAGTGTGGATAGTTCATATACAGTGTATCCCACAAGGCATTACACACTGAAGTGGGGATAATTAATATTAATTTATGTCCCATTACTCTTTGCGTTTAAACTTAAACACTTTGAATGTACCCCACAAGGCATAACACACCGGAGTGAGACTAATTAAGATATTGTGTACCCCACAAGGCATTACACACTGGAGTGTGGATAATTCATATACAGTGTATCCCACAAGGCATTACACACTGAAGTGGGGATAACTAGAGAAAGTGACCAGTGGGTCACGTATACCCCCGGCCAGCGTCACCCTCTGATATATCTTTCGAGCTTGTATGTAATATGAATGAAGTCAAGAAGCTATAAGAATCTATAAATGTGCTTGTAAAAGCTAAACCAAACATAAAATTTCTAAATGGACCAAGGGAGTGAGGGCATCAAATAGAACATACAGGCATCTATAAACTTTGACATAAAACTTTAACCAAATGTAAAATTTCTAAGTCCGTGACCTTGAGGTCAAGGTCACCATGACCTTGAGGTCAAGGTCACCATGAGTGGGGGAAGGGACATGCATCATGAAATCATTTATCAAACATGAAGAGAATCTAACATGTGGTTACAGAGATATCAGCCATGAAAAAGGTTTAACACAAAACTTTGACGTAAAAGTAGATGAACAGACAGACAGACAGCCCACCAAGGGGCTTGACCCAGAGGCTTAGATATTCCATATGAAAGGTAATGCTATAGAGATATCCTTTACCAAACATGAAGAGAATCTAACGTGGTTACAGAGATATCAGCCATGAAAAAGGTTTAACACAAAACTTTTACGTAAAAGTAGATGAACAGACAGACAGACAGCCCACCCAGGGGCTTGACCCAGAGGCTTAGATATTCCATATGAAAGGTAATGCTATAAAGATATCCTTTACCAAACATGAAGAGAATCTAACATGTGGTTACAGAGATATCAGCAATGAAAAAGGTTTAACACAAAACTTTGACGTAAAAGTAGATGAACAGACAGACGGACAGCCCACCCAGGGGCTTTACCCAGAGGCTTAGATATTCCATATGAAAGGTAATGCTATAAAGATATCCTTTACCAAACATGAAGAGAATCTAACATGTGGTTACAGAGATATCAGCAATGAAAAAGGTTTAACACAAAACTTTGACGTAAACTTAGATGAACAGACAGACAGCCCACCCAGGGGCTTGACCCAGGGGCTTAGATATTCCATATGAAAGGTAATGCTATAGAGATATCCTTTACCAAACATGAAGAGAATCTAACATGTGGTTACAGAGATATCAGCAATGAAAAAGGTTTAACATAAAACTTTGACGTAAAAGTAGATGAACAGACAGACGGACAGACAGACAACCCACCCAGGGGCTTGACCTAGGGGCTTAGATATTCCATATGAAAGGTAATGCTATAGAGATAACCTGTACCAAATATGAAGAGAATCCAACCTGTGGCTACAGAGATATGAGCAATCAAAAAGGTTTAACGCAAAACTTTGACGTAAAGGTTGACGAACGAACGTACGAACGAACAAACATACGAACGAACAAACATACGAACGAACGGACGGAAAGACGAAAACTATATACCCCCTGACATACTTCGTATGCCGGGGGTATAATTAATATTAATATATGTCTGTTACTCTTTTGTGTTTAAACTTAAACACTTTGAATGTACCCCACAAGGCATTAAACACTGGAGTGGAGATAATTCATATACAGTGTATCCCACAAGGCATTACACACTGAAGTGGGGATAATTAATATTAATATATATGTCCCGTTACTCTTTGCATTTAAACTTAAACCCACAAGGCATAACTTACCGAAGTGAGACTAATTAAGATATTGTGTACCCCACAAGGCATTACACACTGGAGTGGGGACAATTCATATACAGTGTATCCAACAAGGCATTACACACTGAAGTGGTGATAATTAATATTAATATATGTCCCCATAATCTTTGCATTTAAACTTAAACACTTTGAATGTACCCCACAAGGCATAACACACTGGAGTGAGACTAATTAAGATATTGTGTACCCCACAAGGCATTAACCACTGGAGTGGGGATAATCCATATACAGTGTATCCCACAAGGCATTACACACTGAAATGGGGATAATTAATATTAATATATGTCTCGTTACTCTGCACTGCATGGACATGCTGTTAAGATAAAGTCAAACTCAACTACCCTTCAAAGTGAATGTGTAAACAAAAATCTATTGGAATCCACTAAAAGCGTGGAAATAGTTTGTAGCACAGTATTTTTATAACAAAGCCCAATAACTTTGCAACATTTGGAAAAAACATGAAGAGAACTTTCATGCACATCTACCCTTCATAGTGGTTTTATGTATGAAGTTTCATTGTAATTCAGTGATAAATGTGAAATAAATTTGCACCACAAAAGTTTGCAAAACAAGGGCCCATAATGCTGTAATGCTTGGACATATACTATACAACAAGAGGGCCCAGAGGGGGCATTTTTGGCCATAGGGCTTTAATTTGAACAATCTTGATAGAGGTCCACTAGATGAAGCTTCACGCCAAATATCAAAGACCTGGGCCTTGCGGTTTCAGAGAAGAAGATTTTTAAAGATTTTCCCTATATAAGCCTATGTAAAACCAAAGATCCCCGGGGCGGGGGCATTTTTGGCCCTAGGGATATAATTTGAACAATCTTGGTAGAGGTCCACTAGATGAAGCTTCACCAAATATCAAAGACCTGGGCCATGCAGTTTCAAAGAAGATTTTTAAAATTTTCAGTAAAAAAATCTATTTTTAGCTGCTGTGACCTAGATGTGCAACAGACTGGAACCATTTGAACAACTTTCAAAGGGGACCACCTAAGGATCATTCTTGTGAAGTTTTATCAAAATCAGATCAGTGGTTTAGGAGATGTCGTTTGAAGAAAAAGTTTACTGACGCACGGACGCACGCACGACGGACAAAAAGTGATCCCAAAAGCTCACCTTGTCACTATGTGACAGGTGAGCTAAAAACACAAAACCTATAAAGGCAAATATGGTGAATATTTTCATAAAGTCTCAGCCTCCTAGAGCATATGGTTTCTCAGATGATTTTTTTTAGTATTTTTAGCTCACCTGTCACGTAGTGACGAGATGAGCTTTTGGGATCACTTTTTGTCCGTTGTACGTCGTGCGTGCGTCCGTAAACTTTTTCTTCAAACGACGTCTCCTCCTAAACCACTGATCGGATTTTGACCAAACTTCACAGGAATGATCCTTAGGTGGTCCCCTTTCAAAGTTGTTCAAATGGTTCCGGTCCATTGCACATCTAGGTCACAGGAGCCGAAAATTGATTTTTTTCACCGAAAACTTAAAAAATCTTCTCTGAAACCACAAGGCCCAGGTCTTTGATATTTGGTATGAAGCTTCATCTAGTGGACCCCTACCAAGATTGTTCAAATTATAGTGCTGGGGCCAAAAATGCCCCCGCCCCGGGGCCCTTTGGTTTTACATGGGCTTATATATGGAAAATCTTTAAAAATCTTCTTCTCTGAAACCCCACGGCCCAGGTCTTTGATATTTGGTATGAAGCTTCATCTAGTGGACCCCTACCAAGATTGTTCAAAATATAGTGCTGGGGCCAAAAATGCCCCCGCTCCGGGGCCCTTTGGTATTACATGGGCTTATATAGGGAAAAAACTTTAAAAATTTTCTTCTCTGAAACTGCAAGGCCCAGGTCTTTGCTATTTGGTATGAAGCTTCATCTAGTGGACCCCTACCAAGATTGTTCAAATTATAGTGCTGGGGCCAAAAATGCCCCCGCTCCAGGGCCCTTTGGTTTTACATGGGCTTATGTAGGGAAAAAACTTTAAAAAATTTTCTTCTCTGAAACCGCAAGGCCCAGGTCTTTGCTATTTGGTATGAAGCTTCATCTCGTGGACCCCTACCAAGATTGTTCAAATTATAGTGCTGGGGCCAAAAACGCCCCCGCCCCGGGGCCCTTTAGTTTTACATGGGCTTATATAGGGAAAATCTTTAAAAATCTTCTTCTGTGAAACCGCAAGGCCCAGGTCTTTGCTATTTGGTATGAAGCTTCATCTAGTGGACCCCTACCAAGATTGTTCAAATTATAGTGCTGGAGCCAAAAATGCCCCCCCGCCCCCTGGGCCCTAAAAATTGGTTATATATGGAAAATCTTTAGAAAATCTTCTCAGAAACTGCCAGGCCCAGGTCTTTGATATTTGGTATGAAGCTTCACCTAATGGACCTCTACCTAAATTGTTCAAATTATAGCCTTTGGGCCAAAACTGTCCCTGCGCTAGGACCCACTAGTTAGTTTTACATAGGCATATATAGGAAAAACCTTTAAAAATCTTCTTGTCCGAAAACAGGAGGCCCAGGTCTTTGATATCTGGTGTGAAGCTTCAACTAGTGAACCTCTGCTGAGATTGGTCAAATTATAGCCCTGGCGCCAAAAATTCCCACGCGCCAGGGCCCGCCGGTTTTACATAGGCTTATATAGGGAAATCCTTTAAAAATCTTCTTTTCTGAAACCAGAAGGCCCAGGTCTTTGATAGTTTGTCTGAAGCCTTATCTAGTGGACCGCTACCAAGTTTATTCAAACTAGAGCTGCCGCCTAACGGGTGCCAATTATACCCCCGCATCCTCAAGGTCAACGTAAAGGTCAAGGTCAGGTTTGTGTATATCAATCTTAAGTACTAGTGGCAAGGTGTGTGGTGTGTGAATATTAAAGAAATCGGTCAAAGAATAAGGAAGTTATGAGCAATGTTAAAGTTTGTTGTAACGGACCGACGACGACAGACGACAAGCTGACTCCTATATACCCCCTTCAAACTTCGTTTGCGGGGGTATAATTATAGCCCTTGGGCCAAGAATACAGACACTGATACTCAGGTGAGCGATTCAGGGCCCTCTTGTTTTTTTCATTTTTCGCATTTTGGTTTCCATGGCAACCAGTAAAAATGAGCAGTAGGCCTAAAATCATATGGCAGATAGTAGATTGCCTATGGAACATTTCTATGGAAGTTTTGTCAAAATATCTGCAATCACTTGGCAGTAAAGCCCCCGCCAATAGGGGCTTGAAGAAATATATGGGCTGCATGATGTTTCCACGCAGAGCTGAATCCGGCCCGCACACTAGTACTGGTAAACCACTTAGAGGATCTAAGCCTGTCCAGGAACCGCAGTGCGAGGCGGACCGTCCATGCTACCAAACCCTACTGGTTTCATTGGGCGACAGGGCTTGAGATGTCATTTCATCTCAATGTCGGGTAAAAGTCCCACAAAATTGGAAGCAACGTCTCCAAAATGACCTTTACAGTGTTGACGGGGACGTTAACCTCAAATCAAACAAAACACTTGGCAGTAAATGCCCTTTTTCAATTTTCCCCATTATAAGTCTATGGAAACTCTAAGATGCCATAGCAACCAAACTAAATAGATGATTTTCATAAACAAATGGCCCATGGGCCACAACGCTCACCAGAGCTCAGGGGGCCACTGCCCACTGGCAGCAATGTATTTTAATTAACCATGGAAGCCTTTTGCCCAAGGATGCTACAGATAAAATTTGGACCCAATCAGCTTAGTGGCTTCAGATTCTGATTTTGTTTGTTTGATTTGAGGTTTAACGTCCCCGTCAACACTGTAAAGGTCATTTTGGAAACATTGCTTCCAATTTTGTGGGACTTTTACCCGACATTGAGATGAAATGACATCTCAAGCCCTGTCGCCCAATGAAACCAATAGGGTTTATTAGCATGGTTCCTGGTCAGGCTTAGATCCTCTAAGCGGTTTACCAGTACTAGTGTGCGGGCCGGATTCAGCTCTGCGTGGAAGCATCATGCAGCCCATATATTTCTTCAAGCCCCTATGGGCGGGGGCTTTCAGATTCTGATATCGCTTGAATGTGTTGTTGCAGGACAACAGATGACAACTGACAATTTCCCATCTGTGGCAACAAATAGGCCAAAAAGAACATTACTATGAAAGTGTGACAAAATATATATGTCATATTTTAATTTTCTCCATTATACAATGTAAGTCAATGGAAACACTTAACTTGCCATAGCAAACAAACCAAAGAGACAAATTTCATAAACCAGAGCTCAGGTGGACACTGTCCAATGGCAGCCACGTACATGTATTTAAACATGTGGCCTGTATCTGAAATATTAGATGTTTTATAAAGTAGAGAGGGTGGGGCATGGACCCAATGGAGCCCTGGTTTGTGTCACTTAATGCGTCTTATCAAAGGAACAGGGACATATATGGTTAAGCAGTGGGGAATGTATGGTTCCTGAGATGTAAGGCCTTTTAAGCAATAGATAGATTTGGGCATGGCAGATCCAAGAAAAGCCCAAGATTTTTGTCACTGAATACATGTAAGTCTTATCATAAGAACCAAGAGTATCTACATGTATAGTTAAACAGTGCGGATCTGAATGGTTTCGGCGATATGAGGCCCTTTTATTAAGTGGCAGGAAGAGAAATGGCCCCTGCGGACCCCACAAGATGGGGGTGACTGAATGTGTCTAATAACAATGAACAAGAATACGAGGTTAGGCTGAAAAGTTCTGAGCCTGACCAAGATCCAATGGTTTGTCCATGCTGAAAGTGCCTTATTTTTCAACATATAATCTCCCTTCCGGTCCACACACTTCCTCCAGCGATGCTGGAGTCCTTGGATCCCAGTGGTATAGAAGGTGTCATCTTGGTCCCTGAAAAACTCCTCCACAGCAGCTATCACCTCCTCTCGATAATGCTGCCCAGCCAAGTGCTTTTTCATGTTTGGAAACAGGAAATAATCTGATGGAGCTAGATCAGGTGAATACGGAGGGTGATCGACAAGTGTGAAGCCACAGTCATGCACAGCAGCCATTGGGACAACCGATTTATGAGCAGGCGCATTGTCCTGAATGAACAAGACCCCTTTTGTCAATTTTCTAGGTCGTTTAGCCTTAATTGCTTTTCGCAATTGTTTTAGCAGATCTGCATAATACTCCCTATTAATTGTTCTGCCCTTTTGAAGGTAATCTATGAATATTATACCCTTGGCATCCCAGAACACTGATGCCATCACCTTCCCTGCAGAGGAGACGACCTTTGCCTTTTTTGGAGGGGGTCAACCAGGGTGCTTCCATAACATGGATTGTCATTTGGTCTCTGGCTCTAAGTGATGAACCCAACACTCATCCTGAGTGACAAAACGGTCAAGAAAATCATCTTGGTCTGTTTCAAAAATAGCCAAGTTGGCTTGTGACAGGTTCAGTTTGGTCAACTTTTGGTCAGGCGTCAAAAGCCGTGGCACCCATCTGGCGGAAACCTTCGACATTCCTAACTCACTGTGTAGAATGTTCTCTACTCGTTCACGGAAGATGCCAACAGTGTTAGCTACCTGATTCACAGTTAAATGCCTGTCATCCATCACGGCCCGGTGCACTTGGCTGATGGTTTCCTCAGTTGATGCCGTTGTGGGTCGTCCACACCGGTCATCATCTTCAAGGCTGTCCTTGCCCATCTTAAAATTTGCTCCCCACCTTTTCACAGTTGCATATGAAGGAGCATCATCCCGTAAGTAATGTAGCAACCAAATTGGCATGAATGTCCTTAGGAGCTAACCCCTTTTTATGGAGGTACTTGATGACACCACAATGCCAGATTTTGTCCATTTTCTCAAAAACGTGCTAGTATCAATTTTCAAGGTCTGGAATTTCTACGTTATTGCAGTTAAACTTGAACTCATTTGAGTCAAATCAAGTAATAAAGGTTTGGATTTAATGAATACAAAATTTCATGGCTGTTCGATGCCTGCTTCTTGGTCAGGCTCAGAACTTTTCAGCCTACCCTCGTATATGTGATTATTGAATGGGGATTTGAATGGATTCTGAGATTTTTTTTTTGGTTTGGTTTTATGGCCCTTTCAAGATTATTTCACTCATATCAAGCCGATCATTATTCAGGTGGGCGAAAACCGGAGTACCCAGAGAAAAGCTACCTGACCTTCCGTTCCAGAACTTGGAGTCTCACATGTGAAACGAGCGAGGCTCCAACCACAGCGGTGAGAGATCTAATGATCAAGAGTCAGCGCTCCTAACCACTAGGCCACGGAGGCCTGTTAATGGTTTCTGAGATATCGCCTATTATGAAGGAGTCTTATCATAAGGAACAAGAATATATATGGTTAAAGGGTGGGGATCTGAACAGTTTCTGAGATATATGGATTTTAATGAAGTAAAGGGGTGAGGCATGGCCTGTGGCATCCCGGGGGACCCGCATGCTGGTGTCACTGATTGCATCTTATCATAAGGAACAAGAATATATATGGTTTACAGGTGGGGCTCTGAACAGTTTCTCAAATATATGGTCTTTTGTGAAGTCGAGGGGTGGAGCATGGCCCGGGCACACCCTGGTGACCCCTGGGTTGGTGTAACTGAATGTGTCTTATCATAAGGAACAAGAATATAATATATGGTGTAGGGGTAGGGATCTGTTAGGTTTCTGTAATATTTAGCCTTTTATCAAGTGGAGGGGGTTGTTTTTTTTAATGATTTGAGGTTTAACGTCCCCGTCATTACGGTCAACACTGCAAAGGTCATTTTGGAGACGTTGCTTCCAATTTTGTGGGACTTTTACCCAACATTGAGATGAAATGACATCTCAGGCCCTGCTGCCCAATGAAACCAATAGGGTTTATAAGCATGGACGGTCCGACACTTGCACGGCTTTGCCTGGGCAGGCTTAGATCCTCTTAGTGGTTTACCAGTACTCATGTGCGGGTCGGTTTCAGCTCTGCTTGGAAGCATCATGCAGCCCATCTATTTCTTCAACCCCCGATGGGAGGGGGCAAGGAGGGGGTTGGGCATGGCCTTGGCACATCCCGGGGGATTCCCAAGTTAGTGTCACTGAATGCAACGTATCGTAAGGAATGAGAATATATAATATGGTTTAGAGGTGGGGATCTCAATGGTTTCTGAGATAAATGCCATTTTATGAAGTGGAGGGGCGGGGCATGTCCCCGGCACATCCCAGGGGACCCACAGGTTGGTGTCACATATTGCGTCTTACCATAAGGAACAAGAATATATATGATTTAGGGGTGGGGATCTGAATGGTTTCTGAGATAAATGGCCTTTTATGAAGTGGAGGGGTCGGGGCATGTCCTCGGCACATCGTGGGGGACCCCAGGTTGGTGTCACTTAATGCATCTTATCATAAAGAACAAGAATATATATGGTTAGGGGTGGGGATCTGAATGGTTTCTGAGATAAATGGCCTTTTATGAAATGGAGGGGTCGGGGCACATCCTGGGGGACCCCCAGGTTGGTGACAATTAATGCATCTTATCATAAGGAACAAGAATATATATGGTTTCAGGGCATTTTCTGCCTTTTCAGCAGGGCCGAAATTCGGCCCCATTCCCAATGCAAAATAGCCTAAATTTTTTCCAAATTGCACCATATTTTTCCCCCCGAAAAATGAAAAAATAAAAGCCACAAAAGGAACAGAGAAAATAATACTTAACATCAGAGGTTAACACTGGCTAGTCCAGATGAAATTCACCACAGTGAAGCTACAGCTGTATTGCACTCAGCTTCACTATCAAATTAATAGACTATCATGAGCAAAATTCATCATCCTGGCATTTCTCTTATGAAATTGTATTCCCAATTTTTGTATTTTGTCCGTAATTTTTCCCAATTTTGCCCAGGGACCTTTTCCCAAAATACCTGGATAAAGTCCTGGGTTTAGGGGTGGACATCTGTAAATTTTTCAGAGGTATAGGGCATTTTATGAAATGGAGGGGGTGGGGAATGGTCCGGGCACAACCTAGGGGACCCCCAGGTTGACATAAAAGCATATGGCTAAGAGAAGATTTCTATGTAAGTTTTGTCAAAATATCTGCAATGACTTGGCAGTAAATGCCATTTTTCAGTTTTCCTCATTATAAGCCAATGGAAACTCTAAGTTGCCATAGCAACAAAACTAAAAGGTCAAATTTCATAGAAAAACATTAACGGGCCTCCGTGGCCTAGTGGATAAGAGCGCTGACTCTTAGTCATTAGGTCTCTCACCGCCGTAGGTTCGAGCCTCGCTCGGGCCACGTGTGAGAAGAAGTTCTGCAACGGAAGGTCAGGTGGTTTTTCTCCGGGTACTCCGGTTTTCGCCCACCTCTGATTAACGATCGGCTCGATATGAGTGAAATAATCTTGAAAGGGCCGTAAAAACCCAAACCAAACCATAGAAAAACACAAAACCTGTTAAGGCAAATCATGACAACCAATAAAAACGACCAGTAGGCCTAAAATCATATGGCAGATAGTAGATTGCCTATGGAACATTTCTATAAACTTTTGTCAAAATATCTGCAATGACTTGGCAGTAAATGCCATTTTTCAATTTTCCCCATATAAGTCTATGGAAACTCTAAGTTGCCATAGCAACCAAACTAAAGAGCTGATTTTCATAAAAAAACATAAACTTTCAATCCCCCAGCCCAAGGATGATACAGATAAAATTTGGACCCAATCGGCTCAGTGGCTTCAGAGGAGAAGTTTAAAAGTGTTGACGCCAGACGACGACGACGGACAAGTGCCTATCCTATAAGCTCCCACGGCGCCGAAGTGGTGAGCTAAAAAGAAGACATTTTCAAAACTATTTTGTGCATCTTTACATATCAATTTGCATCATTACGCATCATTACTGTTTTAGGCAGACCCGGGCCAGCAGTATCTGACAGAAACAAGTCCGACTTTGCAGCAAAGTAGCATACAAAATATTTAATGTCAAATCCAGAACACAGGTGCCCATTAATATCATGCAGGGTTCTCATATGCACTAGTTAGGATTTTAAATGTTGGAGTCCAGGCCCCGAGGTTATAAAACTTTTTTCATGCTCAACTGAGTTGTTGGCATTTTAAAATTTGTGAGCAGTTCAAATAACATTCTCTGCTATCTGAGAAAGAAAAATCGCTCATCTTCTTAGTATTTTAAAGTTTCATGCTCTGCTGAGTTGAGCATGAAAAAAGTTTTATAACCTCCGGGCCAGGACTCCCACCTGGTGAAAAGTAGGAGTCACCAGCTGAAAAGTAGGAGTCCCCAACCAAAAGGTAGGAGTCCCAGGGCTGAATCCTTGAGTCTACAGCCCCTAGTATGGTGTAAGACAGGTTTATTTTATATGATTTTAAGCCGTTTGATCAATCTGAGGCAAAACAAATAAGGAGAAGTGACTTCTCCCCTGCTATGACAAGATCAGCCTCAATGTGGCTGTGCTAAATACAGGTATACATCACCAGGGATTTTCCTACCAATCTGAAACCGGGGCCAGGGGCCATTAAATTAGGGAAAAATAGCACTTGGATTGGCAAATTTGGGAATAGAAATAGCGCGCAGATTGACAAATTGGGAAATTTGATGGGCTACTGAGTGCCTTTCCTTTTAGAAGGGAATTTTTCATGTCTGTGTGGGCTTTGAACTCCGCTGCAGTCTCGGCATTCACCTCAGAAGATGGAAGTCTATTGCACTGAGGAATAGTTCTAGGGAAGAAAGAACTTTTTCAGAGATAAATCGTGGCCACAGACTGACTTGATCATCATGGATTTCGCCAAGGCCTTTGACAAGGTACCTCACAGAAGGCTACTGTACAAATTGGACTACTATGGGATAAGAGGATCCACACATAGTTGGATTAGCTCATGGCTCTCCGGACACTCTCAACAAAGTGTACTTGATGGCCGAGGGTCTGATCCAGTCCCTGTTCTATCTGGTGTCCCACAAGATTCAGTCCTTGGACCGGTACTCTTTTTGTATTCCTCAATGATCTCCCATATAATATCAGGTCATCTGTCCGTTTGTTTGCTGATGATTGTGTCCTGTATAGGGACATATATTCTCCTTCTGACTGTCGTATTTGACAAGATGACCTGGATTGACTTGCACAATGGGAAGCAGATTGGCAGATGAAGTTCAATGTAGCCAAATGCCATTCAATGAGGGTGTCACGACACCGTCAGGACAAGCAAATTAAGTATGAATGCACACTTCACCAGCAAACTTTGGAACAGATTCATTCCGCCAAATATCTTAGTATCACCATCACTGACCATCTAGATTGGGGTCAACATATCTCTGAAATAACATCTAAAGCAACTAGGACCTTAGGATTCCTTAGACATAATTTGGCTTTTGCACCTCGGCAGACAAAGGATGTTGCATATAAAACAATGGTTCGCCCTCAACTTGAATATGCATCACCCATTTGGCATCTATATGTTAAAACTCAGATTCAGCAGGTGGAGAGGGTGCAGAGCGGGACAGCTGCTTGATGGACCTGAAGACGATGGTGAAATAGAAGTAGCCAGTATAAGATTGAGACTCAGAGGTAGGCGTTTTAGGATACCTCTATGTTCGGATTGTAAATAGTTTTAAGAGCTCATCCAGAGATGTTTTTTTGTGCAAAATTCTAAATTTAGCCACCCACTTAACTGAGGTAATGGCCAAATATGACCGACTCAGTATGTGAAGATAGATAGATAACATCCCCGTCAGCACGATTAACGTAATAATGAAACCAGTTATATCACTTCACTATTTGTGCAGAAAGAACAACTGATTACTTAGTGATAAGTAAATAAAACATCATGTTAGCAAGTCTATGCAATAACGCCCCCTCTAAACCAAACTTTATACAGTGAAAAATGGGTTTTCGAATCTTTCTTTCTTTCTTCCAATACTTACAGAAGGGTATCAAACTTATATATATATTTCTCGTATTTCTGATTCTATAACATAGACAATTAGATGGTTCTAATGCAAAATCTATGTTTTGAGCAGAAGGAAAAATATGTCACATTTTTAAATGTAAACAGTCATGTCCACAGCCATAAATCCCATTTTAATTTTTATTGCAAAGACCTTATGTGAGCTCGAATAGCTTTCTCAAAAAGGTGGTAGCGCAGTTGCTCAAATATGTTCTATAAAAGGGTTATCCTTTGGAAGCAAGGAATACACCACAGAACTGAAAAGTATGGAGTGTACATGTTTTCTGGGCCAGACTAGCTAGTTTCGGCCAATTAGGCCTCATCAGTAACCCTCAAACCTGAAGTAGAAGCCATTAGTAGGTCGTCTAGCTGCACCAAAAGAGCTAGGGCAAGTTTTCTGGAGCGCCCAATACCCCCATCAATCCCTTTACATACCAAAACAAACATAACCTCAATCAATAGGGCTTGAAAAAAGGCGAAATGACCCAAGGGCGAAACGACTAATGGGCGAAACGGTGACAGGACATCTCGGCCCCTAACAAACTCGGCCCCTGACAAACTCGGCCCCTAACAAACTCGGCCCCTAAAATTAGAATATGTATATATTAGTGTTGGAATTGACTTATTATCAAAATATTATACATATTTTAATGTACATATGCCTAATTATCTTTTGAACTCATTTTGATGAAATTATGAGTAACCTATCTCACATGAGTTAAATGAACCTCACTGTCACTCACCTTCCGATTTAATTAATAAAGTAGTTGATTGATTGGCGTGTAATTACATCTCTGCCACTAAAAAAGAGACTAGTAGTATGTTCTATTGCGCACTTACAAAAATTGAACCATTTTGCTTTTATTATCATTTGCAGGGTTTGACCATTCCACAGCCATTAGCCTTTTTTCTATTAATACCAATGATTTTGATTGTTTTACATCCCCGTCAACATTGTATAGGTCATTTTGGAGAAGTTGCTTCCAATTTTATGGGGCTTTTACCCGACCTAAACCCATGAGGTACTGGTGTGTTCATTTAAGAAATGAATTTTATTTTTCTGCTGTCCATGAAAGTATGACGGCCCCCGCCTGTCGGGGCTTGAAGAAATATATAAGCTGCATGATGCTTCCACGCAG
The DNA here is from genome assembly GCA_963580285.1 of Lucinisca nassula. Classification (NCBI taxonomy): domain Eukaryota; kingdom Metazoa; phylum Mollusca; class Bivalvia; order Lucinida; family Lucinidae; genus Lucinisca; species Lucinisca nassula. The sequence continues at coordinate 1,208,436 of OY757012.1, forward strand.
AGTTGAAACCGACCCGCACACGAGTACTGGTAAACCGCTTAGGGGATCTAAGCCTGCCCAGGCAAAGCGGTATGTGCTTATAAATCCTATTGGTGGCAGGGCTTGAGATGTCATTTCATCTTAATGTCGGGTAAAAATCCCACACAACTGGAAGCAACGTCTCCAGAATGACCTTTACAGTGTTGACGGTGACGTTAAGCCTTAAATCAAACAAAAACAAATCATAAAAGTATGAAAGCAGCGGATCGCCTGCAAAGTAACTTAACACCGAAGGGGTTCATATAAACTTTGCTAGCGCTACGTTGTCATTCATACTTTTAATGAACGGCAGAAAAATTAAGTTTTTTTCTTAAAACATTATTTTTCTTATATCTGCTAAAAAACAGACTGTGAGTACTCGATAGAACCGTAATCTATGTTTCAAGCAAAAATAAGAAAAAATTCACAATTTTTCATCTTAAAATTTCCATTTTTGGCCAAAAAATCGACAATGTATTTGTATAGGAGTGTTTACGAAATGAACGTCGCCAACGCACAATCAGATCGTGGAGAACCATGTATATCATGAACTATATTGTATTCTATTTGTTTTTGTTTGTTTGAATTGGGGTATAACGACACCGTCAACACTATTTAAGTCATTTTAGAGACGTTGCTTTCAATTTTGTGGGACTTTTACCCGACACTGAGATGAAATGACATCTCAAGCCCTACCGCCCGATGAAATCAGAAGGTGTATATGCATTGGACGATCTGACTCACACCGCTTTGCCTGGGCAGGCTTAGGCCTTCTAAGCAGTTTACCAGTAATCGTGTGTGGTCACATGCAGCTCTGCGTGGAAGCATCATGCAGCCCAAACTATTTCCCCAAGCCCCGAGGGGCGGGGGCGAATATTGTTTTCCATAGGTTTACATTTGGTTTTACACTGGCAATGTTAATACCACAAAAAACCACCTATTCTAAAATATTGGATTTTTCACCACCCAAATATGAAATTTTCAGATGAAACATGAACATATTTTTTTTTATTTCTGCTATAAACATAGATTTTGGGTACTTATTAGAACCACATTGACAGAGCGATTCTGACAAGTACCAACAATCTGACAATCTATGTTTTTGAGCAAACAGATTTGGGTACTTGTAAAAACGACATCAATGAGGCTTTTCTTATAAGAACCAACAATCGATGTTTTTGAGAAGAAAAAAGTAAATTTGATATAAACCCTTGTAAACCCCAGTTTTACTATATAAAAGTGTGGTTGCAGGTGGTCGAAATTATATAGGCATGTTTTCATGATGTCACACTCAATTCCAACACCGTCCCAATTACAGCATGGGTTTCCGTGATATCTGTATCTGTATAAGTACTTTGCAGGGCCAATTCTGGCATAGGCGCAACGGAGTTGGATTAGGTCGCCTAGTCGCGACTGGAGAGAGCCTTCTTAAAGCCCTCTACCTTTTCTGCGCGGATAACAGAACTGTCCAGATTGTTCCAATCCTGCACTGCCTTAACAAAAAATGATTGTTTGTATTGAAGGGTGTTTGCAATTGGCACTTTGCAACAGTCTTCGTCTTTTATCGTGGTTAAGGTTTCGTATTTAAAACGATAAATATGCTCAAACTTTCTGTGAAACTACCCATCCACCTTCCAAATTGATTCTCGGAAACAAAAACATTTATTTTAGGACCTAAATGCTGCTAGGGACTGAGTTTTTATGGACGGAGTTGGATGGGGGCCGAGTTTGCTAGGGGCCGAGTTTGTCAGGGGCCGGGTTTGTCAGGGGCCGAGTTTGTTAGGGGCCGAGATGTCCATAAATCGGCGAAACGACTCACGGACGAAACGACCCGAGATCCTGACAATCGCTCCGACAAGTCTGTTGAGGACAAGGCGAAACATTTTTAATTGAGTAAAATTTAATCCCATTAATTTCCACGGATATATATTATCTTTCAGATTTTGGGCCTAAAACTTGTAAAAGTGTTGATTCTGCATCCAACAACTTACGATCTATGTCGATAACCTGTTGGAAGAACCCTACTCCCATACATGAGAGTTCTGCGTTCCGGACATTCATATTTTACATTTATATGCTGATATTTACGTTTTTGTTTTTCTTCGGAACGCGAACTCTCATAAGGATTTCGCCATTTTGTATTCGCATGAAATATATAGGCACCGCTTGACAACCTCGCGCTGCTACTTCTAAAGCATTTAAAAACAAAATATGCATGCAACTTACATCAGTAATGTTTTAAGTCCTCATGTGAACAAGATATATTCCAAAAGTCACTAAAACAATTTTTTAATCGGGCATTATTTAGTCCAGGTACCCAATGACCCATTTCAATGGCCGCTGTTTACATCTCCAGCCAGATGTAAGCTGACGTCACAGCTGTCAAAAGCAAATTACGGTTAAACAAAAACAAGGATTATATTATTTTCGTTTTTTCGAACGAACTATATGGATAGGGCTTTAGAAAAATATCTTTCAAGATTTTGCAGCTGATCATAGTCGGTCAGACGAAAAAAGGCTCGTTATCTAGAAACTAGGAACACATTTACTTTAGCGGTCCCCATAAGTATTTTCCTGTGATGTCACATTGTAGTGGGGGCTGTTGCCCCCACACCCCTACTCAAAATATTGAGGATTACTGTCTTCAAACTCCTGATAAACATTTACATTAGATTTGTCCCAGAACTAGCCTAAAACAATAGGCTTAGTCCGTGGGGACCACTAAAGTAAATACTACCCCAGAAACTATAATAAGTTATAAATAAATAGGAGAGGGATCATACCCAAGTAATGCGACAGTGGGTTGGATGATGACAACATGTTAGGACAAAATTTATTGTTTGGCAGTAACCCATTTTTACTATGTTAAAATTTGATTTTAAATTTAGGGGGTGTGAAATTTGGCAACGAAACAAAAGTGATTGAGAAAACCTGTAGTTTCTACTTGTCCATAATGTTTTGGAATTTAATAGGTATTTAAAAGCAAAAAAAAAAGCCAGGTTATATCATTATTTGCGAAAATCTCTCAATTATAAAAAGAAAGTTTATTAAAATTTTCTTGTCGATAAGTATGTATTTTCCAAGCTAGTAAATCACCTAAAATAGCAGATAAGCAATGTTCAGAAGTCGACACAATTAACTTTGACCTTCCATCAGAGACATCAAAGTGGAGCGCTTTGAGCATCGGATTTGTAATCGAGAGGTTCCGGGTTCGATCCTCGCGTTGGCCAAAGTGTTGTGTCCTTGAGCAAGACACTTCATCCACATTGCTTAAAAAATAATAAAATAAAATAAAGTACTGGTTATCAACGAGGAAGTCTTGCTCGTAATGCTCAGATGTGAGCGTGTAGCAGTAATAGGAGAAAAAAAAGATTATGGAGAAAAAATAGTCTGACCCAAAGATAAAACTCTATTGATAGTGGATAAAAAGACTTGCGATGATATTTTGCACTAGTATGCATCAGTCGAAAAAAGGAAACATATGGCGGGTGTGTCTTATGATTTTCAAAAGCATGGTGAATTTTTTATGGCAACATGCATTATTATTATATTTTTTAATCAAACGAAAATCTTTTCGTAGGCAATCCGTGGCAATGATTTCTATCAAAACTCGCGCAACGTGTGAGATACACTGTCATATGGGGAGTAGTTAATTTTCTTCCACCTAACTAGCAGCTCTTCTGTGGGTCATTTTTAATTATGTGTATGCTATTCTTAGTGTTTGTTGACCAAACCGTCCGGTATCCCTTAACGATGGTGGTCAATCGGATGTGATCGTGATGGACTTCAGCAAGCCTTTGACAAGGTTGATAATCAAAGGCTCTTGCTGAAGCTCCGTCGCATAGGCCTCAATAATCAAGTCACTAAATGGATAGCTTCCTTCCTATCAAATAGAACCCAGTGTGTGGTCCTAGATGGCGAAGAGTCCCAATCATGTCCCGTTCAATTTTGTGTCCCACAGGGCTCTGTTCTTGGCCCCTGTTTGTTTCTAATCTATATAAATGATATGCCAGATACCATACATAGTAACATCAGGCTGTTCGCAGACGACACCATCATGTACTTGACAATCTATGACCAAACTGACTGCCAACTCCTCCAAACCGATCTCTCAAACTTCGAAAAATGGGAAAGTGAATGGTTAATGATGTTTAATCCTGACAAGTGTGTGGTGATCAGGATCACTAAAAAGAAACAGCCTACAGTACCATATTTGAATACAAACTCCATGGCAAATTGTTAAATTCAGCAACTTCGGCAAAGTATTTGGGTATCACAATCTCTCAGAACTTGTCATGGACAACACACATTAACCTGATCACAACAAAAACAAACAACACATTGAAGTTTATAAAAAGAAACATTCAAAATACAAACCAGAAACTCAAAGAAATGGCTTGTAAAACATATATCCGCCCTCTGCTTGAATACGCTGCACCTATCTGGGAACCCTGGCAGAAAAAATATATCCATCAAATAGAAATGATTCAACATCGTGCTTTAAGATATATATGTAATGACTACAGTTTCTTCAGCAGCGTTAGCGCCATGCTTTCAAAACTAAAACTCCCAACTCTTGAAAAACGAAGACAAGATTTCATCTTTGGTCATGTTTTATAAAATACAAAACAACTTAGTCAAAATCCAACCCCCGTCATATATACAGCCATCTTTGAGAAATAGAGTCACGATTCCATTCTCTAGGATTAACCCTCATAAGTACCCATTTTCCCCCCGCACTGCCAGACTCTGGAACAATCGCCCTCCAGCCATAAGCAACGGCCCAGATCTCGGTTCATTCCAAGCAGGGCTCCTCAAAACCTAATAGTAGCACCTTATAAAATCATTTTCATACTTCATCTTTATCATCCTCATCATCTCCTTACCTCAAATCACGTACTGTTATGCTGATTTCACAGTCCAAATAAATTCTAAATTCCACATAAATCTTTGATATTGAGAATTGTTTGTCCAAAAGTTTTGTTTCTGGTCATTTTCGCATTCTCTGCACTCCATATATTACTCTACAGAAGGTGTTTGGAGTACCTGGCAGATTTAGATGCCACTTCTATTTTACTGCTTCACTTCTTTTTTTTTTTTTTTTTTTTTTTTTTATTTGTTTGGTATGCCAGTTGTATTTAATGCTTCACTTCTGTTTTTTTTTATTTATTTAATTAAATTTTCCTCTTTACAAAACTTTCCCTCGCTGTGGTGTCCCCCACGGTTGCTGCGTCGCATGTATAAACGAACCGTTAAAGAAAAAATCGAAATCCAACTTTTCGTAGTAACCATAGGTCACATGACAATTATTTAAATAGGATAAAAACAACTTAATCCACAGCTTCCAGTACTTTCCTTTGATGCTGGCAGTACTAATAAATTTTGATAAATGTATTGATATCATGTACTGATATCATGTACTGATATCATGTACAGTTTTGAATGGACCAATCAACTGAGCTACAATTAAAATGGGAAGGGGCTTCTAGCTCTGCATGACAAAATTAACATTGTGGGTATTCCTTAAAATAGCCTCGCCGAGGTTATTTGAATGAGTACCCATATTTAAAATAGCTTTTACTTAATGGCAAACAGTGTAGACCCGGATCAGACAGCTACCTTCTGATCTTAAAATTTGAAGGGGCCTCTAGCTCTGCATGACAAAATTAACATTATGGGTATTCATTAAAATAGCCTCGCCGAGGTTATTTGAATGAGTACCCACATTTAAAATAGCTTTTACTTAATGACAAACAGTGCAGACCCTGACCAGACTGCTCCTTCTGATCTTAAAATGGGAAGGGGCTTCTAGCATGACAAAATTAACATTGTGGGTATTCATTAAAATAGCCTCGCCGAGGTTATTTTAATGAGTACCCGCATTTAAAATAGCCTTTACTTAATCAGTGCAGACCCTGATCAGACTGCTTCTTCTGATTAAGTTTCTCCAATTCTCCATAAAATCAAATTGTGGGTACTCACTAGAACCGCCTCATCTAGGCAATTCCAACGAGTACCCACAACATGTTTTTGTGGGATGAGGCTGTTCAAAATGAGTACCCACAACATACCTTTTTATGCAGAAAAAAATATCCCTGAATTATCACAAAATACACTCCCATTTACTGGTGCCAAACATTTTATGAAACATTTGCATGCAGCAAAAACACACGTCTGAGTTCAAAGTAAGTCCTACACTTGAAGGTTCAGCATTAAAATGTCCCAGTGATAAACATCAGGTTAAAAAAGCATGATCAAATAACCTGTGGTCAGTTGGATTTAGACCAATCAAATCCAATTGAATATTAATGATGCAGAGAAGCTGACAGTGTCCTTTCAGACAGGACAATCCATTTTCAGTGTCCTTTCAGACAGGACAATGACAAACAACATTTTCCAGACGGGGTAAATCAGGTCAAATAAAAAGAAATTGAAATTAACAATAAATAAAACAAATATGCTTTAATAGGTTTTATCTATTACCTTTTAGTGGAAGTTACAATAAGCTGTGGATTAAAACAGATATAGCCAATTGTTTTTGAGAAATATTGGTAAATATTTGTACTGATTGACGTCTGTACAGGATAATTAGACTCGCCCTGGCGGGCTCGTCAAATTATCCTGTACAGATATCAATCAGTACAAATATTTACCAATATTTCACAAAAACAATGGATATATCTATTACATGGCAGCGGACTTCTGTCAGCCGAGTGATGGTTCGTATTGATAAGGAATATTTTGATATCCAGAAGGTAAGATGGCATTTTTATCAAAGATTTTGACTTTTTACAATCCTAGACATGAAATAGACCTACACTACAATGGGTTTACTAGTTTTGCGAAAATTTGAAAGTGCTATATGAACATGTATAGAACCCGTGTTAGACGTCACATGCACAACTATAAAAAACAAATCTATAAATGGGTGCATGTGTACGTCTAACTTGTTGGACTAGAAGAACCCTTGACATTGGCGGATTCGGCCGGGGCCATAACCATTGCAATAAATAAATTTAAATTGCAGACACTTTATTCGCCGAAAAAAATCCGTCTTCCTGTCTGCTCGTTAAACATATCTACTAAATTACTGACCTGCTTCTCGCTGTTAGGCCATCGCCGCCATTTTGGTACGAGAATACCCGGATGTTAAATCTGTGACGTCATCAACAAGTTCTTGTAGCGCGAAAGTGTAAAATTGTACTCACACTAGGTGTGTGAAATCACCACGTCGAACTCTGTGCGTTTTTTGTGCTTGTGGGGTACCTCAGGGTAAAACAGAATTATGGGCCTTTGAAGTTCAAAAACTTGTTTAATGACGTTTTTCTCTGTGGGGTACAAAAAAATACCCCACAATTCTTCCGTACCCCACATGTCATTTTGGTACCCACAAGTACCCCATATACCTCTTAATGTGAGTACACACACACACACACACACACACACACACACACACACACACACGTGCATAAAGCGCAAACAAACCATACCGAGAAGCAGTATACTTACAGAAACAGACCATTTTGAATAGTTTGCCGAGTTAATCAAGGTGGGCGACACCTAGAGTATCCGCCGGAAAAAAACACACACACACGAGGCGGCTGTATCAGAACTTGCCTTCTCACTTGTGATTCGAATCAGACTTCTTGCATAAATATCTATATGCATGGCTGTTTGAAGCCATTGTCAAATGGACAGAAAGCCGTGCTCAAACAGCAAAAACCATGTTCAAATCATGAAATTCGCGTGCCGTTTGAACATGGATTTTAAGCTTTTGATATCACAAGACGGGCCTTGCTTTGTTTACGTTACGTTGAGTGACGTAATGTTATCGCCCTGAACGTAGCGTTTTAGGATTCTTTAATGACGTCAGAGGGATACTGCATGACAACGTCATTGTAAACAACATTCTGAAATGGCCGCCATTTTGGTTTGCCTGTCGCATTTGACGAGTTTACATGGAATTTATATGGATCGGATTCGTAAGTTATGCAAGAACAATGATCATCCATGGTTATTTCATTGCATTAACATTTGCCGGATCCCTCGGAAGATATTTGAACATCCGGCCTGGCGGCCTCATGTTCAAACAGCTTCCTCGGGACCCGGCGAATGTTAATACATGAAAAACCATGGTTGATCCCTATATTCTCACTTGCGAGTTGAGTGAGGCGCAAACCTAAAAGCGACAAGGCACCTAATGTTTGTGCCAAGATGCATGTCGTTATAGTTGAGCAGAAAGGTGCGTTAAAGGGATACCAAATAAAAAAAGAAAATGATATAATCCACACATTTATTTCCTTCCCGTACAATATTCAACATGGTCATTTCTTTGGAAAAATGTTTTAAAAGACTATCAGATACTGCCATCCAGTGAGGATTTTCGGCAACATCTTCATGTGCTCAAAATACTTTTCCATCAAAACAAGTATGTTGCATGTAATCATGAAACAGTCTGTTTCGTGCTATGTGCGAAGACTTTAACTGCTGAGCCTGCGCATTTAAGCATGCCGATTAGTAAGCGCAATCTGCTACTACATGGGAATGGGCACATGTTCAAGAAAGACAACTCTTAAAACAAATTCTCCTTCAACAAAAGAGATCTTCTCTCAAGGAGTAATTCTTTCCTTTATGAAGGCCCCTCTTTTTCAGCCTGACTATAACACATAGTGCATTTTTTCACATCTCCAAAATGGCTACTTTTCTGATGAAAATCCGTAATATGTGTCTTATTTATACTGCAAACATATGTTGTGAGTGCTCGTTAGAAACGCCTCATTGAGGCGGTTCTAACGAGTACCAACAACCTATATGTCTCTATGTCGGACCAGAAAAGAGAAAAATAATATATACCCACATAAAACCCAATTTTCTCTATATAAAATAAAGTGGGGTTCATGGGGGTGTTCATTTCACGGACTTGTTCACGTTTTTCAGACTGGATCAGTACTGAGGAAGTTATTTCCTCTTATCAAAGCACTGATATCACTGCTGATTCGACTGTCTCTGAGTGAAGGCTAGGAACGTTCTCTTGAAATACATTGCCACCTTTATCGCCGAAAAATTGAAAATTTCATGATGAAAAATTTTGATATTTTTCTTATTTCCGCTCAAAATATAGATTGTGGGCACTCATTAGAACCGCCTCATCGAGGCGGTTCTAACGATCTAACGAGTACCCACAATCTATATTTTAGAGCAGAAATAAGAAAAATAAGGTATACCCCCGGAAACCCCAGTTTTACTATATAAAAGTGGGGTTCAAGGGGGTCAAAATTATATAGGTGTGTTTTCGTGATGCTTTACTGAAAGCAAGTAGTGTAGACCCGGATCAGACGCCGCTTTCTTTGCCAGTTTGGCATCTGATCTGGACCAACTGTGATTGTTTGCCTATGTCCATGACTCACATTTTCTGTCTCATTTCGCACGTAACATAAAAAAGATCTTTGTTTCAGGCTCCTATACAGTTTTCTAAATGAAGAGTTAGTCTACGTTACATGAAATTTGTCGATTAATTCCTCAATGTCACCTTTGATTTTAATTGTCTCGTAATATCTGCTGTACCTCTTGTAAGGTGTACCATCTGGATTAATCAAGAATTTTTCAAAATTCCAGGTTATATCTGCTCTCGTGACAGGCTCCCAAATTATGGATTTAGGGTCTTTCATGAATGAAATCGAGTCATCGGAGGGGAAAGGTAACTGGTCACGTAGATAACTGAAAACTGGGTGCGCTTTACTTCCATTCACTTGAACTTTTTCCATGAGCGGAAAGTCTGGGATAAAGCCATTTCCAGGGCGAACGTACTTCAAGGAGTTGTAGATTTCTTCCCCGTTGGAATTTTCCTGAAAATAATAATAATAATAATAATAATAATAATAAAATAAATATCTTATATTGGACCGAGGCATATTTTTGTAAACAAGGAACACGCACACTATTAACAAGAGAATGAGTAATTTACAACCTGAGTAAAGTAGTCGCAGATAAAATTGACTAGGCGGAGCTATCAGGTGTTGTCAATATATGTCAAATTCGCAGAGTCCACCGAAGATTCGGTAGACTAGAGTGCCTTTCGCACGCTTTCAACAAGCGGACGAAATGGTCATATACGTCACAGCTATGCTTGAGTTACAGTTGAATTCACCCACTCGGGTGACTTGGTTTACCTTTTTGTTAATGGAATATTCCTAAGGCAGGTACAAACGATAGCTCCGCCTAGTCAATCTTATCTGCGACTATACTTTTATAGTTTAGTAGTTTATTTATTCATGTAGCTTGACGTCCCCGTCAGCACTCTTTAGGTCATTTAGGAGACGTTCCTTCGATTTTGTGGGACTTTTACCCGACATTGGGCTGAAATGATATCCCATGCAAAGAAACTGCTAGGGTTTAAGGAGCGGTCAGAGTTGCAACATTTATCCTGTGCAGGCTTCCCAGCTAACACAAAACAACGGGGCCAACGTCGGGTCGATAGCGATACGATTCAGGGGAGGCAATTTTTTCGAAAATAATGTGTGTCCCTTATCAACAGGAGGTCTACCCTTAAATAAAAGAATTTGCTTCACTGTCGGCCCGATGTTGATCCGGCATTCTTTGCTGACTAGATAGGAGCAAATTGTTTTCTTTCTCGGAGGATCGACTTGTGCAGGATACCGAGCAGGAAGTAATGAATGACAAACACTTCTATAATTGAGCCCCGCCAAGCGAATTTGTGTCTTCGAGCATTCTGTCATGACAAATTTTAACTGCGCATGCCCAGCCATTCAGAGGAGCCAGGGATATGGCTTTTTGTCTGAAGGTTCCTCTTGATTCACTGCTTGTATGAGCGAGCAGCGAAGGTTCTGGCGAGACTGCGCGGATGCGCAGGCTCGCCTGAACCTTCGCTGTTCGTATAGGCGATAAGTACCAAAATCGCTTGACGGGGCCCATATATTGAAATCGTACTGTGACGCAAATCATTTGGACCGCGCCAAGGAAAAAAGGGACTTGCGATTATACGTTCAGCGGTCTGCTTTCCCTGTTTCCCACTCAGTAAAAATACATACTTCACAGTCTGCCCGAAGAAAAATTATTATCCCCACGTTTTTCGAAGAAACGTGTGAATATTGTAATCGTCTTTGTCGTCCGTCCGTCGGATAACTCCTCCTAGATCTTCAGAGATACAAACTTGAAACCTTGGGAACTGATAAAACTTTGGTCTAGGGAGTGCATGACACTTTCGGAATTTTGATCCCGCCCCTTGGGACGGGGCCAGGGGGGAGAGGCCCCGGGTGGTCAAAAAACAGTTTTTCAGAGCACGGTCATGTAACGTATCAAATCGAATGGCATGATGAGTAAAAATTTGACCCCTCGCGTCAATGTGGAGGTCACCAGTGGGAGAACAAAACAACAACAACCAAAAAAATGTGTCTGTGAAACACTGATGCCCCCGGACAGCGCAAGTTAAATATGAAGGCCCTATCACTAAGCAATCGAAAGGTATGGCTAATGTTCAAGTCTTAAAAAAGAAGGTCAAGGTCACAAGGTACAAAATTATGGAATCGTTGCAAGATCTTGTTACATAGAATGCACATGTGAAATATGAAAGCCCTATCACTTACCAATCGAAAGTTATGGGCAATGTTAAAGTTTTTGAAAAGTAGGTCAAACGTCATGGTCAAGGTCACAAGGTCAAAAATTATGGTACCATTGGAAAGGTCTTGAGGCATAGAATATACATGTGAAATATTAAAGCCATATCACTTACCAGTCGAAAGTTATGGCCAATGTTAAAGTTTTTAAAAAGTAGGCCAAACGTCAAGGTCAAGGCAACGATGTAAAAAATATGGTACCACTGGAACGGTCTTGTGACAAGGAATGCACATGTGAAATATGAAAGCCTAATCACTTACTAATCGAAAGTTATGGCAAATGCTAAAACTGTTGAAAAGTAGGTCAAACGTCAAGGTCACGATGTCAAAAAATATAGTACCACTGGACAGGTCTTGTGACAAGGAATGCACAAGTGAAATATGAAAGCCCTATCAATTACCATTCAAAAGTTATGCTAAACGTTTAAGTTTTTTCGAATGTTAAAATCTTTAAAAAGAAGTAGGTCAAATGTCAAGGTCAAGGTCACAAGGTCACAAATTATGGTATCACTGGAAAGGTATTGTTGCACGGAATATACATGTGAAATATGCAAGCCCTATCACTAACCAATCAAAAGTTATGGCCAATGTTAAAGTTTTTAAAAAGTAGGACAACAATAGGTCAAATGTCAAGGTCGAGGTAACGAGGTCAAAATATGAAACCACTGGCAAGGTCTTGTGACAAGGAATGCACAGGTGAAATATGAAAGCCCTATAAATTACCATTCAAAAGTTATGCCCAATGTAAAAGTTTTTGCGGACAGACAAAAAGACAGAAAAAACTATATGCTCCCCACTTCCCGAATTTTTTATTCCCGGGTGGGGAGGGGGGGGGGGATAAAAACATACCCCATCCATAACGATTACCGGATAACTCCCTCCTAGAACATTAAATATAGAAACTTGAAATCTTGGGAACTGATAGAGCTGTGGTCCGGGGAACGCATTCGGATTTTTAATCCCACCCCGGGTACGGAGCGAGGGGGAGAGGCCCCGGGTGGTCAAAAGCAGTTTTTCAGAACATGGTCGTCTAACATATAAAAATCGAACGGCATGATGCGTAGAACACATTGCAATCATCATTTGACCCTCGGGTCAGTGTGAAGGTCACCAGAGGTCAACGCCCCCAAACCCCCTCCATAACGATCACCGGATAACTCCTCCTAGACCGCTAGAGATAGAAACTTGAAACCTTGGGAACTGATAGGGTTTTGGTCTAGGGAGTGCAAGACAATTTCGTAATTTTGATCCCACGGCAAATGAAGTTCATTGTGGCTAAATATCATTCAATGAGTGTGTCGCGCCACCCTCCAAACAAGCAGATTAAATTCAACTACTCACTACATCAGCATACATTGGAACATGTCCAATCCGTAAAATACCTTGGTATCACCATCAATGATAATCTTGATTGGGATCAACATATTTCTGAGATTACATCTAAGGCAACTAGGACATTAGGGTTTCTTAGACGCAATTTGGCTTTTGCACCTAGGCAGACAAAGGATGTTGCATACAAAACCTTGATTCGACCTCAGCTCGAGTATGCATCACTTGTTTGGCATCCCCATGTTAAAACTCGGTTCAACAGGTTGGGAAGGATCAGAGGACGGCTGCCCGATGGACCTGCAGGCGATGGCGGAACAGATGTAGTGTTGGTGAAATGCTCGACGAGCTGGAGTGGCCATCGTTGGAGGCCCGTGGCGAGCAGTCCTCTTTAACCTTCTTTTATAAGATACACTCTGACACAGTGTCTCTTAATGAAGATAAATACTTGACCCCTATGACTACTTCAACTCAAACAAGGGCATCAAAATTAAACAACAGTCAATATCCCATGACACTTTCGGAATTTTGATCCCCCACCCCCCCCCCCCCCACCGGGTACGGGACCAGGGGAAGAGGCCCCGGGTGGTCAAAATAAGTGTTTCAGAGAATGATCGTGTAACATATCAAATCGAATGGCATGATGAGTAGAATGCATTGCAATCAAAATTTAACCCCTCGCGTCAATGTGGAGGTCACCAGAGGGAAAACAAAACAACAACAAAATATGCGTTTGTGGAACACTGATGCCAACGGACAGCGCATGTTAAATATGAAGGCCGTATCACTAAGCAATCGAAAGGTATGGCTAATGTTAAAGTCTTAAAAAGTAGGTCAAGGTCACAAGGTACAAAAACAAGAGGGCCCAGATGGCCCTGGTTCGCTCACCTGATCCAAAGCATAACAAGTGGGCCCCGGGCAGGGTCAATTTTGGCCACAGGGCTAAAATTTGAACAATCTTGGTAGAGGTCCACAAGATGAAGCTTCATATCTAATATGAAAGACCTGGGCTTTCTGGTTTCAGAAAAGAAGATTTTAAAGGTTTACCCTGCATATAGAAGTCTATGTAAAACAAGATTTTCCCTATATAAGTCTATGTAAAACCAAAGGGCCCCGAGCGGGGGCATTTTTGGCCCCAGGGCTATAATTTGAACAATCTTGGTAGAGGTCCACTAGCTGAAGCTTCATAACAAATATCAAAGACCTAAGCCTTGTGTTTCAGAGAAGATGATTTTTAAAGATTTTCCCTATATAAGTCTATGTGCAACCAAAGGGCCACATGGCGGGGGCATTTTTGGTCTCAGGCCTATAATTTGAACAATCTTTATAGAGGTCCACTAGCTGAAGCGTCATAACAAATATCGAAGACCTAAGCCTTGTGGTTTCAGAGATGAAGATTTTTCAAGATTTTCCCTATATAAGCCTATGTAAAACCAAAGGGCCCCGGAGCGGGGGCATTTTTTGCCCCAGGGCTATAATTTGAACAATCTTGGTAGAGGTCCACAAGATGAAGCTTCATACCAAATATCAAAGACCTGGGCCTTGCAGTTTCAGAGAAGAAAATTTTTCAAGATTTTCCCTATATAAGCCTATGTAAAACAAAAGGGCCCTGGTGCGGGGGCATTTTTGGCCCCAGCACTATAATTTGAACAATCTTGGTAGGGGTCTACTAGATGAAGCTTCATACCAAATATCAAAGACCTGGGCCTTGCGGTTTCAGAAACGAAGATTTTTCAAGATTTTCCCTATATAAGCCCATGTAAAACCAAAGGGCCCCCGTGCAGGGGGCATTTTTAGCTCCTGCACTATAATTTGAACAATCTTGGTAGGGGTCCACTAGATGAAGCTTCATACCAAATATCAAAGACCTGGGCCTTGCGGTTTCAGAGAAGAAGATTTTTAAAGATTTTCCCTATATAAGCCCATGTAAAACCAAAGGGCCCCCATGCGGGGGCATTTTTAGCTCCAGCACTATAATTTGAACAATCTTGGTAGGGGTCCACTAGATAAAGCTTCATACCAAATATCAAAGACCTGGGCCTTGCGGTTTCAGAGAAGAAGATTTTTCAAGATTTTCCCTATATAAGCCCATGTAAAACCAAAGGGCCCCCGTGCGGGGGCATTTTTTGCTCCAGCACTATAATTTGAACAATCTTGGTAGGGGTCCACTAGATGAAGCTTCATACCAAATATCAAAGACCTGGGCCTTGCGGTTTCAGAGAAGAAGATTTTTTAAGTTTTCGGTGAAAAAATCTATTTTTGGCTCCTGTGACCTATATAAGCAATGGACCGGAACCATTTGAACAACTTTGAAAGGGGACCACCTAAGGATCATTCCTGTGAAGTTTGGTCAAAATCCGATCAGTGGTTTAGGAGGAGATGTCGTTTGAAGAAAAGTTTACGGACGCACGCACGCACGGACGCACGCACGGACGACGGACAAAAAGTGATCCCAAAAGCTCACCTTGTCACTACGTGACAGGTGAGCTAATAATGGGATCGTTGCAAGGTCTCGTGACATAGAATGCACGTGAAATATGATAGCCCTATCGCTTACCAATCGAAAGTTATGGGCAATGTTAAAGTTTTTGAAAAGTAGGTCAAACGTCATGGTCAAGGTCACAAGGTCAAAAATTATGGTACCGTTGGAAAGGTCCTGAGGCATAGAATATACATGTGAAATCTGAAAGCCCTATTACTTACCAGTCGAAAGTTATGGCCAATGTTAAAAGTTTTAACAAGTAGGCCAAACGTCAAGGTCAAGGCAACGATGTAAAAAAAAAATATGGTACCACCGGAACGGTCTTGTGACAAGGAATGCACATGTGAAATATGAAAGCCCAATCACTTACTAATCGAAAGTTATGGCAAATGCTAAATCTGTTAAAAAGTAGGTCAAACGTCAAGGTCAATGTCACGATGTCAAAAACTATGGTACCACTGGACAGGTCTTGTGACAAGGAATGCACAAGTGAAATATGAAAGCCCTATCAGTTACCATTCAAAAGTTATGCTCAACGTTTAAGTTTACCATTCAAAAGTTATGCCCAATGTTAAATTTTTTGCGGACAGACAAAAAAGACAGACAAAAAGCTATATGCCCCCCCCCCCCCCCCCCCTTCCCGATTTTTTTATTCCCGTGTGTGTGTGTGTGGAAGGGGGGGGGGGGGGGAGGGGGGATGCATAACAACATATCCCATCCATAACGATTACCTAATAACTCCCTCCTAGAACATTAAATATAGAAACTTGAAATCTTGGGAACTGATAGAGCTGTGGTCCGGGAAACGCCGGATACATTCGGATTTTTAATCCCACCCCGGGTACGGAGCGATGGGGGAGAGGTCCCGGGTGGTCAAAAGCAGTTTTGTCAGAACATGGTCGTCTAACATATAAAATCGAACGGCATGATGCGTAGAACACATTGCAATCAACATTTGACCCTCGGGTAAGTGTGAAGGTCACCAGAGGTCAACTCCCCCATACCCCCTCCATAACGATCACCGGATAACTCCTCCTAGACCGTTAGAGATAGAAACTTGAAACCTTGGGAACTGATAGGGTTTTGGTCTGGGGAGTGCATGACACTTTCGCAATTTTGATCCCACGGCAAATGAAGTTCAATGTGGGGCATAAGAGGGGCCCCGGGGGTTAAAAGTCCAAGTTTTCTAACATATCAAATCGAACGGAAGCGGAAGCGTGGGGATATGGGATTGTGTGCCATCGACTGTGCGATTCTTGTGTCAATATGGTCATTAGCCCAAAGCGAAAACTAATCAGACTGCGCAAATGCGCGGGCTGATCTGTCTTCGCTTTGTGGAAATGCTAGAAAATCCATTTTCGCTTGACGCGGTCCAGTTTTGTCCAGTTTTTCCATGTGCGTTCGGGATTCTATTGGGTGGAGACTGAGACATGAACTTTAAAACTTAAAATGCATCACGGACCAGACTGAAACGCTTGTGTCCATACGCATACATTAAAAGCACATGCAAAACAAAATTCTTTATTTTATTAACGGAGATCTAGTCAGTGACCTCGAGACAGTGTAGCCTACATGTTCAGTATGCACTAGTACAAACGTTAGGCGAACACAGGCTACTACTGCTGCTTCTGCTGCTGCTGTTGTTACTAGTGGCCCCTGGCGAAATAGACTAGGCTGCATGCATGATGCTTCAACGCAGAGATGAAACCGACTGCACATCGAGTACTGGTAAACCGCTTAGAAGGTCTAAGCATGCGCAAGCAAAAGGTGCGAGTTGGTATCATTGGGCGGCGGGCTTGAGATATCGTTTGATCTCAACATCGGGTAAAAGTCCCACAAAATTGGAATCAACGTCTCCAAAATGACCTAAATAGTGTTGACAGGGACGTTAAACCTCAGATTAAGCAAGCTGCTATTAGCCTACTACAGAAGAGTGATTTACTTGGAGGTGGCGAATGCACACACTATGAGAGAGAGAGAGAGAGAGAGAGAGAGAGAGAGAGAGAGAGAGAGAGTACCTGGTGTCCGAACTGATTACACGGGAAGCCCAGGATAACAAGTTTGGGCCCAAACAGGCCACACAACTCGTTCATCTGGGTGAAATCCCGTGTTGTTGTGCCTCATAACGATGCTGTATTTTCCACCAGAATGACCTTGCCCTTGTAATCACTAAAATTCACTGTTTCACCTCTCAGGTTCTTGCAAGCGATGTCAAAGAAGTTTTTAATTTGTGTTTTAAGTGACATGTTGCCTCCCACGCGCACATGTACTACCACGTGTCTGTTATACTTTATGAGACGTTACTGTACATTAAATAAACTTTGATACAAGTTAATGCTTTCCGAAAGATTGTGCGATTGTCAAGTGGAATCGACGCTGTGTCGTAATTAGCTGAATTTTCGAAACGATATGTGTGTTAATGGTCTTGTAAGTGTTATGTAGAACTTCAGTATAAAATGTAGTCAACATTGCTTAAGCCAGTCATCCACTGAACACCTTAATTTACAACGGGTCGTACAGCGTCTGATCAATCATTTGATGCAGAATCATGACGTTGCATCGACGTTTTCCCTTATCTTGCTGAATATTCATTTAAGCCACACCCATTTCTGTCTATCAACCAATCAAATTTCTTGATGTAATTTTATTGCTACAAATTCATAAACTGAATGCCAAACAGTGTAGATCCTGATCAGATTGCTTCTTCAGAGCCATCTGATCTGGATCTACACCGTTTGCAAAGATAGGGGTTGTCGTGAACAGCAAGATAAGGGTTAATGCCAGGTGGTGTCTCTTTGATTGGTATCATATGATCAGGATCAGGATATTCAACAACGGCAGCCCAAGCTAGTGCCAAAACTATATCGTGGGATTCCATTTCACAGTCAAGTTGACACGAGTCATTCTGTTGACAAATTCGGTAGAACATGAGTTTCTCCTTTGTTTATTATTATTTTCTTATACTGAGTCTGGCAAATGTGAACATTGCCTCGGTTAATTCCTGGGTATAAGCCAGTACCAAGCAATGTGGATAATGTGTCTTGCTCAAGGACACAACACATGATGCCTGGTGTGGCCCGGGACTCGAACCCGAAACCCTTCGATCAAGAGTCACTGAGTTGTTTACAACTGCAGCAATGCGGTCGTCGAATTCAGTTTTCAATCCCTTTATTCAGATTCTCGTTTGTATTTTCGCCCGCGTATCATGGCAATCCATGCGAAAAGGCATAACTCACGAAAACATATATCGACATGAAGAAGGTGACGTGCCGTTTTACTAAAAATCCCCTATTTTTGACATCACGTGAAAAGGTCCGTGCAAGGAGCCCCCCCCCCCCCTTACTCTCCACTCTGTAAAGAGAAAACTGGGGTTTACGGGGGTAAACATTATTTTTCTTATTTTTACTCCAAGACATAGGTTGTGGGTACTCGTTAGAACCGCCTCAATGAGGCGGTTCTAACAAGCACCCAAAACCTATGTTTGCAGTATAAATAAGAAAGATATCATGGATTTTCATCAGAAAAGTAGCCATTTTGGAGATGTGAAAAAATGCACTTTGTCTTGCGGGTGTGTTATCGCAATGGATATCACTAAATTAATTTTGTGATATCACTATTTCGATTTTGTGATATCACTATTTCGATTTTGTGATATCACTAATTAATTTTTGACATCTCTTGTTAATGTGTGATACGTCTCCAACTATTTTAATACTGGTGTTAAAAATAACGGTAAATCAGGGGAATTAACGAAGTCAGAGTTGCATATAAATTTTATGATGGGTAGTCTGATAAGAGGATCGTCTTTACGAAAACAGCATGATATTCAAGCATTTTTACCACCACAATAATAATTATACAAAAAGATCTGATACGCTTCACATTGCTGCTCAAAAACATAAATTGTGGTTAGTCGTTAAAATCACCTCTCCGAGGTACCTATCATACTTATTTCGAGGGTGGGGTTGATAAATAAATAAATAAATAAATAGCATGAAAGTCATTTGGTATCTCGGCTGCTCGTTAGTTTTCGAGATTTATTGTACATCTCCGGATTGCTGAACCAAGTTTGAGAATAGGGTTGCTCATTTCAAATTAAAAAGTACCAAAAAGTTTTGCATTTAACTAAGTAAAATTTACATCAATATAGAGTCCTGATATTAAGAAAAACGACCCCGACTGAAAATGATCGATCGAATCTGAGAAGCATGTACTTATCTTTGTCTATATATATTTCATTTCATCGTCATTTTGTCTTCATTTCACTATATATTTTAATCATCTCAATGGTTGTAACAAATAACCCGAAAAATGACCAAATTGTTCTGGCGAAAAAAAAAAAAAATGCGAAAAAAATATCAGCTTACTCGGGGTATAATGTAGCATTCACATGTCGACTGAAAAAAAAGATTTCTATCTGTAACAATAAGTTGAAATAGCTTATTAAAAAAGTAATTTCTTATCTAAATCAATGCACTTTTGCGTATCGGTCGTCTTTTTTTCAGCAAAAATAACTCTATTAGTTATTGTTCTTGCTGGAGCGGTTGGCGGTATGGCCGCCGGCGGTATTGTTGGGCTGGTGATGTTTTGAACAACTCGGTACAGAACTTTAATTTTAATTTGATGGGCGACAAGTGCAAATGGCGTACAACGTTGAATCAACGTTGGTTCCACACCTATGTGTTGAGTCAGCTTTGGCTGGACGCTGTGCGCCTGCTGAGACAGATAAAATTTAAAATGTTCGGTATTTATATATGTGATTTGAGGTATATCGTCCATATCAACACTGTATTGGTCTTTTTTGAGACCTTGCTACCAATCTTGTGGGACTTTTGTTCGACATTGGGATGAAATGCCTGGGTGGGCTTGGATCCTCTGGGCTGTTTGTCAGCGCTCGTGTGTGGACGGTTTCGACCCTGCGTGGAAGCGTCATGCGGCCCATCCGTTGTCCCGTTGAACCATATGTATTGTAATGTATGTCTTTTCCCTTTCGTTCTCTCCATTTGTTCTCTGTACACGATTTTCTCTCTCTCCCTCTCTCTGTGAAACCTTTTTCCCCCTACCCACCTATCCCCACTCCCCAGGTACCAAAGCGCCCAATTTCTTAAAACTCTTTGTTACCCCTTGTCAGTATACGTGCACATGCTCATTTATATATTTCTATTGTATATTAACTCTATGTCATGTATTGACCTGAGTTGAAAGAAATAAAGTTGATAGTAGTAGTAGTAGTAGTCTGTTATCGAAAGTTGGCAATGATAACAAAATCGATTTTGTGACACCACTTAATCGATTTTGTGATGTTGTGACACCACAAACGGTAAGGCAGAATTTGTGAAATCACATTCGATTTAGTGATATCACAAAATCCCAATTTGTGATGTCACAAAATCGATTTCGTGACTTCTCAAATTGGGGGATTTTGTGATATCACTAAATCGATTTAGTGATATCGCAAATTCATCTCTTCGTCCCGCCCATCGGGGCTTGGAGAAATAGATTGGCCTGCATGGTGTTACACACACTTAGAAGGACTAGGCCTGTCCTGGAAAAGTGTTGTGAGTCAGACCGTCTGATGCATTTCATTAGGCGGCACGGCTTGAAATGTCTTTCTCAATTAATGTCGGGTAAAAGTGAAAATAAAAATGTAAACAGTGTCTCCAAAATGACCTAAATAGTGGTGACGGGGACGTTGAACCTCAATTCAAACAAACAAACAAATTCATCTCTGTTAAGGGATATAACAAAATTATTCATTTGGGACATCACTAATTCGATGTTGTGATATCACTAAATAGGAGTGAATTTGTGGTATCACTAAATCGGTTTTGTTTTATCACAAATTCATATTTAGGAATAATGAGGGCATGAGCATGCGGTACAGACCAATGTCGAAGTAACATTCTACCCGTTATTCAGCATCCTTCGACATTTTCAATCGCATACGATGTTATGAGATTGATGCTGTAGACGACAGGGGGTTTTACTAGAAGTCAGTCCGTATTAAGGCGTTACTATACCTAATTTAGTGACACAGAGGCCTTTCTGATATTTAATCTTCATCAGTGTGTCTCAACCCCGAAGTTCTGAAACCAAAACGGATGATGGATAAGACCGGGCAAACACAGCACACCCCCCTCCGAGCATACACCGACCGACGTAGCTCGTGAGACAGGTCAACTGGAGGCATCGGGCAAGAGACGCCCATCCGCGGACTTATAGACGTCCACCACCGAGCCGACATCAGCAAACATGGCCCACGCCCCACGGAAGTCCCGGGCATCACGAAGGAGATGTCCAAAGTAGCGAGACTTGCAAAATGTAAAATATAACAAAAAGTGGCAACCAAATCCGCTAAGATACATGTCTCACCTGACAAGTCATTCTTAGTTTTAGAAAAATTAGAATTTTATACAGCAAAAAACTCTATCCGAGGGATCTGGAAATACGATTTGAATGACAGTCATTGACGCATTCACCGTGTGGCTGATTGCCAACATATTTCTTCTGTTGGGGCACGCGCCTTGGAAACACATTCGCATAAAATTAATCAGGGAGTGAACATTATACTGTTTGTGAATATAATATATTTAGTGATATCACCGCATAAGGGGTTAATAGTAAAGCGGCACATCATACACCAACTGATCTGTCTTTGGGTCGGGACATAACTGGAGACCCCTGTGCAGGGAGAATCATCCGTTGTGCAGGTAAAAGGTCCCTAAAGCAATTGCGTGACTGGTTACTGTGTAGGCTTTCATCCTACAAATCTGGAGTGTTGTAGTGTACACCTGCCTAGAATTTCCGCGAGGGCGTCTATAGAAAATAGAAAAAAAGTCATCAAAACATACACTGTGAATGTGGACCGGACCCACCTGGCGTGTGTGTGTATGTGTGTGTGTGGGGTGGGGGGGGGGACTAAGAATTTTGCCCACAACAAAGGATTGGACTTTAGGGGGGGGGGAGCGCAAAATTTTGGGGCTGCAGGAAAAATGGTATTTTTATTTGATAGGCCACAAATATAATTTTGTAGGGGGTGGGGTCGCTTCTAAAACAAATTTAGGCTTGTTGCTACAAATTTAGGCTTCCAGTCTACGTGAAAAAAAAAGTCGGTAGTCATTATATATATATGACTGACTTTCGTGTACTAATATGGTATCTTTCATAGAACTTTTCAGATGAAAATGTTTGATTTTTTTTTTCTTATTTCTAGTCCAAACATAAATTGTGGTAGGCCTACTTATTGGAACCGCCTCAATGAGGTGTTTTTTATCGAGTGCCAACAACCTGTCTTTGATTAAAAATAAGGAAAATAATGTATACACCATGTAAACCTCACTTTTCTCAATACTCAGTACAGGCTAAATATGGGTTTACATCAGAATCAGAATGTATAATAGCTGCAAAGAAAACACTTGTGCGCCTTCAGTTGGCAGTGCAGCATAAGTTTGGCACACGCACCCAGAGTGTAGGACAATATCCCTCCGGACAAAATCCCCTCTGCTCATTTTTGCATAGGTGGACGAAATCCACAAGGTGGACAAAATCCCCTCCATAAGATGGACAAAATCCTCTTTGGACAAAATCCCCTTCGGACAAAATGCCCCTTGCTGATTACTGCCATAGGAATGGTACTCGTATGGTAGATGGAACTGTGTCCATCGGTCATACGCACTGTTCCCTTAAGACTTAAGACTGATAGAATAAATTTAAAATGTTCATTTTTGTTTATAATCTATACATTTTTTCTTTGAATTGTGTTTTATGCAAAATCATTTTAAAACAAACCGCTGCCCATTATCTTCTACAGGAATGATATGATGCTGAGAATTGAAACAACAAATATTTTCTATTGTTTACCAAGCTATTCCATCCAATAAATTTATATACTGGGGTTTCAGCCCCTAAGTCTTATTTTTTTTTTTTATTTCTGCTCTAAAATGTACATTGTGGGTACTCGTTAGAATGGCGTTTCTAACGTGTACCCACAATCTATATTTTGAGCAGAAATAAGAAAAATAACACAATTTTTCATCTTAAAATTTTCGATCATCGATGGTAAAATTTACAATGTATTTGTATAGGCGTGTTTTCGTAATGAGCAGTGCAGACCCTGATCAGATCTGATCAGGATCTTCAGTATTTGCTATTTCATCTACATTGGATTACTGCAATGTGAAATTTATTTGTCAGTGAATATGAAGTTTGTGTGATGGCACAGGTAATCAAACATGTTTGATAATTAGCATATTGATTATTGAATCAGTTAATCAATTCATTATAAAAGAGTAATTACCTTTTTTAGCTCACCTGACCGAAGGTCATGGTGAGCTTTTGTGACAGTAAGATGTCCGGCGTCGTCGTGCGTCGTCCGTCGTCCGTCGTCCGTCGTGCGTAAACTTTTTCTTGTGAACACACTAGAGGCCACAGTTTTGGTCCAATTATCATCAAACTTGCTCAGAATGATAATCATGACAATATCTCGGTCAAGTTCGAATTTGGGTCATGTCGGGTAAAAAAGTAGGTCAGTAGGTCAAATCATAGAAAAACCTTGTGAACACTCGAGAGGCCACAATTTTGGTCCAATCATCATCAAACTTGCTCAGAATGATCATTGTGACAATATTTTAGTGAAGTTTGAATATGGATCATGTCGGCTTAAAAAGTAGGTCAGCGGGTCAAATCATAGAAAAACCTTGTGAACACCCTAGAGGCCACAATTTTGGTCCAATCATAATCAAACTTGCTCAGAATGATCATCATGACAATATCTTGGTCAAGTTCGAATATGGGTCATGTCCGGCCAAAAAGTAGGTCAGTAGGTCAAATCATAGAAAAACCTTGTGAACACTCTGAAGGCCACTGTTTTGGTCCAATTATCATGAAACTTGCTCAGAATGACCATTGTGACAATATTTCAGTCCAGTTCGAATATGGGTCATATCGGGTTAAAAAGTAGGTCAGCGGGTCAAATCATATAAAAACCTTGTGAACACCCTAGGGGCCACAATTTTGGTCCAATCATAATCAAACTTGCTCAGAATGATCATCATGACAATATCTCGGTCAAGTTTGAATATGGGTCATGTCCGGTTGAAAAGTAGGTCAGTAGGTCAAATCATAGAAAAACCTTGTGAATACTCAGGAGGCCACAAGTTTGGTTAAATCATTAATCTTGCTCAGAATGGTCATTGTGACAATATCTTGGCTAAGTTTGAATAAAGGTCTTTTCGGGTCAAAAAGTAGGTCAGTAGGTCAAATTAAAGAAAAAACTTGTGAACACTCTAGTTTTACATAGACTTATATAGGGAAAATCTTTAAAAATCCTTTTCTCTGAAACCACAAGGCCTAGGTCTTTTATATTTGGTATGAAGCTTCATCTAAAAGACCCCTAACAAGATTATTCAAATGATAGTGCTGAGGCCAAAAATGTCCCCGCCCCCGGGCCCTTTGGTTTTACATAGGCTTATATAGGGAAAATCTTTAAAAATCTTCTGCTCTGAAGCTGCAAGGCCCAGGACTTTGATATTTGGTATTAAGCTTTATCTAGTGGACCCCTACCAAGATTGTTCAAATTATAGTGCTGGGGCAAAAAATGCCCCCGTTCCGGGGCCCTTTGGTTTTACATGGCCTTATATAGGGAAAATCTTTAAAAATCTTCTTCTCTGAAACCGCAAGGTCCAGGACTTTGATATTTAGAATGAAGCTTCATCCATTGGACCTCTACCAAGATTGTTCAAATTATCGCCCTTGGGCCAAAAATGCCCCCGCTCAGGGGCCCTTTGTTTTTACATAGACTTATATAGGGAAAATCTTTAAAAATCCTTTTCTCTGAAACCACAAGGCCTAGGTCTTTTATATTTGGTATGAAGCTTCATCTAAAAGACCCCTAACAAGATTATTCAAATGATAGTGCTGAGGCCAAAAATGTCCCCACCCCCGGGCCCTTTGGTTTTACATAGGCTTATATAGGGAAAATCTTTAAAAATCTTCTGCTCTGAAACTGCAAGGCCCAGGACTTTGATATTTGGTATTAAGCTTTATCTAGTGGACCCCTACCAAGATTGTTCAAATTATAGTGCTGGGGCAAAAAAAGCCTCCACCTGGGGCCCTTTGGTTTTACATAGGCTTATATAGGGAAAATCTTTAAAAATCTTCTTCTCTGAAACCGCAAGGCCCAGGACTTTGATATTTTGTATGAAGCTTCATCTAGTGGACCCCTACCAAGATTGTTCAAATTATAGCCCTTGGGCCAAAAATCCCCCTGCTCAGGGGCCCTTTGGTTTTACATAGACTTATATAGGGAAAATCTTTAAAAATCTTCTTCTCTGAAACCGCAAGGTCCGGGACTTTGATATTTAGAATGAAGCTTCATCCAATGGACCTCTACCAAGATTGTTCAAACTATCGCCCTTGGGCCAAAAATGCCCCCGCTCAGGGGCCCTTTGTTTTTACATAGACTTATATAGGGAAAATCTTTAAAAATCCTTTTCTCTGAAACCACAAGGCCTAGGTCTTTTATATTTGGTATGAAGCTTCATCTAAAAGACCCCTAACAAGATTATTCAAATGATAGTGCTGAGGCCAAAAATGTCCCCGCCGCCGGGCCCTTTGGTTTTACATAGGCTTATATAGGGAAAATCTTTAAAAATCTTCTGCTCTGAAACTGCAAGGCCCAGGACTTTGATATTTGGAATTAAGCTTTATCTAGTGGACCCCTACCAAGATTGTTCAAATTATAGTGCTGGGGCAAAAAAAGCCTCCGACTGGGACCCTTTGGTTTTACATGGCCTTATATAGGGAAAATCTTTAAAAATCTTCTTCTCTGAAACCGCAAGGCCCAGGACTTTGATATTTTGTATGAAGCTTCATCTAGTGGACCCCTACCAAGATTGTTCAAATTATAGCCCTTGGGCCAAAAATGCCCCCGCTCAGGGGCCCTTTGGTTTTACATAGACTTATATAGGGAAAATCTTTAAAAATCTTCTTCTCTGAAACCACAAGGCCTAGGTCTTTTATATTTGGTATGAAGCTTCTTCTAAAGGACCCCTACCAAGATGATTCAAATTATAGTGCTGGGGCCAAAAGTGGCCCCGTCCCGGGGCCCTTTGGTTTTACATAGACTTATATAGGGATAATCTTTAAAAATCTTCTCTGAAACCACAAGGCCCAGGACTTTGAAATTTGGTATGAAGTTGCATCTAATGGACCTCTACCAAGATTGTTAAAATTATAGCCCTGGGGCCAAAAATGCCCCCACTCTGGGGCCCTATGGTTTTACATAGACTTACATGGGGAAAATCTTCAAAAATCTTCTTCTCTGAAACCACAAGGCCTGGGTCTTTGATATTTGGTATGAAGCTGCATCTAGTGGACCTCTATCAAAATTATTCAAATTATAGCCCTGGTACCAAAAATGTCCCCGCTCCGGGGCCCTTTGGTTTTGCATAGACTTATATAGGGAAATCTTTAAAAATCTTCTCTGAAACTGCAAGGCCAAGGCCTTTGATATTTAGTATGGAGCTTTATCTAGTGGACCTCTACCAAGATTG
Source organism: Lucinisca nassula (assembly GCA_963580285.1). Lineage (NCBI taxonomy): Eukaryota > Metazoa > Mollusca > Bivalvia > Lucinida > Lucinidae > Lucinisca > Lucinisca nassula. The sequence continues at coordinate 1,235,447 of OY757012.1, forward strand.
TTCAAATTATAGCCCTGGGGCCACAAATGCCCCCACCCCGGGCCGGGGCCCTTTGTTTTTACATAGATTTATATAGCCCTGGGGCCATTTGGTTTTGCATAGGCTTATGTAGGGAATATCTTTAAAAAAAATCTTCTTCTCTGAAACTGCAAGGCCCAGGTCTTTGAAATTTGATGTGTAGCTTTATCTAGTGGACCTTTGCCAAGATTGTTCTAATTATAGCCTTTGTTGATGTTTGGTATGAAGCTTCACCTTTAAGACCTCCCTCAACATTATGCACATTAAAACCCTGGGGCCAATAATGGCCCTCTCTGGGGCCCACTTGTTACACTATGGATCAGGTGAGCGATCCAGGGCCATCATGGCCCTCTTGTTTATCTTTTGAGGTGAAATTAATCAGTTTGATTTCAAACATAATTATCAAGCGCAGTCCTTAATTTTCTTTGATTTTCTTTAATCACCCTCTTTAAAAATATTGATGATCAATTAATTTTGAAATTAAAAGTAAGGAGGATACTGCAAATATTTGATTTCTAAAAAAAAAAAACTAAAAAAAAAACACAAAAAAAACAGTGAAACTTGAAGCCCATTTGAGTACCATTGATGATTCCTATGGCAGTAATCAGCAAGAAAGGGATTTTGTCCATCTTATGGAGGGGATTTTGTCCACCTTGTAATAATCACGAGGAGGATTATGTCCAACCTGTAAAAAGTTTCAAAGGTGATTATGTCAACCTTGTAAAAAACATGAGCAAGAGGGGATACCACGCACCCCACATATAGGCAGCTACTGTAATAACAAGAACGGCGACTCTTACCGGATGTAAAAGCGAACAGGTGCGCGAACCTAAAAAGCAGAGGGTATCAAAATCATATTTATCGCTTCCCTGGAAACTAAAAACTTCAGAAAAGGTATCTCTGAAATTTTGCCTGTTTTGAAAGTGATTTAACCCAAGTTCTGATAAAAACCAATATTTGAAAGCAAACATTTACAAACGATCCTTATTTTTGAAACTTGCTGTAATGTTGTAGATGTCCAATACTGTGCTTAAATACTGCATTTCAACAAGGAAATGTTTGTCATGAGTTTTCGCGGCACGATAGAATGAGAGTAAGAATTAGAGAATCAGAACTGCTACTGGTGACACGTCAGATGACATCCATACACCAGAACCTGTGATGTGGGAAGTTAGTCCCTAGCTCTAACCAAAGAGATAAATTTAGCTACACAATCGTCAGCACCTTCAGCTGTCAAAATAGCCTGGAAACCCATAACTCCGTTCACCTAAGGTTGAGCAACCCTACTTTCAATATTTTGTTGCAAGAATAATTTTCTGCAGGTATTTTTGAAACATTTTACTAAATGCCTATGAGAATCTCAAGAATTAAGAAAATAAACATCACTTCTGTTTATTCTACAGTCGTCTAGAAATGCAGGGCATGTTTCGGGCATGTTCTCAAAACTCCATTCACCCAAATTTATTTTATTATCATGGGGGACCCCTAAAATATTAAGCATTTTGTGACAAATTTCGATTTCTGTGAATTAAATTGCAAGTCAAAACTGAATTTCTTTAAAACAGGTTGAAATGTTAGTTATTAACTAGAAATTCTGATGTGTGATAACTGTAAAAATGATTCCTTTTCATATTATTCAAAGAAGAGGGTGAACGGAGTTATGAGGTTGAACGGAGATATGAGAAAAATGGATAATCACATCAGGGAGGGCATTCAGGAACAAGACAATTCATCGACAAGACAATTCATCGACACGGTTTTTGGAGACAATTCATCGACACAAATGAAGACAACTCATCGACACTTTTTGAAGACAATTCATCCACAAATTATTATGTTGAAATTATACACAAGTTGATAAAATGAAGACACTGTTTGAAAATAAAATGATCTTTTATCACGTTTATGATCAAAATAACGAATTTAGAAACATTTAATTCAATATTTTGGCTTATTGACCCTTTTAACCGCATAAAAGAAAATGTATATGGAACTTGGTCAAATATTATTCAAAACTTTAATAATCAAAATGAAAAAGATTGCAAGTGAAGCTTGATTGTGAGTTACATGTATGTTTGCATTTTTTCCCTAAATTTTCAGCATTAAATAAGATTCTGCTCAAACCAAAACGATTCTAACGATAACGCCTAACGTTTATAGGTAGAAATATGAAACGTAAACATAATCCCATTTAACCCATTTAGTACCATATACCCCAAAACGGGTACCCTGGCAAATAGTGTAGGCTCAGCTCAGACGCCGCAGAACACGGCGTCTGATCAGGGCCTACACTGTTTGCAAAAAGTTCAGCTATTTTCCAAAACAAATTTAGTTGAAAACACAACCTGACAACCCTACATTTTTAAATGGACTCATGCTATATATAAGGAGGAGGATTCCATTTGGTACAAAAATGGTTAAACTGAACTTTTACCCCTAAAGTGGGATTAATCAAGGTCCATCACATGGGCTTATTATCTAGATGATAATTCACCGACACGGTTTATATCTCATGATCAGAATTAGGTATCTAAATGCGAATTGTACAAATCTCGAGGCTAAATTATCCTTCAACTCCAGTGGTCGTACTATCAATACTGCCACTACATAGTAATCAGCATCCTGAAAGCTACATGCTATCCTCAATTACTTTGAGACAGCTCCCCGACAGTCACTGTTTTGCGACATCAAATCAGACGAGGCACACTATTGCGGTTAAAATGGTCAATAAGCCAAAATATTGAATTAATTTTTTCTAAATTCGTAATTTTGATCATAAACGTGGTAATAGATAATTTTATTTTCAAAACATTGTCTTCATTTTATCAGCTTCTATCTATCTATCTTCTGATACTGCGTAGGTCACATTTGACCATTACCGCAGGTGTATATTACATACACTCCAGGTTTTGCAGGATGAAAGCCTACACAGTAATCATGTAATAAGGGTAGGGATCTTTAACCTGCACAGGGGATGGCTCTCCCTGCACAGGGGGCCTCCAGTTAACGTCCCGATCCGAAGGACGGTGCACTTTATGACATTCATCCCTGCAAATGATGCCAATGGAGCGTGTTCGGACACCGAAATTTTATCGCCGCTGCCGGGGATCGAACCAGGTACCTCTAGCATCTGAGGCAAGTGCACTAACCACTGAGCTATCACGCTCCTCAATGTGTATAATTTCAACATACCGGTAATAATGTGTCGATGAATTGTCTTCAAAAAGTGTCGATGAGTTGTCTTCAATTGTGTTGATAAATTGTCTCCAAAAACTGTGTCGATGAATTGTCTTCAGAATCAGAATCAGAATTGTTACTGGTGACACGTCAAATGACATTCACACACCAGGACCTGTGGTGTGGGAAGTTAGTCCCTAGCTCTAACCAAAGAGGTAAATTTAGCTACACAATCATCAGCACCTTCAGCTGTCGAAATAATCGAATCGGGAAGGGCATTCCAATCTCTAATGGTTCTGGGGAAGAACGACTCTTTATAAATGTCAGTTCTTGCAGTAAGGGTCTGACACGCCAACGAATGGTGATTTCTACAGTGTCTAGCTGGGGGAACAAGGTCATCTGTTGGAATGCCGACAGCACCCTTTAGACCTTTGTATAAAAGGATTAGCTGTGCAAATTATACAGATTACACCCAAATTTGCTTACATACATTGTTTCTGATTTCCAAAGCTTAGTTTAGTACACTAGATGCAAGAGCCATGGTTTGATTCCTGCCAAGCTGAGATAAATATGGTGAAGGATTGTCTAAGGACGTGTCACCAGTAAACAATTCAGTTTCTGATTCTGGTGTCTGACAATGCTCAGTTTGCATCCCATTACGAAAACATGCATATTAAAATATGTTGAAAATTTACCACAAATAAATGTAAATTTTCACACAGCAATGCGGTAGAGTGTTGGACTGTCACTCTGGCGGATCATGTTCGACTCCCGGCCGGGTAAAGGTGATGAGCATTTTTTTCACCTGTTTGGCGCCCAACGTAAATGACCCACAGAGACTCTGACCACATCCGTCTACCAGCGAATTTAGTTGGAAAGATTGAGAAATTCAAATACAAATCTTAAAAAGGAAAGAGAATATGTAGTGGTGATAGATATAAAAAAAACAACACTTGTACTGTTTTGCAGTACAAGCCAGCTTTTATAGCGACGCGGTAGAGTGTTGGCCTGTCACTCTGGCCGGGTAAAGGTTTAGATTAGCATTTTTTCCATCTGTTAAAATTTCACCTGTTACATATCTATCTAGCCATACTATTGTAGGTTGTGGGTGCTTGCTAGAACCACCTCAATGAAGAGTTCTAATGAGCACCTACAACCTATGTTTGGCGGCCCCTGCCCATAGGGGCTTGAAGAAATATATGGGCTGCATGATGCTTCCACCCAGAGCTGAATCCGGCCCGCACACTAGTACTGGTAAACCGCTTAGAGGATCTAAGCCTGTCCAGGAACCACGGTGAGTGGCGGACCGTCCATGCTTATGAACCCTATTGGTTTCATTGGGCGTCAGGGCTTGAGATGTCATTTCATCTCAGTGTCGGGTAAAAGTCCCACAAAATTGGAAGCGACGTCTCCAGAATGACCTTTACAGTGTTGACGGGGACGTTAAACCTCAAATCAAACAAACAAAACAACCTATGTTTGGAGTATAAATTAGGAAAATATCACAGATTTTCAAAAAAATAAGGGAAAAAAAACAACATCTTTGAGACATGACATGCACTATGTCTCACGAAAGTAGACATAGATAGACATAGACAAACTTTATTTAAAGTCGGATATACATAAACTACAAACATAAGCCCTGTAGGGCTTTTTATTCAGACAAACAATATTATAGTAAAATGACAGGACATATCACATATTGCTTATCATGCACATAAAGAACAAACATATATCACATACAATGCTTATCTTGTACAAATACAATTACACCACAAAGATGTGAGGAATCAGAATATTTTATAGATTGTTAAGAAGTGTTTGGATATATACATAAATTTTATCACAGCTTACACATATTATATTTAGACTATTTTTACAAAATACATACACATTATATACAAACATAGTACCGCAAGCACAAAACTTGTCCGACCATCCATGGGAATAGAGTGAGAAGAAAAATAATGTGGTTTACATATCCTTAGGCCTGGTATGAGTAGGAAGAGAAGAAGATGTCTTAGAGGGGTTTTGTCCCATTTAAATTCATTTTCTCACAAAAAAAAAAAAACGAAAAAAGGGTGTATTTGGAGCAGGGACTAACGAAACGTGGCTATGAGCGTAAATGGGGGGATGATCAATATAGGAGTTGGGATGGCCTTAGAAAGAAATGCATGGATGGAGTCATTTGACTATCTGTTAAAACAAGCCAACAAAAGGTTTAAAATGCAGAAAAGCAGAAACTAAATGCAAAGCGAATAACTAAAACTATGGTTTTGACTTGTTAAGAAAAAAAGTTATTAAAAGTTTAAAGAGAAACTAAAACAGAAGCAGAACACACAAAAAGAAGCTAGGTCAAGCACAGAGGACATCCACACATGTTGCCATCCCAGCAACGCAACAGCTTCCGAAACTATGGGTATGATTCTGCAATTCTTAATTCTTTAGGCAGGCTGTTCCATATCCGGACAGCTTCATACCTGAATGACCTTAAGCCGTACCTTTTTCTGTTTACCGATGGAACACTTGCCAGGTTGTCTTTCCTGAAATTATAAGAGGATACTTTAAAATTAACTAAATCGAAATAAAGCTGGAGGTGTGTGGCTGACGACTCAGATTGGTCGCGCCATGGTCTCGAAATAACCAATTGATTATTAACATGTTAATACCTGAATTTCATACAAGTCAGTGATAATCAATTGGACATTGGCAAGATAAGTGTTGTCCTGATGTGACCGAATCGTCAGCAATATCCAATTGATTATTACCATGTAACTGTTAACCCTTGCCCTGCTGAGCCCAGATATGCCTTATCTTTCAAACAATGAAGAAGCTATCAGATCAGGATCTGCATTGTTTGTCATTCAGATTGTGAATTTGTTGCAATAATTTGAATCAAGTAATCTGATTGGTTGATAATCGGTAGTGGGTGTGGCAGATTAAGATATTCAGCAGGATAACGGTTGATACCTGAATTTCATACAAGTCAGTGATAATCACTTGGACATTGGCAAGATAAACTACTGTGGTGAGTAACTTTGGGTCTATTGTCAAACAGTTGACTCAAAAAGTGTCAGGCTTTTCATTACATTACGATAACACATCCGTGTGATAAAGTGCATTTTTTCATACCTCAAAACAGGTAATTTTTCTGATGAAAATTTGTGATATTTCTCTTATTTATACTCCAAACATAGGTTTTGGATGCTCGTTAGAACCGCCTCAATGAGGCGTTCCTAACACCCACAACCTATGTCTTGGAGCAGAAATAAGGAAAATGATATTTACCCCAGTTTTCTCTATATAAAGTGTAAAGTGGGGTTTAGACGTGTCTTTATTTCACAGACTTGTTCACATGATGATATTCATGTATATAAGCATTATCATTTTGCAGATGTAGAACTACCATTTATCTCCGAAATGTGGTCCACAGCAGAGAGACTCTGATATCTGATTTCATCAGAAGGGTTTCTTAGATTTTAAGCCCATCCATTGTTGGCACCAGTAAAAATGCCATTTGCACAGACAAGACTCGAGCGCCTGCAGGTGTGCAAGCTCCTGCAATGCGTTCGGGAAAAAGACAAGACACAGATTGAAAAGATGACTCTCCATGGAGTACCTCACCTGATCAACTATAATGATGATGATGATGGCCTCACTGCTCTGTCGGTGGCAGCTTGTGCTAATGATGATGAAATGATAGAGTTTCTGCTGAGCCTAGGTGCTCATCCAGATGTGGTTGATAAGAGAGGTCGTTCAGCAGCAATGAGGGCAGCAGAATATGGTCATATAGATTGCTTGAGAAAATTGGCAGAAAAGGGGGCCAACATGAAGTTAGCTGATAGAGAAGGGAAAGGTACAGTATAAATTAATCCTTATTATAGTGAGTGAGTTTTAGTTTTACATCCCACCAACAGCTAAGGTCATACGGAGATGGGACCTCGGTTTAAAGACTCATCCGAAAGTCTGAAGAAGCCCGGGATCAATCCTGTGATCCTTGGTTTACAAGGCGAGTAGCGTAACCACTGCACTACGGAGGCTTCTAATCCTTATTATAACCTGGTTTGTTTTATAACATGATTTTGGACATAACATGATTCATCATTGAAAGAGTGATAAAATATGTTTGTTATATATAGAAAAGTGACCAACCATCTATAAATGTGATAAGAATATAATATTATATAAAAAATGTTCATCTCTAGATGCTCAATTTTCTAAACATCTATAATCATAAACAGTGCAGAACAATTGTAAAAACTAAGTACTTTTGGCTTTCACCTTCATCTTGTTCATTGAAAATTAATTAACCTTTGAAAAGATAAAGATAAACACAAGAAAGTAAATGGGCACAAAACATTTCATCACAAAAAAGACAGTTTTGGTGCCATGCATTACGAAGACACGCCTATACAAATACATTGTAAACTTAACCACTGAAAAAACGAAAATTTTCAGATAAAAAATTGTGATATTTATTTCTGCTCAAAATATAGTGCGTGGATGGAAATTAACAGTAGCAAGTAGCAAATTTGCTTCCTGAAAATTCAATTTGCTACATGTTCAAACAAATTATAAACTTGGAAGTTTTGTGAGTGTTTAATGAAGACAATGAAAAATCATTGCAGACCAGTATAAATCATTGTAAAAAAAAAGTTTTTTTTTCATCATTTTTCAGCAAAAATAAGGCTTGACACTTCTTGTGAATATTCTGATGATGCCAAGCCTTACTTTTGCTGAAAAAAGAAATACTTTGAAAATGCTGTCTGCTGAACATGCTTATCCCATGAAGGTTTATTTGACAATAGCCTGTAGGGAGGGATCCTACTGGAATGAAAGATACTTTTTGCTATCAAGTTATCTATTTTCTGACCAGGTAACAGCTTCTTACTACTTGCAATAAAAAGTTCATCTCTAACCCTGCATGAATATTGTTCTGCAGGGTTAGTTGACAATATTGTAGGGAAGGCTCCTACTGGAACGATAGGTACTTTTTTTTTGCTACCAAGAACATTGTACATGCCTTTTGCTACCTACTTTCAGACCAGGTAACAGCTTCTAAAAGTTCATTTGTAGCACTGAATTTTGTTCAATATTTTGCAGGAATATTATTTTACTGTATTGCTCCTACCCAGCGACATGCAGCATGTCTAGAAATTGCTGTCACAAATGGTGCCGAACCTAACAATGTGTCTAAAGAAGGTATCCCCGTCTTATTGCATGCTTGTGAGTCATCAATGGACAATGAAGATATGTGCCTACTCCTGATTCAGAAAGGCGCAGACCCTAACTCAAAACAAGAGGTAAATATTATTTACAGCTGAGGAATAGTTGACTGTTCTGTATGATTTAACAGGAATGATATTGCTTTTAACTCATCACAATAACACATCCATGCGACAAACTGCATTCTTTTAGATCTCCCAAACAGTTAATTTTCTTATGAAAATGTATGAAATTATTCTTATTTATGCTCAAAACAAAGGCTGTAGGTGCTCAATGAGGTGGTTTTAACAACTACCCACAACCTATGTCTTCGAGCAGAAAAAAGAAAGCTGCAAAAAAGCATTGCAAATTTTTTTAACCTGCTTTCTTTGTATGTTATTGGGTTCAGTGTGATGTTTCTTCCTTTTTTCCCCCACGATGGCATGATGATTTTCATTTTACCATGGCATGTATTTTCTAGGAAACAGAAGAGGATATTTTGGCGGCAAAAGCAAGAATGAAACCAGTACCACCTCCAGCCATTCTTAAGACTAAAAAACAGAAAAAGAAGCAGAGAAAATTGAAGCTGCCAAAAAGGATTGATCCATTTGAGGCTAGAAATTAATGATTGTATTTCTGTTTTCAGTGAGGTGGTGAAGGAGAGCACAGTATTTGCACAGAAAGAATTTGGTTTATGCACTTTACATCATCATGCCTAGTATGCCTACTGGTATTACAGCAGAACAGTTTTGCATGTGCTTGTTTCTCTAAGAAGTCCTTTCAGATGTACAAAAGTGATATCCACCCAAGCCTCTTTATGAGACTATTGTAGAGGTCCGAGGCTGCAACTGTCTTAGTTTAACAACCATGTTATGTCCAAGCAATAATGTATAGATATATGGAAAATGACCATATTTTTCTATATAATCTATAAATTTTTGGGATCCATTTTTAAACCATGTAATAATAACGATCATAAAGAGGTTGTGGTGTCAAAAGGGAAATAGAGAACCTATGTATACTCTTATATAATCAAGATAGTAACATTGCACAGGGAACTAGGATTTTTCTGGTGAAGGTCATTTATATACCTACAATATTTTGTTTAATATTGTAGCATTTGAGTTGTCCACAAAGTCAAGTATCATGGTCATGCAACCAGGAACTGACCATGTACACTGTTGCTTATACATTTAGTGCAAAAGTCAACCACTCTAATGTATCCCTAAAAGAGCCGTCTCCTACAGCAGTTAGTTTGTTTGTTTGTTTGATTTGAGGTTTAACGTCCCCGTCAACACTGTCAAGGTCATCCTACAGCAGTTAGATATTTAGACAAGGTCAAATGATGTAAAGTATTGACTGAGAAGCCCTTTTTCACTATAAAAGTATATATTTAACCTGATTGTACTTCACATAGAAAAGTTTGTGTAACTATGCCCATGTAACAGGCCCATACAGGAGGTGGGAGTGGGGGGGGGGGGGGGGGGGGTGCAAGGGATGCAAATGCACCCCTCCTTTTTTTTTTTTTTTGAAAACTATCACAAATTCATGCAGTTTTTCACCAGAAATGAAGTTTACATCCCTATCTTTGGGCCACAAATCAAGATTTTAATAAGATTTGCAAAATACCTGAAATTCACACTCCTCCCCACTTTTTCAAAGTCTGCGTATGGGCCTGTACAGTAATATGTAACTGTGTACATGTATTCATTCACAATCATTGTGTTTTCAGTCAACAGGGAAAGGGAAGCACCTTTTTGCACAGAAAAGATAATCTTTTGACTGTATGTTTATACTCTGGTATGTTGCTCAAAAAAATTAAATGTGTACTTGTGCAATTTTTTTGTTTTCAGTGAAGTGGTAGGAGGAAGCATTTACAGACACGATTATGAACCAAAGGGCAATAACTAGCAGGGGCCTAGTCATTCATGGCCCTTAACTTGAAATTGAGAAGAAAATACTAATCGGCTTATTAGATGATAATGTTACCTTATATGAAGTTGGTTAATCTATTTTAGATAGGAAAACCCAAAAACGAGATGATGGCAAACAGTGCAGGCCCTGATCAGATGCCACATTCTGTAGTATCTGAACAGGACCTTCACTACTGTAAAAATCATGAAAATTCGGACATCTTGAGGACTTGCGATAATTCTCCTAAAATTTTAACAAGTTCGTTTCACGATCCAGGAAAGAGTTAAAAAACTGGAGACAGAATGGGAAACTTTGTAGACCCTGATCCGACTGCTTATCAGGAGCAGTCTGATCTGGGTCTGCACTGTTTCCTTGGGCTGTCCCAATACTTAGGATCATTATGGTATTTTCAAAACATTTAGTCATTTTCTTAATAAACTCAGTCTGACATGTATAAAATTAAAAATGGACTCTTTCAATACATAATGTGGAGGAGTTCATTCAAGATGAAATAGGTGAATAACTTGTACATATATATAAACATTTACAGATAGACCTTGAGGCAATGGGAAAGTTAACTGCTCGTAAACTTAGAATGGAAAAGGTATCAAGACAGTAACAGATTAATCTCCCTTCCTTTTACTTTAGAAGTTATAATTATCTCATTCTTTTATCATTGCATTCTTTTGCTAGAAGTTATATTCCTGTACCCAGTACCTACTAGCTACTAACTTCATTCCTCGACCATTATGATAAAACACCTATGCGACATAGTGCATTTTTTTCACATCTCCAAAATGGCTACCTTTCTAATGACAATCCGTTACATTTCTCTCATTTATCCTGCAAATATAGGTTATGGGTGCTTGTTAGAACCACTTCATTGAGGCGGTCCTAACAAGTACCCACAACCTATGCTTTGGATCCGGAATAAGAAAAATAATGTATAGCCTGTAAACCCCAGTTTTCTCTATATGAAGTGCGATTTAGAGGGGTGTTCCTTTCACGGACTTGTTCACGTGATGCAGAAGTGCTGAATTACACACACAACCAAAACCTCCTTATAACACTGTTCAGTATAAGTTGATTGAAGATATAAATGGGTTACAAGAAGGCAACCCATGCTCATTTTCTCATGAAAATTGTGGTGGTCATGAATATTAAAATACAGATATTAAAATGAGACATTAAAATGAGACAGTCTTCATGATATATTTTGTCATGCATACATGTATTTATAAAATGCGAACATCCATTGGAATTTTAAAAAATTTGTACAAGACAAATCATGCTCAACTGAGTTAAGCATGAACAAAGTTTAATAACCAAGAGGCCTCACACAGAACACAGTAGAACTTCGATGGCTCGAACACCGATGGCTCGTTTACGATGGCTGAGTCGAACTCGCTCTTGAGCCTCTAGGGAAATCCTCTACATAAGAAATAGTGGGAGATAATTTAGGAGATTTTCGTCCTTTATCTTGCAAAATGTATGCTGTGTGTACTCATTAGAATCGCCTCGATGAGGCGATTCTAATGAGTACACACAGCATACATTTTCATTATAGAACATCGAAAAAATATCAAAAAGTATATCGTATACCTCTTGGTAGTAGCCTTTAGAGGCTCGAACTACCCCTGTCTCGAACCGATTTTCCAAGGTCCCCAAGGTGTTCGAGCAAATGAAGTTCGACTGTATTCTAGTTGTGAATAATTTTAGCTAACATGTAACAATAGTGTTATAAAGAGGTTGTGGTATATTTCCTTTCCTTAGTAAATGAGTGCAATCTTTTACATATACCATTACCTTAGGTAACTCAATCATTTTAGAAAAAGCTGTAACATGTCCTACTCAAAGCACTATTTTTATTGGTAAATAAATCTGTTTTATGTCATTTTTTCTGAAGCAGAATGCACTCAGTACTTTTTGTAATAATCATAAATTTATCTTTAAGCTAACTCATGTGGGAATCCTTTTATCCCTTGTTCTGCTGAATAAATGAATTTTCTTCACCCATTTTTGACTATCAACCAATCAAATTGTTTGTATTTCTATAAATTCACCAGTTGAATGACAGTGAAGCTCCTGGATTTACACTGTTAGCAAAGATAGAGCATACCCTGGTTCAGCAGGATAACTGCAAAATACAGTTTCCACATTTAGGAGTTATACAATAGCAAGGACCCAATATACATATTGGGTCTGAGAATATAGTCATAGCAACAGACATGGTAAGTATTTTGCGATAATTGAAGGATAGTTTTTGTCCATTCTCCATAAAGACCTGTGTTGTGGGTATTCATTAGAACTGCCTCGTCAAGGCAGTTCAAATGAGTACCCCACAACATAGGTTTTTATGGAGAAATAAGGAAAACTATCCTGCAATTATCACAAAATATCCAAATACATGTACTTGCCTTTATCTGTTGCTATGTATAGAGAAGCCATTTTTAAAGAAAAAGTATAGGGAAAAACAATAATTGTGTAGTTTATTCTCATTAGGATAGGATGCCTTTGTTACATTGTACATTCATTTATATCCCCAGTGTATTCACTCATATCTCCAAAACTAATGTTTATTAGGGCCCCGCACTGAAAGTGTGGGTGCCCTATAGTAATCACTCTGTCTGTCTGTCTGTCCGTCTGTCCATCCACAAATTTTCCTACTCCTCTGATAGCGCTGCCGGGGCCCTAGTCAGTTTCACTGACAGCTCTAGTTCTGATAAAAATATGCAACCGTCTTATAACACTACTAATGGGGTCCACGACAGAAACTGTGTTAGTTAAACAACCATGTTAAATCCAAACAAAAATGTATAGATTATATAGAAAAATGACCCGAAATAATCTACAAATTTTTGGGATCCAACTTGAAAATGTGTTATATCCAAAACCGTGTTATATAACGAACCATGTTATAAGGAGGTTGTGGTGTATTTGTATGATTTCTACCCCAAATATAGATTGTAAGTGCCCATTAGAATGACCTCATTGAGGCACATCTAACAAATACCCAAATTTGTGATTTGAAGCAAAACTGAGAAGTATAATGCATTCCCCTGTAAACCCAAGTTTTCTCCTTATAAAATGGGGTTTACATGGGTTTTCTTTACACAGACTTGTTATAGTAATGCACAAGAGATGTTGTGCTGTATATAACAGGTGGCTATTATTAAGAGATAGGTCATGTTTAAAGGCGGTCACTCATAATGGTCTATAGACTATCATTCTCTGCTCTCTCTGATACAGAAATATTTTAACCCTTGTCCTGCTGATTAGGACAACCCCAACTTTTGCAAACAGTGTAGATCCTGATCATTTTGGCTTCTGAAGAAGCCATCTGATCAGGATCTACACTTTTTGACATTCATTTAGTGAATTTGCAGGAACGAATTATATCAAGTACTGTGATTGGTTCAATGTCAGAAATGGGTGTGGCTAAATAAATCATTCATCGGGATACGGGCTGGAGAAAAACTACTTTGATTGCTCTGCTAGTCAAATAGGCTTGTAGTCAAAGCTCTTCTGATAACCCATTTAGTACCAGAAACCCCAAAACGGGTACCCTGGCAAACAGTGCAGGCCCAGATCAGACCCGCAAAATGCGGCGTCTGATCAGGGCCTCCACTGTTTGCTAAAAGTTCAGTCATTTTCCAAATAAATTTTGATGAAAACACAACCTAACACCCCTAAATTTTGAAATGAACTCCTGCTTTATGCAAGGAGGAAGATTCTGTTTGGTACAAAAAGGGTTAAACATTGATTTCTTGTATAATGTTTTAGTTCTTTTTTAAATTGTTATTTTTTCATTCCTTCATTTCAATAGTAATTTGTGTAAGTAAAAAGGTATTGTGAACTGTGCCCTTTTTGTTTTGCATTGTTGAAAATTATTCTTGGGAACATAGCAAAGCTTTTATGTGATTTGAACTGTCACTACTATGAGTTTGCCATTCACTTTGTCTTTGAGTTATGAATGAGTGGGTATAGTTTCTTTATTTTGGACATCTATGGCACCATCAACACCATTAAGGTCATGATGAACTGGTCATTCACCCTTCTCTATCTCAGCAGGCTTTGACCTTCAAATCCTTTCAACTCAGCAGATGGTATGGGTACATATGCACACAGAGTAGATCTAGATGAGGTGGCTCATGAGAAGGGTGACTGACCAGCTTAGTTTGACCCTAATGGTGTTGTTGGTGCCGCAATACTCCAAGATAAACAAACTATATCAACTCTTCCATAACTCAAAGACAAAGTACAGATCAGACACCACAGAATGTGCTGTCTGATCTGTGCCTGTACTGCTTGCAAAACGTTGAGGCATTTTCTAAATAAAATGCTAAAAATTACTCAACATTTCAAAATGGACTCCTGCTATATTGAGTTAGGAGGATTCTATTCAGTTCAAAATGGATTACCTGAGTTTCGTAAGTATGGGCACACTGCATAGTTTGTAGTTTTCTCACTCTGTCCCACTCTACACTGTCACTGATCATGCCAGACACTGCTTGTATATATTTTTAGCTTTATCTGAATAAAGGTTGTAAGTACAGTGATATTTTTGCATAAAAATGTGAGTAGCTTTTGCATTTGTAAAGCAGCTCACAGTTTTTCTGCAAAGATGTGAGCAGCTGAAAAAATGTGAGCAGCTTTTGCAAATGCAAAAGCTGCTCACATGTTTTCTGCAAAAACATTTGTACATAAGCAATATTACATAAACAAAGTTTAACGATACTTGACTAGCCACTTTGTTAGATTTTAATAACTGGTCTCTGATAGATATTTGCCAAAAGATATGTCAACTAATAGTTCCAGTTCACCCATGACCTTGATCTCAAGGTCACAGACAGAAAATATATTTGCTTATGGGCAAAATGGAAACTGGTGAGCTACATGTATGTTGTCTGATCACAAGTCTTGCATGTTTTACATATTCTTAAATTTGAATCACTGAATTTATTAAATGTGTAGTACTGGGCCAGTTATACAAATTAAGCTAATGAAAATTCAACCAATCACTACATGAAAACATCATGTGAGCAATAACTTTGAACTAGGCCCTGGTATTTGAAAGTTCACAAAATGTCAAGAACTTATGAATCTATGGTTAATATTATATTTAAACAAATAATAAAGCAACTGTATTTTATTTATTTTTTTATTTTAAGGCCCTTTCAAGATTGTTTCACTTATTTTGAACCGATCTTTAATCACAGGTGGGCAAAAACTGGATTACCCAGAGAAAAACCACTTGACCTTCCTTTGCAAACTAGGCACCGCACATTAAGTAACTGTATATATTACAAACTAAATGTATGTCCTCATATCATGAAAAACTGCATCTGAAAATGTCATCTGTTTATGTTGTCTGCTGCATCTTGACGACTTGCAATCATTTTGAAAATATTTTTCCATACAGGCAAACAGTGTGGACACTGATCAGACTGCTCCTAGAGGAGCAGTCTGATCTGGGTCAACAATGTTTGCAGCTGTTACTTTTAAAGTAACCAGAAGACAACAAAGCAATTGGTGTGATTGGCATCTTAAGAGTTAAAATCAGACATCTTGAATGAGCATTTTAGTATCATGAATTGTTCATTATATTTTTTGGCTGCAAAGACTTTGCTCAGTGGAAACAGTGAAGTCCCTGATCAGACAGTCAAGTGATATCAAGTGATAAAATTATTTCAAAATGAATCTGTTGGTGAAAATTACAAACATGATTTGCATTTTAGAATAATCTGTATTAAGCCATGTCAGATATTTATTATTCAAGTTTTATCTTTAATATTCGGGCATACTAGTACAATGACATGTAGTAATAATTCATGTAATTCAATTTTCAGTTTCAAAAAACGTCTTTCAGAACTGATTTGAAATTTCCTTAAGCAAATAAGATTGCATTTTCAAAAAGTAAAGTGCTTAGATATTGCATATTTATAATAAACTAATTTTGTTATGATATGTTTTTACAGAAAAGTGGTAAAACAGCTTTAATGGCAGCAGCTCAGAGTGGAAGTGTGAAGGTTGTCAGGGCAATCCTACAGAATGGGTGTGACCCCAATGTCCTTGACCTTAGACATAACCATGCTGCACATTTTGCTGCTGGTAATGGACATTTTGAGGTTTGTTGGTTTCTTATACATAAAACATATGCAAGCTAATGTTAATTTGTTGTTGTTGTTGTTGTTTCCAGTTTCCCCTTGTCGAGGGTCGTCGGTTGGTGGAGGTCCCAGGGAACGAATCCATGCTGGCACAACTCCGTAGCCGTGCGTTGACCCACTTATTTCTTGTTACCGAGAAATAAGTAGGTCACTGCTCGGCTCCAACCCAGTCCGTCCTAGTCTAGCGTAAGTCCTTTATCGTAAGTCCTATTCGCCTGCTTGAGCTTAACTTTTTGCGTGTCAACATGTCCGAACCCGGTCAAAGCAGAAAAGGTCCTGTAAAAGGACTGCGTCACCAACTTCAACAAGACTAAGTTTCAACAGTGCCTCTGGGGTGGGCTCCATGCGTGGTGAAGTCCAACGTGCAACTTCACCAGGCCCGGCCCAGTCGGTGCATAATCCAGGTTAAAGAAAGAGGCACTGTTTGTTTTTGAATTTTGAAACGCCGATTCTAAAAGTGAGCATGTAGATTGATGTTGAGTCTTTGCCAATTCCGGCTATCAATCATGACTCAGACATCTCGCTCGAGAGCTGAGTAGGTCAAATGCTCTCTCCAGGGGCTGCGCTGGGATCGGTCCACGGGCGATTTGCAAGTTGTTTTTGCATTCCCAGGCGGTAATGTTAATTGTATATACACATGTGCTTTTATCCCTTCTCTTGCTGAATATTCAGTTTAGCCACACCCATTTCTGACTTTGAACCAATTGGATTACTTAATGTAATTTATTCCTACAAAATCATAAGCTGCATGTCAAACAGTAGATCCTGATCAGATGGCTTCTGAAGAAGCCACCTGATCTGGATCTACACTGTTTGCAAAGATAGGGGTTGTCGTGAACAGCAAGATAAGACTTCTTCAGAAGCCATCTGATCTGGATCTACACTGTTTGCAAAGATAGGGGTTGTCGTGAACAGCAAGATAAGACTTCTTCAGAAGCCATCTGATCTGGATCTACACTGTTTGCAAAGATAGGGGTTGTCGTGAACAGCAAGATAAGACTTCTTCAGAAGCCATCTGATCTGGATCTACACTGTTTGCAAAGATAGGGGTTGTCGTGAACAGCAAGATAAGACTTCTTCAGAAGCCATCTGATCTGGATCTACACTGTTTGCAAAGATGGGGGTTGTCGTGAACAGCAGGATAAGAGTTAATATAGTGTACACAGTGTATTCTTTAAATTTTAAAAGTAGGTGGCTTGAATGTGAAAAAAAAATCAGGAATTAAGGAGAATAAACACAGCTGACATATTTTCCATCATTAACCCATTGTATGCTAGTGGGCTCTTCCATTGCTATATGTTGGACAAGTTCATTTGTCATTTCAGGGGTGTCAGGCATATATTTTCGTTTTTATTCTATTTCTTGATGGAAAATTCTGTTAGCAAATAGTGCAGGCCTTGATCAGATGCCGTATTCTGTGGCGTCTGATCTGGGCCTGCACTGTTTGTCAAGGTACCCTTTAGGGGTTTCCCTCATACTATGGTTAACAAGGGCTATATCTTTGTTGACCTCCTCTTTTGCATTATGGTATATTAAGCTCCCTAAAAAGGGGCCTAGTCTTAAAGGAAAGAATTTGCCCCTCAGGAGCAGGGGCAAATCCTTTACTTCAAGAGTAGAC
The DNA here is from genome assembly GCA_963580285.1 of Lucinisca nassula. NCBI lineage: Eukaryota > Metazoa > Mollusca > Bivalvia > Lucinida > Lucinidae > Lucinisca > Lucinisca nassula. The sequence goes on from OY757012.1 coordinate 1,253,546, forward strand.
CCTTATTGATAAAGGACATAAACATATTTTGGACAGAATTGTTCCCTGCAGTTGTTTCCATTTCCCTGAAGATTGATCAATGCTTGTCCAAAGAGACCTAAAAGTTGAATGTTGTGCTTGAAGAGTAGAGTGAAATTTAGCATCCTGCCACCTACTGTGGAAAAGCTGAGCAAATAAGTGAACCCTCTTTATACCAACACTCATTATAATGGCAAAACTCGTTATAACAACAATTTCAATGGCATGAATCTTTAGCTCAAGGCTTAGCCTTGATTCCGAGAGTTGCGGGCTTCCATCGCTAACGAAAGACCATATCGAATCCATAGTCATGAAAGATTCTTGTAATCTACTATTCCAAGAAACAAATGTCTACAATCCTAACTGGGATTCTTTATAACGGCAAATTCTTTACAACGGCACAATATAAGTAAACAAATACACATGTACTGTCATTATAACGTGGGTCGTCTGTATATCTTTTTTTTCATATCCCCAAAGGGTTACATTGTATGAGTATCTTTATCATACATTTAGTATAAAATACTTAGTTTTTGAATATGCTATAAGAACGTGACACCAATGCACGTATCATGCTTGCACGTGCTGCCATATCGCATGGGCTTTATCATACCCCAAAAATCCATATTACAACTCTTTATCGCACCCCTAAGCCTTTATCATACCTCTGACGTCACCCTATTCTGAACACGCGGCGTTCTTCCTTTTGCGGCATTTTGCATTTGTTGTTCAGGACACCATTTGCAATTTGCAATATTTTCGTCTGTTCAAACTGTTTGGCAAAAAAAAACACAAAAAAACATGGCACAGCGCAGCGAATACGAGAGGAAAATGGGCAAAAGAACGATGCAGGGGATGGCTGACAGACTTTTCGATGTGGATAATATTATCTAGCAACTTTGGTATTAGGCAGATGCAATTAATACAATTTATTTTGAACAAATTTTTTTAAAAGTGAAATGTATGATAAATAGATTATGATATGGCATTTTTCATATCATACCCCATATCAGCCCAAGACTCCCATATCAGCCCTCAGGCCCATTTTTCATATCATACCCCATATCAGCCCTCGACCCATATCAGCCCTCAGGCCTTCGGCCCTGGGGCTGATATGGGAGTCTCGGGCTGATATGGGGTTTGATATGAAAAATGCCATATGATAATCTCTATATATCAGAGTTCAAGATATTGGGGGGTAAAGTGGATAATTCAGGGATAGATCTTTGTTTGAAACATATGCTGTGTGTACTTTGTTAGGGTAATTATTACTAGTAACCACATGTTTCTATGGAGAAATATCATAGCAACAGATAAGGTAGGTATTTTGTGATAACTGAAGGATAGTTTTTGTCAATTCTCCATAAAATCTTATGTTGTGGGTATTCATTAGAACTGCCTCACCGAGGCGGTTCTAATGAGTACCCACAGCATAGGTTTATAAAAACTTATGTTGTGGGTATTCATTAGAACCGCCTCACCGAGGCGGTTCTAATGAGTACCCACAGCATAGGTTTATATGGAGAAATAAGGAAAACTATCCTTCAGTTATCACAAAATACTTACCTTATCTGTTGCTATGGAAATACGAAAAAAAAAAATCCCAAAATTTTTCTCATTACTGCTCTTATCGCTCTTTATCTTGAGCCATGTTCTATATCATGTAGAAATGACTTAGAACTTTCTCACTAATGCTATCTCTTCCCTCATTGAAACACAGTCGTACTTCAATGGCTCCAACACCTTTGGTAACTCAAAAAATCTGTTTGAGACAGTGGTAGTTCGAGCCACTGAAGGTTACTGCATGAGGCATAATAACATGCTTTTGGACATCTATTTTGTGGTCTATAATGAAAGTATATGCTGTGTGTACTCATTAGAATCACATCATCTAGGCGATTCTCATCGTGGCAATTCCAATGAGTATACACAGCATACAAAGACGAAAATCTCCTAAATTATCCAACATATTTTCTTATGTAGAGGATTTCCCTAGGGTTTAAATATGGGCTTGACTCAGTCAGGGTAAATGAGCCATCCGTGTTAGAGCCATCAAAGTTCAATTATATGCAAAATAAAGTTTTTAGTAGCTTACTGAAATTTGATTAATTACAAGTAAAGCAGAGAGGAAGATAAATATTCTGGTTTTGTTGACATTTAAATGTGTACAATATTGTAAAATGTGGTGTTAAATACACCACCACCCGTTTATAATGTTGTACATTACGAAAACTTGGCTATACAAATACATTGTAAACTTTACCGCCAAAAAAAAAAAAAGAAAATTTTAAGATGAAAAATTGTGATATTTTATCTATATTTTAGAGCAGAGATAAAGAAAATAAGGTTTATCCCTGTAAACCCCAGTTTTACTGTATGAAAGTGGGGTTCAAGGGGGTCAAAATTATATAGGTGTGTTTTGATTATGATACAATTAACAGAGACATAGTAGAGAGATAGATTTTAAGGATGAGGTTATTAACTTTGTATGTAATTTGTCTTCAGGTATTGGCATGTATGGCTGGCTATGGTGCCCTCTTTGACCAAGTTAACAATGAGGGTAAAACACCAATACATACTGCTGCAGCTAACGGACATGCTATGTGTGTGAAATTCCTTGGTCAAAGAGGTAAGATTCTAACCTTAGGAACAGAGTATTCACCCCAACCTCTTTATGACACTATTAATTGGGCCCAAAGCAGAAACCATGTGTAGTTAAACAACCGTGTTGTATCCAAACAAAATGTATAGATTATGTAGAAAAATGACATTTTTGAGGTCCATCTTGGACATCTTGAAATTTTGTTATATCCAAAACCGTGTTATAACGAACCATGTTATAATGGAGTTGGGGTGTACACGTTTATGACTTTATATAGACTTACAAAAGGACATTCAATTTCCATGTCTAGCATGAAATGAAATTTTTTGAAGGCAAACAATTTTTATCAACTGTTTGTGTTCCTGTAAATCAGGCCCTTCGCCGTGCCTCTGTGGCCTTATGGGTAAAAGCACCAACTCTTAATCATTGGGTCACTCACCACTGTGGTTCAAGCCTCACTTGAGCCACATGTGAGATGCCAAGTTCTGCAAGGGAAGGTGAGGTGGTTTTTCTCAAGATACTCCTGTTTTCACCCACCTGATTAATGATCGGCTTGAATCAAGTGAAATAATCTTGAAAGGGCCATAAAACCAAAATAAAAAAAAAAAAATCAGCACAGGACAATTAAGATCAAATTTTACCAAACTTCTGTTTGTTTGTGTGAACAATTGTTTATCAATCAACCCAAAGTTACTAAATGATCTAGAAACTTCCCTGTGATTGTCCAGGTGATAAAAGTTACTGTAAAAATCCTAAAAAATTTGGACACCTTGAGGACTTGCTGTAATTCTCGTAAAATTTTAGCTTGTTTCTTGTTCCAGCATTGAGTCGAAAAAGTGTCAGTGGAATATCAAACAGTGTAGACCCTGAGCAGACTGCACCTTCTGATCTGGGTCTGCACTGTTTGATTAGGCCTGTCTGCCCCAATACTTAAGATCATTATGGTAGACCATGTACACGTAACATTCATTTAAATTTCAGGTAAAAGTTATTTTATAGCCATGCTATTCTTTAAGAAGCTAACAGCTTAGTATGGTGTCTAGGATAGTGAGTTATTCTTATCACTGTGACATAGTGTTGTGTATAGAGGGTTATCTGTCAAACCTGGACTGGATTCATGTGTTTGGTTAGGCAAAAAATTTATATCCATATAAGAGGCTGCAGCAATCAGCTTCTGATCTGGTCTACACTGTTTGCTTAACAGGAAATGGTCTGTCTCTGGTCGGGGTCACTGGAGTCCAACTGTTGGTTTTCTTCTGCTTCAGCATTGCAGCTATTTCATTCTGTCAAGTCCTCATCATTGTTTTATCTCTGTATTTGTTTGATTTGTATGTTTTTGGAGATGTTGCACTGATGATTTAGAAATCCTTCATGGAGACTGAACAAATTATTTGTCTAAAGCACAAAGGAACCAAGTGCAAGGATTGTGGCCACTAAAATCGATTTAAGCCGCACAGTAAAAAACCTTTTACTGACTGTTCCAAGGCGTTTTTTTTGTTGTGGGTTATTATTATTATAGTTCTTCTTTGCGTGTACATGTATTTATTGCCAATATTATGTTTATTTTGGATAGCTGTTTAGCCGTTTATGGGAAAGTAACTGTCCTTTTTGCTTTCTGCTTATGCTGTTTTCGTTATGGTGAAGTTGTTTTATGCTGGTATCACTTTCCTTTTGGTGTCTTGGATGAGGGGTGGGAGGTAATTGTATCGATTCTTGATCATTGCTTTCACTTATGTTAAACAAAATGCATTAGTCTAAGTTCCTGTTAAGGACTACTTTCCCAGCCTACTCTCACAGATAGTCGGCCCAACAGTATTGTCAGTGCTTTGATTTAATTAGAGCCACAGTACCCAGTATCTCAGAAATTGTTGCATCAAACAATCAGAGATTTATATATGGGATACATTGTAGTATGTTCAGATTTTGGTGACTTTGACCCTGTTTTCATGTCAGAAGTCGACAAAAAATACTTTCACAATTAGTTGACATCTGGTCCAATGGTTCAAAACTAATGCTGGTGTTAGCTAAGGTACTGTTAAAACTTTAATCCTGTAATATGGCAAATATTATTGCTGAAAAATGTGAGTAGCTTTTGCAAAACCTACTCACATTTTCCAGCAAAAATACCAGATTATTAGATATTGTACATGCTACAACAGTTCACAATTCAACCTATTACACAAGCTTGTTACACTAACAATGCTTTGCTCGAACAGCCGAGCCCTGTTTTCACTGTAAACAAATCTGGTGTTCATCTTTGTTTCTGTATTGTAGGTTGTAATCCAAAACCTAAGGATAATGAAGGTAATACAGCTAGAAGTATTGCTAAGGACAACGGTCACAAAGAGGCTACTAAAGAAGCTAGGAAAGCCGAAAAATCATTCGGCAAAATTGGGAAAAATAATGAACCTTATGCCATTCAGTTATATGACTTTATTACTGAAAGACAAGAAACAGTTAAAACTATGTTCCAAAAATATTATGATCCTGATGAAGAAGGAACTTGTGGGAAGAATGAGTTTGTTGATACAATAATGGGAATGAACTCTCCTGCAACTGAAGAAGAGCTAAGGAAAGTTGTACAGTTACATGATAAAAAAGATGGTAAAGTAGATTATAATGAATTCATTGGTGGGAAAAAATATGTGAATAAAAACTATTTGATGAGTGCCTTTGAAGGAAAAAAGAAGAAAAAGAAGGGAGGAAAGAAAGGAGGAAAAAAGAAAGGAAAGTTCAAGCTGGTGATGCCGATATGTACACAGGAGGATGGACCAAGAACGTATGGTGGTGGTCCTCCGGAGATGTTTATAGAAAGACACATCCATTTTACAGATACTGGCAGATTTGACAGAGATCATCCACCCAGTCATCCACTGCAAGATGATTCAGCATGGTACCTCCAGCATCCAGAGAAGACCTACCTCAATATTAATGATGCTGCAAAATGTGGTGACTTTGACTCACTGAAAACTGCATTTCAGCGAGGCACACCAGTTGATACCAGAGATAAATATTTTAAAACTCCACTCATGGTAGCTGCAGCAGCTGGGAATGAAAAAATGGTGCATTTCCTTATTGAAAATGGGTAAATAGTTTTACTGCTCTGACTATAGTAAGAACCATCACAAAAACACGCCTATATGATTTTTACCCCCATGAACCCCACTTTTATATAGAAAAACTGGGGTTTACAGGGGTAAACCTTATTTTTCTAATTTCTAAACTATAGATTGTGGGTACTCATTACAACCGCCTTGATGAGGTTCTAACGAGTACCCACAATCTATATTTTGAGTAGAAATAAGAAGAATATCGCAATTTTTCATCAAAAAAATTTTGCTTTTTCTGAGGTGAAGTTAACAATGTATTTGTATTGGCGTGTTTTCGTTATGTCTTTGTAAGTCTTGATGCACAAACTACAATTTCCCTGCAGTTTGTATAAATGTTTTGACGTCAGAACTTTACTACTCCCGACAATTTGAACAAAAGTTTAGATTCAAGAAATATATTTTCCCAGTTATTGAAGAAAAGTATAGCCACATGAGCTGAGCCAGTTTGGGTATCTCAGTCGGATGCGCGTCTGACTGGTGATTACCGGCCCCGATAGCTCAGTTGGTAGAGTGTCCACTCCGGGGAACGGGAGGTCACGGGTTCGATCCCGGGCCGCGACATACCAAAGGCGTTAACAATGGTACTAGCTGCTCCTCGCTTGGCACTCAGATTTACGGGGTAGAGATAGGACTGGTCGATCCAGTGTCAGGATAATGTGACTGGGTGTGGTATAATGTAATGTGTCTGGGACATGATACTTCAGTGAGGCAGCACTATAAAAGTGAGCATTGAGCTCCCTGTCGCAACCAGACACCGTTGTGATATGACTGAAAAATTGTTGAAAGCGACGTTAAACCCGAATTCACACACACACACACTGACTGGTGATCAGGAGGACGCGGGTTCGATACCTGCTGGGGTCGGCAACATTCTTCCGTGGAGATTGATCATGAAATCTTTTCTATGGTCATTCTCTCCCTTCCGCTGATTCATGAAGGGCAGTTGTCAGTTTCTGGCGAAAAAATGCGCACTGTACTGGTTAACTGCTTACGTATAAGCCTGCCCAGGAAAAGTGTGGATAGTTAAACTGACTGGCTCAAAAATGACCTAAAATAGTGTTGACTGGGCCATTAAACTCCAATACAAACAAACAAACAAAACAAACAAAATAGCCACATGAACTAGTCTTCCTTATAATTTGAACCAAAGTTTTGCCACATGAACTAAATTTTCCAAATGATTTGACCTTTTTGGCTGGGCTTCACTAACTTTCAATGATATTTTACTTGTGTATGAGCTGACTGCTTCTCTAGCTGGGTAAAACTCAGACCCTGAAACAAACTTGCTCCTGTATGCAAAGCTTGGGTTTCTTAAATGTGCATGGTACAGGAGTCAAACTCTGAGATCACAAGTTAAATACCAGGGCCCAGTTGTTCAAAGCATCGTTAGCTTAACAAGCTCGTTAGTGGTCAAATTGTTAACTGTTCTAGTAAGCACAATATCTAATACAGTGGTATTTTCGCTGAAAAAAAATGTGAGCAAAAATAACAGAATGACCAAAAATTCAACAATACGTTAACTAATGACATCGTTAGTTTTGACAACTGGCCCGCGCCCCCGCACATCGGAGCTTGAAGAAATAGATGGGCTGCATGATGCTTCCACGCAGAGCTGAAACCGTCCGCACACTAGTACTGGTAAACCGCTTAGAGGATCTAAGCCTGTCCAGGAACCCCGGTGTGAGTCGGCCCATCCATGCTTATAAACCCTTGGTTTCATTGGGCGACAGGGCTTGAGATGTCATTTCATCTCAATGTCAGGTAAAAGTCCCACAAAATTGGTTACAACGTCTCCAAAATGACCTATACTGTGTTGAAGGGGACGTTAAACCTCAAATCAAACAAACAAATTGACAACTGGCCCAAGTGATTTTACTTTTCTATGATGTGTAACAGTTATGCATGCAGAAAATCACACAATCTCTGTACTGTTCAGACATTTTCCAGGCCCGATTGTTTAAAGCTGACAAAATTATTAGTTAACATTACAGTAAAATTTCAGCCATGCAGTATGAAAAAAAAACACTGCAAAAGCTACTTGCATTCTTTTTCAGCAAAAACACTAGGGTATAAGATATTGTACTTGCTAGAACATTTAACATTTTAACCATTAACAAGCTAATTAAGCTGACAATGTTTTTAATGGCTGAGCCCAGGTTTTCTATCCATTTGTTTATATATTCATTTTCTGTTCATTCAGCTGTCAACATGTGTCAACTGTAGAATCAGTCTCAATGTTGGCCTCAAAAGATGCACATAGCTATTGGTGGCCGACCTTGCCAGGTTGGCATAATTTTTTGTGGAGATTGATAATGATATATTTTCAATGGAAATTATCTCCCTCCCTTCTGCTGATTTAGGAATGTCTGTTAACAGTGAGAAGAATGTGCACTGAACATGTATAAGTCAGCACAGATTAAGTATAGTTTGGTAAACTGACTGATCAAACATAGTTTTGACTGGACTATTAAACTCTGATAGCGCAGTGGATAATGCCTTTGACTTATGATCGAAAGGTTGTGCGTTCGAATCCGGCCACTGGTATGGAGGTGTGTCCTTGGGCAAGACACGTAATGAAATTGCCCCACTCCACCCAGGTGTACATGTAAATGGGTAGCAGTGGTGTACAAGTCACTGCCTCTCTCTCGCGCGCACATGAAAACACCCGGAATGAGTGTTCGAGATTCAATAAGCTTGAAGCTTTCATCGCAATCGAACTAAAATAAATTAGTATAAACTAAATAAACAAAGACAAACATAGCCTTCGGCATATGTCTTGTTTTTCACCTGATGTGTATGTTATAGAGGATCTTGATGAGTGTTCATGTATTATTGAATTTTTTGAACGAGTTGAGGAAAAGGGATAAAATGCGAGGCTATGCCGATTCTATTTATCACATGACATTTAAAACGCATTTAATTCACAATTTTTTAACAAAAATGTCAATAATCTGCCATTAGTAAATGTGACGACATTAAGGACATCGTATGTGTAATGTAATGGGACATATGTAACCAATTTACATATTTAATCTCAGACGTGACATCATATGATAAAAGCATTATGGGTAGTTCCAGTGTCCTTTTTATAGTACATGTAAATGTTGTTTTTATTTTCAGAGCAAATATAAATGCTAGAGATAATTTCAAATGGACACCACTCCACCATGCCTGTCATGCAGGACAGCTTGACATTGTACAGACATTGATAGAAGTAGGGGCTGAGTTAGACGCCCCGGCGATGAGCGGTGGCACACCTTTGACCCGGGCTATTGAAAGCTCCAGAGAAAATGTAGTGGAATTCCTCATACAGAAGGGTGCTAAGATGCAAACAGAAAACAAGAAAGGTAACTTTCACATTTTTTTTTATTTGAGCCAGCACATGAGAAAACTTACAGTAACGTCTGTGTGACCAGGGAAGAATGAGATCAGTCTGTCCAGAGTCTTCATTTGTTGCTCTTTGTATAGCCCAGGATTGTGGCCAAGCAAAATCGATTTAAGCCATCCAGTAAAAATTTTTTTTGCTGACCATTCCAAGGCGGTTCTTCCATCGCATTTTATTATTGTTATAGTTTGTCTTTGCACGTATGTATTGTTAATATGTTTTTATGTTAGATCGCCTTTTTTGGCCATTTTGTGGGAAAGTAACTGTCCTTTTGGCTTTTTGCTTTTGACGTTTTCATTACAGTGAAGTTTATGTTCGCGTTTCATTCCTTTTGGTTTCTTGGATGGGAGGTGTGGAGTACTTGTGTTGATTCCTGATCATTGTCTTCGGCCAAAGAAAACAGCAAAGTTAATGTGCAGGCTGATCTGAATCTTCTCCAATTGCACAGGTCTTACTGTGTGCTGGCTCACCTTGAAATGCGTTACAATAAAACACCTGTGCGACATAGTGCATGTTTTCACATCTCCAAAATGGCTACTTTTCTGATGAAAATCTGTGATATTTTTCTTATTTATACTGCAAACATAGGCTGTGGGTGCTCATTAGAACCACCTCAATGAGGTAATTCTAACAAGCACCCACTACCTAATACCTATGTCTTGAAGCAGAAATAAGAACAATAATGTAGACCTTCGTAAACTCCAGTTTTCTCTCTATATATAAATTGTAGTTTCGGGGATGTTCATTTCACAGACTTGTTCGCAAGATATAAATGGTCTACTACCTGTTAGAGGCAAAAAATGATGATTTTTATGAGTTTGTGTACACATTAACCTCTTTATGGCACTGTTTATTATAAACATTTTTGGTTTCATTGGGTGGCAGGGCTTGAGATGTCTTTTTATCTTAGTGTTGATTAAAGCTCCATGAAATTTAAAGCAACACCTCCAAAATGACCTAAACCGTGTTGACAGAGACGTTAAACCTCAATTTTAAACATACAAAAAACATGGTTTTGGATTTGTATCACCATTTGAAGATGGATCCTAAAAATGTTCAGATTATATGACAATAAATGGTCAATTTTGGATATAATCTATTCAACCAAAAATGTATAGATTATATAGAAAAATGACCATAAATGGTCATTTTTTGATAAAATCTATACATTTTTGTTTTAAAAAGAGAGTTGTTTAACAAACACTGTTTCTGCTTTCAACCTTAACAATAGTGTTATAAAGAGGTTATGGTGCAATTATACAGTCATGGTTTGCACCCATGTAGAATGTAAATAGACCAGGCTGAAACTGTAGAAAGCAACTCAACAGTTGTTGACATGCACATTTGAAGTAACACGTATTGCATAACACAACCCTATTTACAGCTCAGAATTAACCTGTATATTTAGAAGCCTCTGTGCTGTAGTGGTTACGCTACTCGCCTTGTAAACCAGGGATCGCAGGATTGATCCCGGGCTTCTCCAGACTTTCGGATGAGTCTTTAAACCGAGGTCCCATCTCCGTATGACCTTAGCTGTTGGTGGGACGTAAAACTCAAACACTCACTCACTTAACCTGTATATTAAATTCACCGTAACATGAGCATTATGTACTTAGATATTTCTTTTAATGCTCTGCATTCTGGGTGTTTTTTTTTTCAGCAGACGCCATTTTAAAAAAGAAAAAAAAAACATATTTTTCCTAGAAAACAGGATTTGACATTTCATGCAAATTGTCTCAGAGATGTCAGATACTATTTTCTGGAAAAAAAATTAGAAAAATACCACTAACTTGTCGTCTGCTGAATTAGCCCAGAGAATGGTTATGGTTAGTCATAAAAAAATAAACTGTCTGCACTGTTTGATAACCTGTCCAAGTATTTAAGGATAATTTTGTTTTCTTTATTCCTTCCTTCTAGGTCAGAATCCAATGGATCTTGCCCAGTCCTGGGCTGACCCCAGAGTCCTGTCATGTGTACAGAACAAGTGGGATACCCTCCCTCCAGTAGGCCAAGGAAAGGGGAAAGGAGGGAAAGGGAAGAAGAGTGGAGGAGGAGCGGCTAAGAGGCCTCAGTCTGTACCCCTAGAGGGGGCATCTGCTCCACCTGGGACAGCTAAGGTAAGTACAGTCGAACTTCAATGGCTCGAACACCCTTGGGACCAGGAAAATCTGTTCAAGACAGGGGTAGTTCGAGCCACTGAGGATAACTGCCAGGAGGCATAACGGGGTTAATTTTGGGACATCTTTTCGGTGTTCTATAATAAAAATATATGCTGTGTGTACTCATTAGAATCGCCTCATAGAGGCGATTCTAATGAGTGCACACAGCATACATTTACAAGAGAATAGGAGAACATTTCCTTAATTACCCCCACTTTTTCTCATGTGGAGAAATTCCCTCGGGACTCAAGAATGGGTTTGACTCAGCCATGGTAAACGAGCCATCGATGTTCGAGCCATCGAAGTTCTACTGTATTGTTAATAAATTTGTTTATTTATTGGAGTTGTCAAACCATCAAGGGGTGCAAATCTTTTCAGGACTGCATTACAACATCGTCAGAAGATGTCTTCATCAGTAAATGGAAGTCCACCTGTTTGTTTTCTTTACAAACTGGAACCAACTAAGCCAGTGGTCTATTCCATAAGGACAGAGCTTGCTCCTAAGGATTTTGCCCTGTTTGTTAAGAAAACAAAAAACCCATTTTAAGCATGCAGGTTATCGATTCTTGAAAACAAAAATATGTTCTTGAGCAAATTATTCTTTTTAAAAGCAACACTTTTTCAAATTAACCCTTATCCTGCAGAAAACAACAACCCCTACCTTTGCAAACAGTAGGCATATGTTTATTGCTCAGTTGTTAAGTCTCTTTGTTTTAGAGTTGAAGAGAAATATTCTATTGATAATGGCCTTTTTGAGTCGATAACTAGAGACTTGAGTACCTTGAGTACCTTTTATGTAACAGAAATGTTAATATTATTTATCATATGACGTCATTGATAAGCAGTGGATAACGTCGTGTAATAAAAATTGTATGACCACACGTGTAATAACACTTTGGCGGGATTAAGTAACGTCATGACGACATCCATGTCAACAATGCATTTTTCGTAGAAAAATTGTCAAATTACAAGGCGATAAAATCCAGTTTAAAAAAGTCATATGATAAAGAGGATCTTACACTCGATAAATATCATATGAAATGACCACTCGTGTAAGATCCTCTATATAAGACACTTCAATTTACTGCATTGGATTGGCTAGTTCTTAGACCAATGAAAATTTTAGTTGTATTTATCAGTACAAATAAGAACATAAGTTGGGTCGTTTTAATCCTCGCTCAGTTATATCCTTAAAGGGTTGATAATACCCAACTTGACTGTAAAGTAGAAAAATCATGAATGTTTTCAGAGATTTTAGGTGCAGTGTATTATGTCCCTCTGACTCATTGGAATTCTAACAGTTATGATAAACAATGGACCCAAAGTTGCTATATGAATCTTGAATTATGTTGCTCAAGTCCGTTTGACTATCACTATCCGTGTATGAAATCCAGATAACAGTTGTTTATAGCTGATCTATTCTTGTCCCTGTGAGGTCAGAGTGATGTATCATTACGTAAACACGCCTATACAAATGCCTTGTAAATTTTACCGCTCAAAATTGAAAATTTTAAGATGAAAAATTGTGATATTTTTCTTATTTCTGCTGAAAATATAGATTGTGGGTACTCGTTAGAACCGCCTCATCGAGGCGGTTCTAACCAGTACCCACAATCTATATTTTACAGCAGAAATACCACAATCTATATTTTCAGCAGAAATAAGAAAAAAAGGTTTACCCCTGTAAACCCCAGTTTTACTATATAAAAGTGGGGTTCAAGGGGTTCAAAATTATATAGGTGTGTTATCGTGATGTAAAAAGGGTTGATTACTTGTATGATCTGGACTGAGCTCGTACTGCGACATGTCAAACAATGTAAACCCAGATCAGATGCTGTAGAATGTGGTATCTGATCAGGGCTTACATTGTTTCCTTAAAATACTTGAAAGCAAGAGTTAAACAAAGGTTAAACACAATCACTGCATGTTCCTTTGATTTCATATTTGACTGTATGTATTTTCAACCCAGAAGTCAGTTTTGAAACGGAAACACTATTCAAAACTTATAAATATTTTGTCATTATTCCTTATTCTAGAGCATGAGTGAACTGGAGTAAAACTTTGAGATTAGTGGTATATGATCTTTTTGCTAGAACTATTCTTGCTGTGATTGGCTAGTTGTCCAACTTTCTTCTATGACATAATAATCAGATTAATTTTTGTAAAGTCCTGTGCCAGGCACTAAAATCTAAATCACCCAGCTTACTTTTTCATCCCTTATCCTCTGAACACAACAACCCCTACCTTTGCAAACAGTGTAGATCCAGATCAAATGGCTTATGAAGCCATTTGATCAGAACCTACACTGTTTGAAAAGTGCAAGTTTGAAGAAATACATATGGTTTACAACTGACTAATCATTTAGCAACTGTGTTAGATAAATATAGCATAAGACTTTCTGCATCATTATACTTCTTCAGATTAACTCTTATCATGCTGTTCACGACAACCCCTATCTTTGGAAACAGTGTAGATCCAGATCAGATGGCTTCTGCAGAAGCCATCTTATCAGGATCTACACTGTTTGGCATTCCGTTTATGAATTTGTAGCAATAAATTACATCAAGTCATTTGGTTGATAGACACATTCCCTTAACACCTGCTGTGTTGAAGTTACTTTACGAGGGTAGGCTGAAAAGTTCTGAGCCGGACCAAGAAGCAGGCATCTAACAGCCATGGAATTTTGTATTCATTAAATCCAAACCTTTATTATTTGATTTGACTCAAATGAGTTCAAGTTTACCTGCAATAACATAGAAATTCTAGACTTTGAAAATTGATACTAACACATTTTTGAGAAAATGGACAAAATCTGGCATCATGGTGTCATCAAGTACCTCCATATAAAGGGGTTAACTCCTAAGGAAATTCATGCCGATATGGATGCTACATTAGGGGATGATGCTCCTTGGTATGCAACCGTGAAAAGGTGGGCAGCAAATTTTAAGATGGGCAAGGACAGCCTTGAAGATGATGACCGGTGTGTACGACCCACAACGGCAACAACTGAGGAAACCATCAGCCAAGTGCACAGGGCCGTGATGGATGACAGGCGTTTAACTGTGAATCAGTTAGCTAACACTGTTGGCATCTCCTGTGAACGAGTAGAGAACATTCTACACAGTGAATTAGGAATGTCGAAGGTTTCCGCCAGATGGGTGCCACGGCTTTTGACGCCTGACCAGATTGAATCTGTCACAAGCCAACTTGGCTATTTTTGAAGCAGACCAAGATGGTTTTCTTGACCGTTTTGTCACTCAGGATGAGTGTTGGGTTCATCACTTTGAGCCAGAGACCAAAAGACAATCCATGCAATGGAAGCACCCTGGCTCACCCCCTCCAAAGAAGGCAAAGGTCGTCTCCTCGGCAGGGAAGGGGATGGCATCAGTGTTCTGGGATGCCAAGGGTATAATATTCATAGATTAATTACCTTCAAAATGGCAGAACAATTAATGGGGAGTATTATGCATATCTGCTAAAACAATTGCGAAAACCAATTACGGCTGAACGACCCGGAAAATTGACAAAATGGGTCTTGTTCCATCAGGACAGTGCGCCCGCTCAGAAATCGGTTGTCGCAATGGCTGCTGTGCATGACTGTGGCTTCACACTTGTCGATCACCCTCCGTGTTCACCTGATCTAGCTCCATCAGATTATTTCCTGTTTCCAAACATGAAAAAGCACTTGGCTGGGCAGCATTATCGGTCAGACGAGGAGGTGATAGCTGCTGTGGAGGAGTTTTTCAGAGACCAAGATGAGACCTTCTATACCACTTGGATCCAAGGACTCCAGCATTGTTGGAGGAAGTGTGTGGACAGGAAGGGAGACTATGTTGAAAAATAAGGCAAATTCAGCATGGACAAACCATTGGATCTTGGTCAGGCTCAGAACTTTCAGCCTACCCTCGTATACTGTGGGGTTTTCGGGTTTTTAAATTATTATTATTTTCCTGTCATATCAAAGGCAAAGATTGTGTATACTAATTAAAACATCTCAATGAGGCAGTTATAATGAGCAGCTGTAGTCTATGTTTGGAGCATAATTAAGAAATGGTAGCTCAGTGGTTAGTGCACTTGTCTGTGATGTATAGGCCCCCGGGTTCGATTCCCCGGAGCGGTAATAAAATTTGGGTGTCTGAAAATGCTCCAATGGCATCATTTGCAGGGATGAATGCCACAAAGTACACCATCGTTCTGATTGGGACATTAACTGGAGGGTGAATCATCATACCGTAATAACATGATTACTACATAGGCTTTCATCCTGTCAACCTGGGGTGTCTGTAATATAGACCTGCGAGTAATGGTCAAATGTGACTGGTCGCAGTAATATTAGATAGTTAGATAAAAATGTCACAAAAAGCTGTCACTTGGGCAATTAAATTTGCATTTTTGTTGCGTGGGTGTGTTACCTTTTGTTTGTTTGGATTTAACAGCCCATTCAACACTGAGCTGGTCAAATTACCTAATCACACTTTTCCTGGACAGGCTTATACAAAAGTGGTTAACCAGTGGCGTGCACATTCTTTTGCCAGAAACTGTCAACTGCCCTTCGTGAATTAATGGAAGAGTGAGAGTGACTATAGAAAAGATTTTGTGATCCATGTCCATGAACAAATGTTGCCAACCCGGTAGGCATTGAACCCATAACCTACTGATCATCAGTGAGACATGTGTCCAGCTATGCTACTGGGGCTGGCATGCATCTGATGAGATATCTTGTTTTTGTTTTCAAAAGTCTTTGATTATGGAGAACTGGTGCAACACTCTTTAAAATTATGTTGGTTTTCCTTTAACCCATTTTGTACTGAATGGAATCTTCCACCTTATATGGGCCCCGTCAAGCGATTTTGGTACTTATCGCCTATGCGAGCAGCGAAGGTTCAGGCGAGACTGCGCATCCGCGCAGTCTCGCCAGAACCTTCGCTGCTCGCTCAAACAAGCAGTGAATCAAGAGGAACCTTCAGACAGAAAGCAATATCCCTGGCCCCTCTGAAAGGCTGGGCATGCGCAGTTAAAATTTGTCATGACATAATGCTCGAAGACACAAATTCGCTTGGTGGGGCTCATATACTCGTATAGCAGGGGTTCACTTTGAAATTTAGGAACATCAGGTTGAGTTGATTTTAGAAATTGATTCATAAATGGCCGAACTTTTTGCAAACAGTGAAGGCACTGCTCACATGCCACATTCTGTGGCATGAAGGGCCAGTTGTTCATAGCCCCATTATCTTAACGAGCTCGTTAGTCAACATATTGTTAACTGTTTTAGCAAGTACAATATCTAAATTTTTGGTATTTTTGATGATATATTAAATGATCGAAATTTTAATGATATGTTAACTAATGACATCGTTAGTTTTGAACAACTGGCCCCTAATCTGGATTTTGAATTTTTCATTGAAAATAGGGTTGGTTTAAACATATTTTATTTCAACAACAATATGACAATACAATACAATATTTACACAAATCAATAGGACAGGAACGAAAGCAGAATTCTGCTTATTTAGTTCTTTTCCTAAGAAAAAGTAGCATGTTTAGAATTAACTGGCGGCTGTATATACCAGAATATATTGAAAATGAAAAACAAAACATGTTTTGAAATGTTAATCAGCCATAATTCACAGTTTCAATAATTCTGAATAATTTGCTGTTGAAATCTGTAGATTAGCATACTATTTTAAACTTAGTTTGATTTGTCAATGATCTACCTCACATACAAAACTGGTCGAATATTTTCAAAACATAGCGAGCCATGGCGGGCAACATTTTGAAATTATGCAAGAGGTTCCGTAAACGTATGTATGGAAATCAACAATGAAAAGTAAGGTAAAAACATTCAGTTTGATAAAATAGTGAAATAAGAAGTGAGGGAAAATAAACGAAGAAAAATAAATAATAGGTTGTTTATCACATGCATGCATGCACTTTTTCTGTTCCCAGGCAGATTTAACACTCCTGCCTATTAGAGCTTTGAGAAATAGATTGGACTGCCTGGTGCTTTCATGCACAGCTGTTTAGAAGCCTCCGTGGTGCAGTGGTTACGCTACTTGCCTTGCAAACCAGGGATCGCAGGATCGATCCCGGGCTTCTCCAGACTTTCGGATGAGTCTTTAAACCGAGGTCCCGTCTCCGTATGACCTTAGCTGTTGGTGGGACGTAAAACTAAAACTCACTCACTCACTCATGCACAGCTGAAACTGACCAAACATTTGAGTACTGGTAAACCGCTTAGAAGGTCTAAAGTGTTGAGAGTTGGACCGTCCCTGTATATAAAACATGCAGTTTCTTTGGATGGTACGGCTTGTGATGCCATTTCATCTCAATGTCAGGCACTGTGGTGCAGTGGTAAAGCATCAGATTTGAGATTGAGAGGCAGCCAGTTCGATCCACGCAAGCACCAAGTGTTGTTTCCTTGAGCAAGAGACTTTATCCACATTGCTATAGTCAATTTCTACCCAGGAAAAAAGGAGGCCATTTGGAAAATTAGTACTAGTTTACTAAATGTGTTACCCTCTATAAATAAGATTGATTATTATTATAATTATTATTAAAAGTCCCACAGAATCAATGTCTCTAAAATAACCTAAGCAGTGTTGATGGGGATTTTAAACCTTAATACAAACAAACAGCATGATAGCTCAGTGGTTAGTGCACTTGCCTCTGATGCTAGAGGTCCTGGGTTCGATCCTGACAAAATTTCGGTGTCCGAGCACGCTCCATTGGCATCATTTGCAGGGTTGAATGTCATAAAGTGCACCGTCCTTCTGATCGGGATGTTAACTGGAGGCCCCCTGTGCAGGTTAAAGATCCCTACTGTAATTACATGATTACTGTGTAGGCTGTCATCCTGCAAACCTGGAGTGTATGTAATGTACACCTGCGGTAATGGTCAAATGTGACCGACACAGTATCAGTGGAAAGAAAAAAAGAAAGAAACAAACAAGATCAGGCAGATTTATGAAAAATAAGGCAGATGTAAAAGAAAATAAAATTATCTTTTATTTTCTCCTTCAGGAACCTATCACAGCTAGAACAATACTTGAAGATTCAGCACCAAGGCAGAGAAAGGGTTCTATATTACGTGCTGCATCTGCTCTTGCCGGTGGGGTGGATGAACAGGAGGATATTACATACACGCCATTGAAAGCTTGGACCAAACAATCCACAACCAGGGAACTTATAACAGACAAAGAAGTTAAGCGGGATAGATTTGGTTGGGAAGTTGATTTCCCAGACTTTGAAATGCCGTTTAATAAAAATGTTACAAAGAAAGTAGAGGAGATGGGAGGGGCAGATGATGATTGATGACTAAAATTTTATTAGTTACATTTTATGAAACCCTTTTTGTACCAAATGGAATCTTCCTCCATGGATATAGCAAGTGTTTTCCTCAAAATTTATTTGGAAAATGGCTGAACTTTTTGCAAACAGTGAAGGCCCTGATCAGACGCCGCGTTCTGCGGCGTCTGATCTGGGCCTGCACTGTTTGTCACTTACCCCTTTTGAGGTTTCCGGTACAAAATGGGTTTACCACCATCTAATTTATTTCAGGGTTCCTTCGCCATTTTTGTTCTCATATATTTTCTGTTTCCTTCTGTCCCTTCTAACTATCTTCTTTCAACAGAAAATGAGCAACCTAGGAGTTGCAGGGGATTGAAAAAAATGTATCTAGGTTGCTTGTCTTTGCAGTCTGTTTAGACAGGCCTCTGTTTGGGTAATATGTCAGATGGTAAGTTTTGTAATTGAAGGTCTGGGGCCATTTGTTCAAAACTAACAACCTCCTTAGTTAAACATATCGTTAAAACTTTGATAAATAAATATGGCATACTCAGAAATATTTTTGCTGAAAAAATGTGAGGAGCTCCTCACATTTTTTTCAGCAAAAATGCCAGTGTAGTAGATATTATACTTGTTATAATAGTTATCAGTTTGACCACTAACGAGCTCATTAAGCTAACAATGCTTTAAATAGCTGGGCCTTTGGCTCAGACCTTGAAGGTATTGTAAGCTTTACAAGATTGTTGGTGGTCAAATTCTGAATTGTTCTGGCAAGTACAATATCTAATACTCTGGTACTTTTGCTGAAAAAATGTGAGTAGCTTTTGCATTTGCAAGTGCTCATATTTTTTTCCTGCAAAAATATTAGTATTTTATTTGCCATATTTAATGTTCAAAGTTTTAACGATACTCTAACTAACAACATCATTAGTTTTGAACTGACCCCAGGTGCTTTTTCTCCATGTATTTTGGTTCTTGCCCACATCTGTTTAACAATAGGCTATATTTAAGTGAAATAATCCTGCATGGGCCACAAAACCAAAATAAAAAATAGACTGATCAGTCTTTGCAAGTTGTGTCTATAGGGCAAAAAGTGAAGATACTTTTATGGCTGAATGGGTCCACACTCTCATTGGTCACAGATGCAAAATTGTACATTTTTACAAGCACCAGCATATATGAAGTCCCTAATAGACCCAGATGAAGTAATGCACAAAGTACTAGGGCTCTTACTGAAGGACTGTTTTGATATGCTAAGCTCCTCCTATGCATGATGTATGTTTTTTGAAAATTTTTAATCATGACTAAAATGTGTTATGTAAATTTTTTGTTTTGTATGAATCATGTAAGCATTATTTGGTTTCAATGCAGAATCCATTGTTTTGTTGTTAAGATAGGAGATTTTAAGGGCAATGGGAACAACTGGCAGATTTTTCGGCCATTTTTTAATAGGAGACAATTTTCGGGACTTCCTGTTTGCTTTTCTATAAGCCCTGTCCCAATGAAAAAGGGGTCTACTCTTAAAGGAAAGAATTTCCTCCTCAGGAGCAAATTCTTTACTTTAAGAGTTGACCCCTTTTGATATGGGAGACAAAATACTTTTGCAGGAGTTGCCTCCCCTAAAGATGTTCTCATTCCCCTTAAATATTCCTGTTTATGTTATCATTCTCCTGACATAATTGTGCTGATAGTCTGTGATATATATCATCTACTGCTGATATCATTAAAAATCTTTATATACATGTAGTATTTCAGAACTAAAGACGTTGAGGACTTGGCACCGGTTTATAAGGAGTGATAAGAATAGTTTTGGGATTGATTTTCTTTTGGGGGCCTCGTGGATGATTGTTAATGTTAAATGTTGTTACCATAGTACCATAATGATCCTAAGTATTGGGACAGATAGGTCATAGCATACAGTGCAGACCTAGATCAGACTGCTCCTAAAGTATGATCAGGGTCTACACTTTTTGCCTATAGCCCATTTTGGGACATATGCCTTAAGCCCCTGTCACACTATGCCGCGTTTTCACTGCGATGGGATGGCGTTGTTTATTTTTTCAGAACACCACGAGATCGCAAGAAATATGGGATATTTTTGTGAACATGGACCTGTCATGGCGTCCCTACAGCGACCAAGACGTTGCTACGGAGCTTACATGGCGATCTATCACGATCCTGCGGCGTTCTTGATGGCGATTGTATGCGCTCTCACGGCGCTTCCTCTGCGCTTTTATGGAGCTCACAATGCGTGCACTGCGGTTTTACGGCGCTCACAATGGGTGCACTGCACTTTTACAGCACTCACATGTCGAAGACGTTCTCAAAGTGTAAACAGACATCTTCATCAGTCGAACAGTTTTGTTTGATTTGAGGTTTAACGTCCCATCAACACATTATAGGTCATTTTGGAGACGTTGCTTCTAATTTTTTTGGGACTTTTACCCGACATTGAGATGAAATGACATCTCAATCCCTGTCACCCAATGAAACCAATAGGGTTAATCAGCATGGATGGTCCGACTCGCGCCCCTTTGCCTGGGCAAGCTTAGATCCCCTAAGCGGTTTACCAGTACTCCTGTGCTGTCGGAAGCAAGTCCACCGCAAGCAGGAGCAAGTCCACCGCCATTACCTTACCAGGGATGAGTCACCTCAGAAGTAGGTTTTTCGGGACAGTACACAATCAAACTCTACTCTAGCTACTGTTTATACAAGCGGGCAACCCCCGCCAATCGGGATTGGAAGAAATAGATGGGCTGCATGATGCTTCCACGCAGAGCTGAAACGGACCTCACACGAGTTTTGGTAAACCGCTTAGAGGATCTAAGCCTGCCCAGGCAAAGCGGTGCGAGATGAGCTCCTGTAGCGTTGTAGGATACCTAACTGCACTGCTATGGCAACCTTATTGGGACCTCACTGCGCTCTGATCAGAACACCAAGCGACGGCATTTGTTTTGAGCATGCTCAAAATGCGGGCCGTCGCTTGGCGTTCTATGCCATCCCAATGCGCCTACTGGCGATGCCACTGCATTGCTACGGCGATGTTTGCGATCGTACTGCGCGCACCTCGTCGTTCTGCATTTTTCTTGGAAGCCTCGAGAAGGCAGCCCTTGTGTGACAGGGGTTTTAGCAAACAGTGTAGACCCAGATCAGACTGCTCCTGAAGGAGCAGCCTGATCAGGGTCTACACTGTTTGCCATTTGGTCTCCAGTTTTTGGACTCATTGCTAGTTCGCAAAACAAACCCAGTAAAATTTTAGGAGAAATACAGCAGTACCTCAAGGTGTCCGAATTTTGAGGATTTTTACAGTATTTCAGAACTAAAGATGGTGAGCACTTGTCTCCAGGTATGGAGTAACAACGATAGTTCTGGGATAGATTTTCTTTTTTGGGGTCTCAAGGACAAATAGCTATTGTTAATGTTAAATATTGTTATTCTAGTAGTATAAAGTTGTTACTTCCTTACTACCAAATGGTCATTTTTCCTGCCTAATGTATACATGCCACAGTTGTTTAGAACAGTTTCTGCTTTGGGCCCCAACAAATGTCAATGGGCCTCTGTGGCCTAACTGTTAAGAGTGCTGACTCTTAATCATTAGGTCTCTCATCACTGTGATTCATGGTAGCTTTGCACTAAATATGGGAGGTACCGGATTTTAACACTTTGGGACAGAGCTTTTAGTTGCAGTCTGAATAACAGGCAGGCTTCCATTGGATAAATATCCCATGTTTCATTTCAATTTGAGAAAAGGATAGTTATAAGGAAATAAAATGATGTGTGTTTTATAATTATATCTGCAATTTCAAAGAAATTGTTACTGATTTTATATTGTTACCTCTCCTTTAAAAATCCGGTTTGTATTCACTGCGAATCTGCATGTAAACAAATATGGCGGACCATAACTTGAAAAGGAGACGGGCTACATGTGGATTTTTTCTCATCAACTTGTTGAGCTAGGATGGCTCTATAAATGAGTAAGGTTTGAAAAGTTTTGTATGTGTAGTTTTTGTGGGAGCATGTAAAAGGTTACTATTGTCGCCTATGGAAAATATTTACAGGTAAGCTCCCTATACCAAAAGTACAAAAATTAGCCCCACACTCCAGTTTTCAGTCATTACATCATATTTTTACACATTGGTAGGTTCTATCCAATTCTGTATCATAAAATGGATATTCATGGCATGTGGTTTGCCATAGAAACTGTAAAAATGTGTAAGGTTAGTGGTACTTAAGTCTAACTGGGTGTATTTGATCAGTTTTTGCTTCTGATCTGTGCATTGGGGGGGGGGGGGTACTTTAAATCCATGTTAATCAATTGTTATTGGGTTTGTTTTGGAAAAAAGCTTACAGTAAGTGTATAACCGGATACACAAGAGAAAGAATCTACTCCAGCTGGAATTTAACAGTAAGGTTAAATGGTTTATGGCCTTGGTCTCTAGCCAAAGCAAAACTTCAAACTTGTCTCTGCTGCAATACCAGGATAAGTTTTCTCATCTATTATTGGTTCTAATTGATTAGATCATGTTAAAGGATCTGAACAGATATGTATCCACTGTTTCACATGGTATTAAGGCAATTATAATCATTTTTGTCAAAGTTTTATCATCAAAATATCCTCAAAATGCCATTTTTACATAAAATAGGGGGTATAGGCGTGAAATTAGCCATAAATACCAGCTGGTATGCTAATAAGGCATAATTTAGTGCATTTTAGGATTGAAGTGTTCCAAAGACATAGGAGAAGAACCACTGATGCAAGCCGGTGTCTGGGTTCCATTCCAGAAAGAGGTAAAATTTGCACTTTTTCACAAAATATGGTTTGTTCGGCTTTCATTGTAGAATCTGGAAGCGATAACTTTTTCGCAACTTTCAAAGATTCTTTGCCACTGAACATTTATTATGCATGCTTAAATTAGTAGATTTGATCTAAATTTCTATTTGACAATGCTTTTGATGGATCATAAAGACAATAAGGGTTTGGTATAGGTAGCTTTGCACTAAATATGGGAGGTACCGGATTTTAACTCTTTGGGACAGAGCTTTTAGTTGCAGTCTAAATAGCAGGCAGGCTTCCATTGGATAAATATCCCATGTTTCATTTCAATTTTAGAAAAGGATAGTTATAAGGAAATAAAATGATGTGTGTTTTATAATTATATCTGCAATTTCAAAGAAATTGTTACTGATTTTATATTGTTACCTCTCCTTTAAAAATCCGGTTTGTATTCACTGCGAATCTGCATGTAAACAAATATGGCGGACCATAACTTGAAAAGGAGACAGGCTACATGTGGATTTTTTCTCATCAACTTGTTGAGCTAGGATGGCTCTATAAATGAGTAAGGTTTGAAAAGTTTTGTATGTGTAGTTTTTGTGGGAGCATGTAAAAGGTTACTATTGTCGCCTGTGGAAAATATTTAGTGGTAAGCTCCCTCATGCCTTGCTCAGGCCACATGTGAAACACCAAGTTGTGCAATGGAATATCAGATGGTTTTTCTCCGGGTACTCCGGTTTTTGCCCACCTATGATTGACAATTGGCTTTAAATAAGTGAAATAATCTTGAAAGGGCTGTAAAACCAAAATGAAAAAAAAAAATAACAAAAAATACAAGTGTCATATAGAGGTTGTAGTGTGTATATTTAATGGAGAAATAAGAAAATATTTTTTCAAAACAATCCCTTGACATTATGCTGTTTTCTTCCTGATTCGTGCCCCTTAGATGTTTAGCATACGAGCTGTACACTGTAAACAAACTGTCATTATTTCAAAAATAATCAGAATTTACTTCAAATTATTAATATTAATTAGAAAATCAAAAAGACAACAAAGCATGACAGTTTCTACAAATAACATGCCTGTAATGACGTCACTATATCGATCATGATCATCCAGAAACTTTCTCCTTAAATTTGTGCCCTTTTGAAAAGCCTGTTTGGATTGTTTCCCTTTGACTGGTGTAGCTTTATTACACTTTGCCATGAAAGGAATAACTCTCTCCCATCTGAACAAAAGTTTTCTGATGTCTGTATAAACATGGCAGAGCAAATTTACTGCTGTAAGTCACTAAGGCTTACATTTATTAAAAATGGTCATAACTTAGGATGAAAAATCTTAGTGGGTGCAGACAGCAAGATAAACAACCACAACATCATATCCAAGCGCCTGACTGACACAGAGGGCGTCCTTGACCTCTAATGTTGTTGAAATGATTCTGGACAAGTGAGGCAGATGCGCACATGTACTTTTCACGCGCCCTTCAAAGGCACGAATTCAACAAGAAGGCACGAATCAAGAAGAAAGAGGCATACTTCTTGTTGTGTGGCCTTCAGATGTATGTAGATTTATATTTTATAATCCAAGTTTCATTATTTTAAATCAGACATTCCGTCCTAATGTATTGTTGAAAACTGTATATGAAAGCATTGTTGTATATATTGCATGTTTTTATCATTGTCATGCATGTTTTTTGTCATATATTGTACAATTCTGCTCCAAAATTGAGACTAATTCTGCTTTAAAAAGCTTATTTAGAAAGTTTCAGTTATTCTTTCTTTGTATTGTCTGCACACAGTGTAAGACCACTTTTGAACAGTCCCAAAGGTGGTCTTAATATAGAATTTTACTGTATTGCTTGTTTCAACCAGGGCACAATGTAGGGATGTGGTTTTCTATCCATTCTTTTATTGGTTGGTTTGTGTGTGTTGTCATTCAGCTATCAACATTTGCACCAACCCTAGCATAGACCCTAATATTCAAGGCCATTTCTCAAGAACTGTAAGTCAGATTTGGCACACACAGGTATGACATATCCTTCGGTAGATTCTTGTTGTTATTAACATATACTGTCATGTTTGTGATATATGATACAAACAACTATTTAAATAAAATCTTTAGGGACTCAAGGAGTTGGGCTCAGCCCTGGTAAACCAGACATCTGTGTTTGAGTCATCTAAGATTCACTGTTCATGTAATTTAATAAACATTTCAGTTTGCAATTGACAGGGGAAGTAATCAGAAATGACGAGGGAAGCAATCAGAAATGACGAGGGAAGCAATCAGAATATTGAATATTTTGCAGAATTTCTTTGATTAAATCCTTTATTAACTGCATGTTAAATTGGTTACTTGTCAATATTTTATATGAAGTTTGATTTTTACATTGAAATAACAAAACAAAACAAAAAACACTGTCTTGAAGTAGTTAGTATGTGAGAGATGAATTTTATGGACTGGGAGAAAAATAATGGAGATGAATTTTATGAAATGGCAGAAAATAATGGTGACAGTAATAATCTGTTCCGATGCTTATTAAATCCAGTGAAATATTTGTTTGTTTCCTTTTGTTGGTATTTTATCATCCTGTTAAACAGTGTGCATTGCAAAATATTTGAAAATTTTATATTCACAAAACTGAAACCCGGCAGAAAGCTGTAATGATCTTAGGTATTGGGACAGATAGGCCTAAGCAAACAGTGCAGACCCAGACCAGTCTGCTCCTGAAGAAGCAGTCTCGTCTGGGTCCACACTATTTGCCATTCTGTCTGCACCTTTTGGACTTCTTGCAGAATCATGGAACAAATTTGTTAAAATATTTGGAGAATTTTAGCAAGTCCTCAAGGTGTACCAATTTTTGGGATTTATGTTACTAATTCAGAAGACAGCATTCAGATTCTGTATCTCCATAAAGAAACACTGGATCAACGGACACCTATATAGCACACATGAAAGACACAGATCAGTCTGTGTGGACTGATCTGAGCCTCCATCTTGTTGCTTCTCTATAGACTTTGCTTGAATTGCCATCATGACTATCACTCAATGATAACGGGCTTCCTTAGCCTAGTGGTTAAGAGCTCTGACTCTCAATCATTAGGTCTCTCAATGCTGTGGTTCGAGCCCCCCGCCAGTCACATGCGAGATGCCCAGTTCTGCAACAGGTCGGGTAGTTTTTCTCTAGGTACTCCAGTTTTCACCTGCCTCTGATTAACAATTGGCTCAAAATAAGTGAAATAATCTTGAAAGGGCTTAAAAACCAAAACAGGAAAAAAATCACTCCATGATAGAATGACTTTCTGTAAAACGAACATTGTGAATTGAACATTTTGCACACATTTTGTTTTTGGATCCATTAGAGAGTTACGAGAGACCTAATGATTAAAAGAGTCAGCACTCTTATCCACTAGGCCATTTTATCATAGTGCAGTTCATATTTTCATTTCCTTTGGTATCATACAGCCCATTTTTTGTTGCACCTGCTTCAAGCAGGAGTCTGGTTTTCCATCCGTTTGTTTGTCAATCCATCAACATTTGCCTAGCATTCACCCTAATGTTAGAGTCCATTTCTCAAGAACTATAAGAGCTTTATTAATGAGTTTTGATACAAACTTGCATGTAGGGATGGCAGTTTTAATGCAAGCATCAAATTTTGACCTTGACCTACATTTCATGGTTCACTGACTTTGTGAACTATTGCGTCAACTCGAATGATTCTCAAGGACTATCAGCATTTCATTGCTTTAAACTTTATTTTAATTGCTTCATTGACATGTATATGACAAATATATATTATCCAGGATTTGACATTAAGCACTTCATAACTGATACTTGGTATAAACTTTTATCTAGGGATGACAACATTTATACAAGCATCCATATTTGAACTTGACCTACATTTTATGGCTCACTGAGTTTTTGAACTATTGCGTTAACCTTATCAGTCACCCTTATGTTCAAGTCTATTTCTGTCCGCCCCCACCCATCGGGGCTTGAAGAAATAGACTGGGCTGCATGATTCTTCCATGCAGAGCTGAAACCAGCCACACAAGTACTGGTAAACTGCTTAGCTAGGGGTCTGTTTGCCAAGGTACCCCTTTAGCCCTCTAGGGGTTTTCCGCCTGCATTGGGTTAAATCCTAACCTGAAAATGGACATAATGGTGATTTGGGCAAAAACATTTTTTTTTTTTTCAAGATAATGTCTGGAAAACACTTTTTGGCATGGAATAAGGTCATACCACCATTGAAACTGACAAAACAGATATCATAGAATTCAAAATTACAAAGTCAATAAAGTTTTCTATTTTAGAAAATTTGGGTATGAATAGATGATGACCCATTCACCCCTGTTTACTGATACAGATGCTTATTCAAACAACATAGATCAAAATGAGACAGCTTATAATGAGTCATCTGAACAGGCTCTACATGGTTTCCCATCCTGTAAGATTATTATTATTGATTTAAATATTGTCTAAAACCCAATTTACGTCTACTGGACATACATGTATTCCAAGAATGGAGTTATTACCTTATTCCATACCAGAAAGTCTTTTCCAGACAAACTTTAAAAAAAAAAAAAAACATGTGTTTGTGAAACACTGATGCCCCCGGCAGCACGTGAAATATGAAAGCCCTATCACAAACCAATCAAAAGGTATGGCCAATGTTCATGTTTTAAAAAAGTAGGTCATGGTCATAAGGTCAACAAGAGGCTCAATGAGCCTAAACCGCTCACCTGAGGAACTTAAGTTTTAACAATTCACAGACTTGACTATTAAATCTGCTAATAGAATCCAGCCCATTGACCCTTACAGGATATAAGTCATCATTATTGCATTGCATTCCAAGTTTGAGACTTCTAGCTTCTATAGTTCCTGAGAAATCTTTGACGAAAATTTAACATTGGTCAAAATGGAGAGAAAGAAGAATGAAAGAACAGATGAACAAATAAGCTGAGAAAGCCCAATGTCTCTTACACAAAATAAGTCATCATTATTCTATTGAATACCAAATTTGATGCTTGATGCTTCTAGCTTTTATAGTTCCTGAGAAATCTTTGATTAAAAATTTAACATTGGTCTATATGGAGAGAAAGAAGAATGAAGGAACAAATGAACCAGACTAGCTCCAAAACCTAATGCAGCCTTTCCCCTTGCCCAATTGTGCTACACATAAAATTTAAACAAGATTGGTCGACTGCCTTCTGAGATATGCTTCATTGAAAGTGTGGACGACGGATGGACGGACGACAGACGACGGACTCCGGAGCCTTGGTATACTATCAGCTCACTGGAGCCTTTGGCTCAGGTGAGCTAAAAATTCAAGTCGCTATTTCTGTCACAACATTTTCCCTACGTTAAGTCTATGGGCAATTTTTTTTGTCTCTCAAGGTCACGTAACTCCGAGGTCAATATTCCGATTCGGCCCAAAATCGAACTTAACCGATATTTTATGCCTGTCCTCGTTACCTGCAAGTTTGAAGCTGATATGAATAAAAATAAAGTTGCTATCATGGTCACAACGTATTTTTTTATGCTCAAGGGCAGGTAACTCCAAGGCAAATATTCCGATTCGGCCCAAAATCGAACTTAACCGAGATTTTATGTCTGTCCTCGTTACCTGCAAGTTTGAAGCTGATCTGAAAAAAATTCAAGTCGATAGCGTAGTCGCAACATTTTCCCTAATTAAGTCTATGGGCAAATTTTTTGTCGCTCAAGGTCACGTAACTCCGAGGTCAATATTCCGATTCGGCCCAAAATTGAACTTAACCGAGATTTTATGCCTATCCTCGTTACCTGCAAGTTTGAAGCTGATATGAATAAAAATAAAGTTGCTATCGTGGTCACAACGTATTTTTTATGCTCAAGGGCAGGTAACTCCAAGGCAAATAATCCGATTCGGCCCAAAATCGAACTTAACCGAGATTTTATGTCTATCCTCGTTACCAGCAAGTTTGAAGCTGATCTGAAAAAAATTCAAGTCGCTATTGTAGTCACAACATTTTCCATATGTAAAGTCTATTGGCAAATTTTTTGTCGCTCAAGGTCATGTAACTCCGAGGTCAATATTCCGATTCGAACTTAACTGAGATTTTATGCCTGTCCACGTTACCTGCAAGTTTGAAGCTGATCTGAATAAAAATAAAGTTGCTATCGTGGTCACAACGTATTTTTTTATGCTCAAGGGCAGGTAACTCCAAGGCAAATAATCCGATTCGGCCCAAAATCGAACTTGACCGAGATTTTATGCCTGTACTGGTTATCTGCAAGAATGAAGTCGATCAGAAAAAAATTGACGGAGCTAGAGTGATGACAAGCTTTTTCCTATGTGAAGTCTATGGGAGCTAGATGTTGCCATGGCAACCAGAGTTCCACTCAGATCTGCCTGAAAACCTAATGAAGCCTTTCCACTTGCCCAATAATGCGACACATGAAATTTGATCAAAGTTGGCCAAGTAGTCTTTAAGATATACATTTTTGAAATTCCCATTAACCCTAATGCAAAAACACACAAGGGCAGGTAACTCCTAAGTGAATGATCCGATTCTGCCAGTTATCGAACTTGACCGAGATTTCATGGCTGTGCTGGTTATCTGCAAGATTAAAGCCAATCTGAAAATAATTGAAGCAGCTACGGTGATGACAACATTCTCCCCATGTTAAGTCAATAGGCAATTTTTTCAACGCTCAAGGGCACGTAACTCCTGAGTGAATAATCCGATTCAGCCCAAAATCGAACTTGATCAAGATTTCATGCCTGTCCTCGTTATCTGCAAGAATGAAGTCGATCAGAAAAAAATTGACGGAGCTAGAGTGATGACAAGCTTTTTACTAATTCCCATTAACCCTAATGCAAAAACACACAAGGGCAGGTAACTGCTAAGTGAATGATCCGATTCTGCCAGTCATCGAACTTGACCGAGATTTCATGGCTGTGCTGGTTATCTGCAAGAATAAAGCCAATCTGAAAATAATTGAAGCAGCTACGGTGATGACAACATTCTCCCCATGTTAAGTCAATAGGCAATTTTTTCAACGATCAAGGGCATGTAACTCCTGAGTGAATAATCCGATTCAGCCCAAAATCGAACTTGATCGAGATTTCATGCCTGTCCTCGTTATCTGCAAGAATGAAGACAATCAGAAAAAAATTGACGGAGCTAAAGTGATGACAAACTTTTTCCTATGTTAAGTCTATGGGAGCTATTTGTTGCCATGGCAACCAGAGTTCCAATCCGATCTGCCCGAAAACAGTATGCAACCTTTCCCCCTACCTGATAATGCTTCACATGAAATTTGATCAAGATTGGCCCACTGGTTCCGGAGATATACTTCTTTGAAAGTGTGGACGACGACAACGGACGACGACGACGGACGACGACGGACGACGGACGCCGGCTCGTGGTATACTAATACCTCACATGAGCCTTCGGCTCAGGTGAGCTAAAAATTATGGTACCACTGAAAAGGTCTCTGACAAGGAATGCTCATGTGAAATATGAAAGCCCAATCCCTTACCAATCAAAAGTTATGGCCAATGTTGAAGTTTTTAAAAAGTAGGTCAAACATCAAGGACTCGAGGTCAAAAATTATGGTACCACTGGAAAGGTCTTGTGACAAGGAATGCACACATGAAATATGAAAGCCCTATCACTTAGCATCGAAAGTAATGGCCAATTTTAAAGTCTTTAAAAAGTTCAAGGTCACAAGGTCAAACATCCTGGTACCACTGGAAAGGTATTGTGACAAGGTATGCACTTGTGAAATATGAAAGCCTTATCACCCACTAATCGAAAAATGTCAAACTTATTGTATCACTGGAAAAATCTTGTGACAAGGAATGCACATGTTTAAAAGCCCTAACACTTAGCAATCGAAAGTTACTGCCTATAGTGAAGTTTTTAAAATGTAGGCCAAACATCGAGGTCAGCAAAGCCCTATCACTAACCAATCAAAAGTTAGGGCCAATGTTAAAAAATTATGAGATCATTGGCTTGTGACATAAAATGCACATGTGAATTATGAAAGCCCTGTCACTTACCAATCGAACGTTATGGCCAATGTTAAAGTTTTTGAAAAGTAGGTCAAATATCAAGGTCACAAGGTAAAAAATTATGGTACCACTGGAAAGGTCTTGCGACAATGCACATGTGAAATGTGAAAGCCCTATCACAAATCAAACGTTATGGCCAATGTTAAAGTTTTTAAAAAGTAGGTCAAATGTCAACGTCAAGGTCACAAGGTAAAAAATTATGGTACCGTTGGAAAGGTCTTGTGACATAGAATGCACATGTGAAATATGAAAGCCCTATCACTTAACAATCAAAAGTTATGGCCAATGTTAAAGTTTTTAAAAAGAAGGTCAAACATCAAAGCCACGAGGTCAAAAATTATGGTACCACTAGAAAGTTCTTGTGACAAGGAATGCACATTTGAAATATGATAGCCCTATCAGTTACCATTCAAAAGTTATGCCCAGTGTTAAGGTTTTTGCGAACAAACAAACAGACAGACCAAAAACTATGTCCCCCAATGTTAAAGTTTTTGAAAAGTAGGTCAAACGTTGAGGTTGAGATAAAACATTATGGTACTGTTGGAAAGGTCTTGTGACATAGAATGCACGTGAAATATGAAAGCCCTATCACTTACCAATCAAACGTTATGGCCAATGTTAGTTTTTGAAAAGTAGGTCAATATCAAGTCACAAGGTCAAAAATTATGGAACCACTGGAAAAGTCTTGTGACAAGGAATGCACATGTGAAATATGAAAGCCCTATCACTTACCAATCAAACGTTATGGCCAATGTTAAAGTTTTTTTAAAAAGTAGGTCAAACATCAAGGTCACTAGGTAAAAAATTATGGTACCAGTGGAAAGGTCTTGTGACATAGAATGCATGTGAAATATGAAAGCCCTATCACTTAACAATCGAATCTTATGGCCAATGTTAAAGTTATTAAAAAGTTGGTCAAACATCAAGATCACGAAGTCAGAAATTATGGCACCACTGGAAAGGTCTTGTGACAAGTAATGCACATGTGAAATATGAAAGCCCTAGCAGTTACCATTCAAAAGTTATGCCCAATGTTAAGGTTTTGGTGGACAAACAGACTAACAGACAGACCAAAAACTATATGTCCCCCAAATCTTTGATTCCCAGGGCATAAAATTTTTTTTAAATAAAATTACCATGAAGTCCATTTTCAGTTAGGATTTTTAGGCATCCATAGCCTAGTGGTTAAGATTGTTTTCTTAAACATTAGTTTCTCACCACTGTGGGCTCAAGCCTGGCTCATGTCACGTGAGAAGCCAAGTTCAGCAACAGAAGGCCAGATGGATTTTACCGGGTTCTCCAATTTTTGCCCACCACTGAATAATGACTGGCTCGACATAACCAAAAAGCAAAAATCAAATTGGGTATTTGTACACCACATTTTCCTTTTTGGAAATTCCGAGTTGAGAGTTAACCGCTGTCCTGCTGAATAAATTAATTTGGCATCCTGGTTCAGCAGGACAAGGGTTAAGAAAATGTACACTAGCAAAACTAGTTTACAGTCTTTGGAAGGCTCCATCTATTGGATGCCAGCCATGGTAGCTCAGTTGCATCTGACTGGTGATCAGGAGGTCACAGATTCAATACCTGCCAATTCAGCAACCTTCTTTCGTTGATCATGAAATCATTTCTCGTTATTCTCTCCCTTCTGCTGATTCAAGAAGGGCAGTTTTCAGTTTTTGGCAAGAAATGCTATGTATGGCTTAACCGCTTATGTACATGTACAAACAAGCTTGCCCAGAAAAAGAGCTGTTGGGCTCAACTGGTCTGTTAACCCATTTTATACCCAACGGAATCTACTTCCATATATATAACAGGAATCACTTTCAAAATTTAGGGGTGTCAGAATGTGTTTTCTTCAAAATTCATTTGGAAAAAGCTGTTATTATTGTAAACAGTGTAGGCCCTGATCAGACGCCGCATTTTGCGGCGTCTGATCTGGGCCTGCACTGATTGTCAATTACCTGTTTTGGGGTTACTGGTACAGAGTGGATTAAACTCTAAACAACAGACCAAAATCACTGGAAAATTAAATTACTGAATGATGGGAGTATAATAGACAGCAAACTACGTTGGCATGAGATTTTATTATGAAAGACCTAATAATATACACCAAATCATGATTCCAATACTAGTTATTCTCTAAGCAAACATACACAATTATACTTCTACATTCAGTCTACATCAGTTAAGGGGAATGGATATATCTGGCATATAATTCGCTGTTTTCAAAGGGAGACAACTTTAAATACTGTTTTGCTTTCGTATAAACTGAGGCTCTCTCAAAAAAAGGTATATTCTTCAATGTGAAGTTTGCCACTCACAAAGAATTTGCTGCTAAGGAGCAAATTTTTCCTTTTTAAGAGGCACAAATTCTCTCTGTAAGAGTAGCTAATTAACTCTTTTAGAAGGAGAAAATTCTCTTTTTAAAGGTGCAAATACTTTCCACTAATGGGAATGGGAACACCTGACGAATTTTTCCAATCATTATTCAAAGATAGACAACTTTCAAGACTTCCTGCTCGCTTTTCTACAAGCCCTGTCCCATGGAAAAAGGGGTATACTTTTAAAAGAAAGAATTTGCTCCTCAGGAGCAGAGCAAATTCTTTCCTTTAAGAGTTGGCCCCTATTGACATGGGAGACAAAAATTCTTTTGCAGGAGTTGCCTCCCCTGAAGGTGTAATCATTCCCCTTTAGTGGAGCTAATTCTCTCCTTTAAGAGTAGTATGCTGAATGACTTAGGAGTTGTCTTCCCTGAAGGTGTATCCAGTCCCCAAACATACAATAAAGTGAATTAAATAAATAATGTGAATGATAAAGGCACTATTTTTGCATGAGCAATGATGAGGCTGTTCAGCCTCTGTCTTGGTTTATTTGTGTGCTAAGTGCATGCATGCGTGTGTCTGAATCGTCTGGCTAGATGTTTTACTCATCTTGTACCAAATGAAATTTTCCTCTTTATATATAGCAGAGGAGTCCAGTTCAAGATTTAGGGGTGCCAGGTTGTGTTTTCTTCAAAATTGATTTGGAAAATGGCTGAACTTTTTGCAAACAATGTAGGCCCTGATCAGATGCAGCAATTCTGCGGCATCTGATCTGGGCCTTCACTGTTTGCCAACTAACCCTTTTGGAATTTCTGGTACAAAACGGGTTAAGTGAATGATAATTTCAGTATAAGTGACAAAACAATTTTTCAAATACTGTGAAAAATTGTCTACCTGTAAGCAACCAAGATAATCCCAGTTAAGACACTCCAAAAGTAGCAATATGAATAACAGTGGTTTTCAGGAAAGTAGAAACCCCATGGCTTACATCTCCAAATGACAATTTTCAATGCAGTTATCCCCATTCTAATACATTCTTTCACTTATTTTAATCAATAAATTGCTCTATTTGGAAATAAAAAATAACAAAAAAAAAAAAAAAAAAAAAAAAAAAAAAAAGCCAGTGAGGTCAGCTGCTTAAAACCAAATACCAACCAATTAACAGTGATGTTACATGTTGGTGAAATTGGATTTCTGACAGTTTATTGCAGAATATGCTGTTGTAACTTTGTTTGAAGCTATTCAATCAGATGCCACATTAAAACATTCACAAGCGCTTTCAAATAACTATTAAATCTATATTTTCACAAGATTAAAGACAGAAGCAATCTCATAGTGCCACTTCACATGGTGTTATATGATAAAAAGACATCTTGCACCTGCGGTCATTTTATATGAAATTCTTGGAACTTGATTACTTTCTGCATTCTGCTCAGAAAGGCTTCCAAATTACCCAACATTTCCAATGTGAATTGCCCACTCTTGCAAGGGAAGGGCCTAGGCTTGCAAGTGATGTGCCCACTCTTGCAAGTGAGTGCCCACTCTTGCAAGTGAAGTGCCTACGCTTGCAACTGATGTGCCCACTCTTGCAAGTGAGTGCCCACTCTTGCAAGTGAAGTGCCTATGCTTGCAAGTGATGTGCCCACTCTTGCAAGTGAGTGCCCACTTTTGCAAGTGAAGTGCCTATGCTTGCAAGTGATGTGCCCACTCCTGCAGGTGAAGTACCCACTCTTGCAAATGAAGTGCCCACTCTTGCAAGTGAATTGTCCTCTTGTAAGTGAAGTGCTGACTCTTGCAAGCGAGGTCCCACTTTTGCAAGTGAAGTGCCCACTCTCGCAAGTAAGGTGCCCACTCTGGCAAGTGAAGTGCCTACTCTTGCAAGTGAAGTGCCAACCAATATGTCATGAGCCTGTTGTATGGCATTTGCAAACAACAAAGTCTGCAGTCTGATCAACACGTTTGTGTTCACAGATTGGACACTATAATACCTTGCTTTGTCTACATTATGATAACACCCATCTCATAGTGCATTCTTTCATATCTCCAAAATGGCTACTTTTCCGATGAAAATTTGGGATATTTTTCTTATTTATACTGAAAACATAGGTTGTGCGTGCTCGTTAGAACCGCCTCATTGAGGCGGTTCTAACGAGTACCCACAACCTATGTCTAGAAGCTGAAATAAGCAAAATAATATATACCCCTGTAAACCCCCATTTTCTCTATATAAACTGGGGTTTAGAGGGGTGTTCGTTTCACAGACTCGTTATCATGATATTTAGAAGTTCAAGACCAATGCTAGTCTGCGTTGCTGAGCAGGCAGCTTACCTTATCACCTGATCAAACATCCTAGACAGGTTTACTCTCGACTGGGCTTATATCAGAGTCATCTTTAATTGGAAAACATTTAATTGGCAAGAAAACAACACAAATATTCTGCTATCATACCGAGATTTGCATCAAAATGATTTAAATTAAAAATTGCAATATGTATACTGATAGCTGGAAATGATATCAAAAACCTGTCATATACATGAATGTCTGTCAAGTAAATCACATTCACAAAGAAAAACATGGTAACCAAATGATAACATTCATCTAAAACAAAGTCACATTTTTAATTAATCACAGATATGCTTTGATAAAAAGTGAGGGAAAAATGGCAACAAAATAAAATACTTTCTGATGTTTAAGTATCCCTATCAAACTGTATAACTAAGAATAACTAAGATTTACCATATTTACCCTATGTTTTCAGACAGGCCTAAGCAAACAGTGTAGACCCAGAATGAGATGCCGCAGAATGTGGCATCTCATCAGGGTCTACACTGTTTGCCATTCATCCAGCTATTTTCAGACACAACATTGGGTAATAAATTGTTCAAATTTTAGAACAAGAAGGGTAAGGAGTTTATGTGTCTGAATATTTAGGGAACATATGGTATGTTCCAAATTGATCTCAAGGCCCTGAAGTTCAAAGCATTGTCAGCTAAAACAGCTGATAAGTGGTCTAGAAAGTTCTTGAAAGTACAATATCTAAAACTCTGTTATTTTGGCTGAAAAAAAAATGTGAGTAGCTTTTGCATTTTGCAAAATATTATCATATTTGCCACATTAAATGACCAAAGTTTTGGCAATACTTTAATTAACAACATCATTAGTTTTGAACAACTGAAACTACATACTTTCTCCTCTGTAATGAGTAAAAAGTCTACAGTTTTCTTCTTTACCACAATAATACAAACTCTGAAAACTGAAATACTCTGAAATACCAGTAATTATTGTAAAATTAGAAAAAAATGACCTTTGTACTGTTAAACTTAAATGGCTCAAACACCTTTGGGACCATGACGGGGGTAGTTCTAGTCTTTGAGATTTAATCACAACACTAGGAAAGGTGGTCCCATGGTGATAATTATGGGGTATATCTTTCCAATGTTCTATAAAATAAAGGTGTGTGCATGTTGTTACTCATTAGAATCAGTCATCAAGGTGTTTCTAATGAGTACACGCATATACCCATTACAATACAAAGTATGAAGAAACCACCCTAATTTATCCCTAAATACATGTATAATGTAACCTGTATCTATGGGAAGTATATCTTGCAACTATACAAGCAGTTTGAGTCAGCCATGGTAAATGACCCATCAGTGTTCAGGTGACTGAAGTTTCATTACCTGTATACACTGGAAATATAAGGTTTACCTTATACCCCAAAGGAAAGAGTGCAACTTGCTATGATCTACATTGTTTCCCTCTTTCACTAATGATATTTTCTTTTATCAAACAGTGTAGACCCTGATCAGGT
This sequence comes from Lucinisca nassula, assembly GCA_963580285.1. NCBI lineage: Eukaryota > Metazoa > Mollusca > Bivalvia > Lucinida > Lucinidae > Lucinisca > Lucinisca nassula. The sequence goes on from OY757012.1 coordinate 1,291,069, forward strand.
GACAAATTATGTGCTGTCTGATCTAGGTCTGCATTCTTTGACTAAGTCTCTTTTACAGGTTTCCAGGTAACACTTGGCTAAAGCAGCGAAGTCTTGTACAATTGCATGATGCTAGTGAGAAAATACTGTCATTTTAACATGGTTTCTCTGTACATGTATTTTGGCTTGCCGTATAGTATACTCAATTTGTCTCTAATCTAGGGATGATTACACCTGTCTTACATTAATTCAGAGGGCCCCTGCCCAATTGGGGCTTGAGAAATACACTGGGCTGCATGATGTTTCCACGCAGAGCTGAAACCAGCCAGACATGATCACTGGTCAAAGCCTGTCCAGGCAAAGTGGTGCCAGTTGGACCAACCCTACATATAAACCCTTTTGGTTTGTTTCGGCAGCAGGGCTTGAGATGTCTTTTCATCTCTGTGTCAGATAAAAATCCCACAAAATTGGAAGCACCATCTCCAAAATGACCTAAATAACATTGACAGGGACATAAAATCTCAATTGAAACAAACAAAACATAAATACAGACCCATCATCCACTACCAAGTGCTAAATAGAGTTTTTGACACACAACTCACATAATTTATCTTTTTAAGATTCTACCTTCTAAATATTCAATGCTGAAAATAACCTAGCTATATAAATCAGCAACATTATATCTTCATGCTTAAAAAAAAATACTGCTGTAAAGACAATGCCCTGGGAGCGTAAGATTTACCCTGACAAAACATGTAGGATGGAATAAGAAAAACTTGCAACCAGAAATGGGCACTTCTATATCTGCAGTCATGGGCTTGACCCTTAAGGGGAATGGGAACACCTGCAGGGGAAGCAACTCTTGCAGAAGTATTTTTGTCTCCCATGTCAATAGGGGTCAACTCTTAAAGGAAAGAATTTGCTCCTGAGTAGCAAATTCTTTCCTTTAGGAGTAGACCCCTTTTTCAGTGAGATGTTACTTATAGAAAAGCGTACAAGAAATCCTGAAAGTTGTCTCCCTTTGAAAAATGGCAGAAAAATCTGCTAGGTGTTCCCATTCCCCTTAAGATGCCGAGAAAAACTGCATCTGAAAATGTTGTCTGTTTATGTCGGCTGCTGCATCTTCATGCCATTTTTTTTAAATATTTTTGCACACAAGTAAACAGTGTGGACCCAGATCAGTCTGATCTGGGTCCACACTGTTGGCACCAATGACTTTTACAGTAACTGGCAGACCACAAAGTAGATCACAATTATTGTGATTGGCATCTTAAGGGTTACTTTATGTAAGCTACAACATTTTAAAATGTACCTTCAGACACTGTAGGCCAATATCAGCTGCTCAAGATCTTCATTTTCTTATGGGCCTATATGGCCTGTTAACGCTTAATCATTAGGTCTCACCACTAGTTCCAGCCTGGTTCGGGGCACGTGAGATTATAAGAATCTGATATGGGGTTCTGTTGTAGATGAGCGTTTCCAACCCGAGGGATGACCGTACTGAGCAGAACCGAGGCTACACCGAGGTTCCGCTCAGCACGGTCATCCCGAGGGTTGGAAACGCCCATCTACAACAGAACCCCATATTGGATTCTTTTTCTTGCACAACAACTCCAGTTAGTTTTGACAGCTCGCACATGTATATTCTTTACAAAATAAAAGTAGTGCGGAAGTAATTCCGGCAGTTGAATAGAATTGAAGCGCATTTATGTTAGTTGCCTGGGTCGGAACACCAGGGTCAGAACATAAATTTCTATCCCAGGGTAAAATCACGGATTTCCTTGTCTGGTGTGCAAGAAGTGAAGTTCTGCAATGGAAGGTCAGGTAGTTTTTCTCTGGTACTCTGGTTTTCACACACCTGATTAACGATCTGCTCAATATAAGTGAAATAATCTTGAAAGAGCCATAAAACCAAAATAAAAAAAAATCTTCAATATTATAAATACAGTCCAGTGAAGCTGTCAGCATAATACTCTTTGAATGAGAGAATGATACATAATTTGGGAGATTGCTTGACAATTTATAGGTTGCATATCCCCAAAGGGACATTTTCTCTTATACTGGATCTTTGGACAAATACATCCCTTTTTCCAGGACCAGTTTTTCAAATTTAACAATGTGTTTCTTACCATTACATCAAAACTTTGATATAGCAAACATATTTTTGGGAAAAAAAAATGTGAGTAGCTCTTAATACTTTTTTTTTTCAGCAAAAATAGCAGGATGTAAAAAAACTCATATTTATTTTTTAGCAATTTGGGATATTTTAGCTTTGGACAACAGACAAACAAGCAGTGTTAGGAGCCTGAACATGTTGGTTGGGAAGATCTCCACACTCACAGACAACATGGTAAGATGATCTGGATGTACAGGATCATTAATCATCTTGTTGAGATTCTAGCATCTCACATTCTTCAGCCTTTCGGCGCATCTCGAGCAAGAGGACATAAGCACAGATATCATGTGCCATACTGCAGTGTAGATGCCTAAAAGTTTGCCTTCTTCCCATCAGGAATATGGTTATGGAGACTGTCAGTGCACAATCACTAGAATCTTTAAAGACACTAATCATGGGTGGAAACCCATATACACAGATGTTTTTAACCAGTTTTATATGCACATGACTTCAGTACCTTGTCACATTCCTGTAAATAGCTACTGTGTGAGCATGCGACAGAGGATACCAGCACATTACTGGTAGATGTAGATGTAGCTAATTAACAAGCTCGTTAGTTATGCCAGGAAAGCTAGATTGGTTTCCTTTCAAACTAAAAACAAGAGATTCAGGTTTACCCTTACACATTCATCTTTATACAGTCAAATGCGTTTACATCCACAGATATTTATGGCAAAGTAAATGCTAATCTCTCTTGTTGACAATAAGACTTCAACTTAACAAAAACATATAATAAATTATCCAAGTGCACGCTTTTTCTCACCAAACTTCAAAACACAAGTCCAGCAATCCATAGCATGAATTTTTGTCTGACTTTCAAACAATCAATTAGAATGACAAAATGGCAATTTTATGATTTTGGCAACTTAGACAAAGTTTCCATATTAAGTCACTACATCCATGCGACAAAATTCTCTCCCTCACAGCTCTAAAATGACAATTTTCTAAAAGTCAGAATGTGTTTCTTATTTCTGCTTTAACCCCTGTCCTAATGAAAATGAAAACTTCATTGGGAATCTAAAAATGTGGTCTCATTCTTATATGGAGAAGAAAATGTGGTCTCACTTACAATAACTTGCTATCAGCCTGGGCTGAAGGAAGGTGGTCTCATCTCTGTAAATGGAGGTGACCACATTATCTAGGAAGATGATAAATTCATTGGCAATCTAAAAATATTGTCTCATTCATAAACGGTGACAATACTTTGGTCAACCATTAAAAGTAAGAAAAAACAGGCTAAAAGTTGCATCCCTATTATATACGGAATGAATCCAATAATGATAATGAGTATGAACTAATTATAAATATGTTAATTATGATATAGCTGCGAATGCTTTGAAAATCAATAAAGAAAGCCGATTGGTGGAAGCTTAAAATTTAGTTACACTTTAGAACACTTACAGCGTCATTCAATTTTATGAATGAAAGTGATCACGTTGTTTATGATCCAAGTTAGTAAATACTTGCATGTTCGTAAAGGTCAGGTAGCTAAATTTTACATCAAATTATTAGCTGTGGACATTTTGGAGAATTTCCCATCATCATCATCATCATTATCATAAGATGAACAGCATTTCTAGTAAAGTATATTGTGTAAGACAAACTGAAATCACAATGAAATATAGTTGCTAAGGCATACAAATAACAGAAAAAATGTTGTTACCCCCTTGCCAAAGAAATAAAAATGGCAGAGTTGAAGCTGAAAAAAGAGCTGTCACTATAGGTGACCAATACCCCCCATGGGAGCCAATTTCTGAGTTTTTGCAAAATTTCAAGAGGAGATAATTCAGTCAAAAATGACAACAGAGTTATGGCCCTCAGTCAGAATGTAGCCCTTGTGATGGTGAATAAGTGTGTGAAGTTTCATGGGGCTAGGTCAAATACTATTGAAGTTATGATCAAGGTTAAAAGTTTTTGTGACGGACAGACAGACAGACAAACAAACAAAGGTGTGGGGGGGGGGGGGGGGGGCATAAAAAGTTCTACCTCAAATTCATTTGGCCCTAGCCAACTATCCTTCAGCAAATGCTATCACTTTTCTGTGTGATATTAGAGATGAGATATTGAAGTTTGTTTCGAGACCATGTTTGGTGTCAGACACCGTATTATAAGGCATGCAGCCACATTAAACCAACAAATTAAACTTTTACCGCATTTGCTCAATTCACAAACTGCATGACAAATAGTGTAGATCCTGATCAGATGGCTTCTTATATAAACAATCTACGATTGGTGCAGAAATAAGCAATACTTTAAACAAAAATATCCAACAAAATGCTGTTGTACAGATATAACAGATGTTATTGTAGCACACAGGTAGTTTTATTGTAATAGGCAATTAAAGGCCTTTTTTTCCTTAACCCTATCTTGCTGAATATTCATTTAAGCCACACCCATTTCTGTCTATTAACCAATCAAATTACTTGATGTAATTTATTGCTACAAATTCATAAACTGAATGCCAAACAGTGTAGATCCTGATCAGATGGCTTCTTCAGAAGCCATCTGATCTGGATCTACACTGTTTCCAAAGATAGGGGTTGTCGTGAACAGCAAGATAAGGGTTAATTACTCCAAGCAACAAGTGTTGAGAACATTTGTTAGAACAGCTTAACATGGTGATTCTAACAAAAATCCACAACTGTTTGAACTGCCACGTAAAGGCAATTCTAACAAATATGCACAGTTGTTTCTCAAAAATTAAATACAGTAATATTCTTGAATATCTCTTTTAACCCTCACCATGCTAAATATTTCAATATACCACACTCCTCCCACAGTTTCAGCCATTTGTGTCCCAATTTCAACTTTAACGATGTATTCAGAAGCAGATTCAAGAACAGTATAGATCCGGTTCAGCATTGTGAGGGTTAAAATGTTGCATATTAAGCAAACGATTTGGTCTACTAAAATTGTCATTTTAACTAGTTTTATCATATGACGTCGCGTCTGAGCATGTAATAACGTCATGTAATAAATGGGATAATCCACTAGTGGATTGGATTAAATATGCAAATTAGTTAGATACGTTCCCTAACGTTACATGTACGACGTCATTAATGTTGTCGCGTTTACTAATGGCGGAGTATTGACATTTGTGTTAAATCTTCGTGAATAAAATGCGTTTTAAATGTCATATGATAAATAGAATCTTGCATTCGTGCTCATGTATTATTGAATTTATTAAACTTGTTGAAGAAAAGGGATAAAATGCGTGGCAAAACCTCGCATTTTATCCCTTTTCCTCAACTTGTTTAATAAATTCAATAATACATGAACATTCATGTAAGATCCTCTATATGTGATTATACTGCTGGCTAGTATAATGAGAGCTGACTGTACAATAAACTGTACTTGTTTGAACAGTAAACATATTGACCAGTAACCCTTATCCTGCTGAATAAATTAATTTTGCCACACCCATTTTTGATTATCAACCAATCAAATTACTTGATATAATGTATTTGTTCAAGTTGACAAACTGAACGACAAACTGTGAAGATCCTGATCAGATTGGCTTCAGAAGCCAATCTGATCTGGATCTACACTGTTTGCAAAATTAGGGCTTATACTGTACAGCAGGATAAGAGTTTTAAAATAAAGCTTTAAATAAAGCTAGTGCATAAATACCAGTACTTGGGTAATTACAATACCTTTAAACTTTAGAAACTGCTCATAGCTATCAATACAAAATGGCTTAACTAATGTTGAATGATGATCAAACCCATTGGAAATATTTTTTTCTGTTTTTGCAAACAGCTACAAACTAACTGTGCCTACGGTACCTAAAACACTATTAAAGCAAAAACTGGACGGAATAATTTATGACTAAACTGATATTGGCAATATTTACCTCGAACATAGATCATTTGCCCATCAGGACCACCTTATTGAGGCGGTTCGAATGAGAACCCACATTCTACATTTCTGATCAAAAATAAGGAAAATAATACATAACCTTATAAACCCCACTTTTCTCTGTATAATCTGTTTTTTTAGAAGTAAACCCCACTTTTCTCTATATAATTCGGGGGTTTATTAGAAATAAATCCCACTTTTCTCTATATAATCTGGGTTTTATTAGAAGTAAACTCCACTTTTCTCTATATAATATGGGGTTTATCAGAAGTAAACCCCACTTTTCTCTATATATTCTGAGGTTTATTAGAAGTAACCCCACTTTTCTCTATACAATCTGGGCTTTATTAGAAGGTGTGATCATTACATGAACTTGTCAACATGCTGAGGTCACTCCATGGTTCATGTCTGGCTCAATGAATGGAACCAGAATATGACACTGTGTATTCTCCAAAACTTTGGATGCCTATTATACCATAATGATCCTAGGTTTTGGGACAGACAGGCCTAAGCGAACAGTGAAGACCCAGATCAGACTGATCCTAAAGGAGCAGCTTGATCAGAGTCTACACTGTTTGCCATTCTGTCTCCACTTTCTGGACTCCATGCTAGATCGTGAAACAAAATGGTTAAATTTTAGAATTATAGCAAGTCCTCTAGATGTCCTAATTTTTAGGATTTTTACTCTAATATATATTTTCCTAGCATGCAAAGGAAAACTATGGTAAGATTTACCATCCAGTAGCACATAACTTTTGCAAAGGGAGAAAATTAAATTGTTTCCCCTTACAAAATTGTTTATTTCACATGGCATTCATGTGAAGATGAAAGCTACATCCACAGCATAATGGGCATCTGAACATTTCGGGCAAATACACTGTTTCGTACTTTCATGTAAGTCCTTCTGCAATAGTCCAAAGGCCCACTACTCTATCGACAATACTTGACTGACATGGTCCAAATCACAATGAATGGAACCAAAACAAAATAAAATTGGCAAAATGTGTATCACAGTCAAATATAAAGTAAATTTGAAGATCCTAAGATAAAGCTAGTGTTAGAAGCCGGCACCTCGTCTGTCTAGGGAAGGAAGTTGGTAATGACTAAACATGTTTTTGGTCTGTTTTGATGGGTTGGCCTGAAACAGAAAAAATAGACTATTTCAGTTTTGTATGTTTGATTTGAGGTTTAACATCCCCGTCAACACTGTAAAGGTCATTTTGGAGACGTTGCTGCCAATTTTGTGGGACTTTTACCCGACATTGAGATGAAATGACATCTCAAGCCCTGCCACCTAATGAAACCAATAGGGTTTATAAGCATGGACGGACCGACTCGCACCGCTTTGCCTGGGCAGGCTTAGCTCCTCTAAGTTGTTTATCAGTACTTGTGTGCGAGTCGGTTTCAGCTCTGCGTTTAAGCATTATGCAGCCATCTATTTCCTCAAGCCCCGATGGGCGGGGGATATTTCAGTAGTATGGTAAAATAAAACCCTTTCACACTCGTCAATCTTTGAATTTGGACACATGAATTCTTGTAAATTTGGATTATAATCATACTTGTTAACAGGATTACAAACAGTCATATCATTATGACAAAAAGCCCCCGCCCATAGGGGGTTGAAGAAATATACGGGCTGCATGATGCTTCCATGCAGACCTGAATCCAGCCCGCACACTAGTACTGGTAAACAGCTTAGAGGATCTAAGCCTGTCCAGGAACCACGGTGCGAGGCGGACCGTCCATGCTAATAAACCTTATTGGTTTCATTGGGCGACAGGGCTTGAGATGTCATTTCATCTCAATGTCGGGTAAAAGTCCCACAAAATTGAAAGCAACGTCTCCAAAATGATCTTTACAGTGTTGACGGGGACGTTAACCTCAAACAAACAAATCATTACGACAACAATCCGTGCAACATAGTGCATTCTTTAAAATCTCCAAAACGGTGATTTTTCTGTTGAAAATTTGTAATATTTTTCTTATTTATTCGTACTGAAAACATAGGCTGCGAGTGCATGTTAGAACTGTCTCAATGAGGCGGTTCTAACGATGTTTTGGAAAATACAGGCTGTGGGTGCTCATTAAAACCGAGGCGGTTCTAACGAGTACCCACAACCTATATCTGCAGAAATAAGGAAAATAATATGTTCCCCTGTAAATCTGAGTTTTCCCAATATGGAGTTGGGTTTAGAGGGGTGTTCATTACATGGCCTGGTTAACATGATGTCATCTGAAGCTATGCAGATTGCATAAGTACATGTATGTGTACGAGTATACAGGATTGAAAGGATTGAAAGGGCTCATGTCACTGTCAGCATTAAAGGCAAAATATTTAAAATGTTAGTAATTCAGAATGAGAAACATGAGTTATGTTTATCTGAAAGGAGTTTTATGACCCAATCAACATTATTTAGGTCATATTAAGTCAGTCAGTTTACCTATCTACACATTTCGTAGCCATGCTTATATTAAAGCAGTTAAACAGTACAGTGCACATAGCAAAATAAGTACCAGTATACACAATTTTGAAAAATAAATATTAATTATTATTTTGAGTCATTTTCAATAAAAGTTGCATTTTAGCCTGTATCAATGAAGTAGACCATGTAACGGAGAGGTTATAATTCCCTTAAGTATTTGGACACAACAACTCCTTACCATACTTGTTCTAAAATTAGAACAAGTACAAGATACTATGGGACGTAGTGTCTAAAAATAGCTGGATGAGTAGCAAACACTGTAGATCCTGATAAGTAGGGCTGGCTAATCGGAGCTGAAAAGATAATCGATTATCAGTCCTGTCATTGCGATCGATAATCAATTAGTAATCGCTAAGGTTTTTGTCATAATTTTACCTGTCTGGCTTTCTGTCTGAGCATGACTCTTACCATATGTTGCCCAATACCATATGTATATTTGAACAGACAGGCCTGAGCAAACAGTGTAGACCCGGATGAGACGCCGCAGAATGCGGCGTCTCATCAGGGTCTGCACTGTTTGCCACTCATCCCTCTATTTTAGGCATTACTTTGGGCAGTAAATTGTACCTATGAAGTAATAGATTAAAAGCAAATCAGAAATGATAATCATTTTTGTGGAATTTATCGATTGATTAATCGATCTGGGTCTACACTCTTTGTTCATCTCTGTTTGTCCAAATACAAAAAGTAAGTAAGGTACACAGACTTAACAGTGTGACATTACAAACTATCTATAAGTATCTTACCTTGTGTGTCTTATATGTGCTACTTATACTGGGCAGAAGTGAGAGTTGATTGGAGGTATTATGGGTAGAAAATGTTGACGGGAATGACGAGGCGTGGTATGATGGGTTGATAGTGCTCGCGTGTAGCGGAACTTTTGGGAAGAATCCAGTATGATTGGAGTTGTATGTCGTCTGCTGATTGTCCACCAGACGTCTTCTTCTCTGTAAACAAATACAAATGAAAAATTGAGTAAATATCAACTAGAGCTGCCGCCTAACGGGCGCCAATTATACCCCCGCATGCGTTGTCAGACAAATTTTTACAAGTATTTGACCTTGAGGAAGGTCAACGTAAAGGTCAAGGTCAGGTTTGTGTATATCAATCTTAAGTACTAGTGGCAAGGTGTGTGGTGTGTGAATATTAAAGAAATCGGTCAAAGAATAAGGTCGTTATGAGCAATGTTAAAGTTTTTTGTAACGGACCGACGACGACAGACGACGACAAGCTGACTCCTATATACCCCCTTCAAACTTCGTTTGCGGGGGTATAACAATTTACTATAATTTACCCTTAATATTTGATAAACCAGAGCTGTCAGATGATCTTATTATAGCCCTGCTGCAGCAGTATTAGAGGAGAAAGACCCATTGTGTTGAAATATTTTGAATTCATGCTTACCCGGTACATCACTGTAGGACATGGTAACATGGCAACATAGAACCTTTCAAGGGATTTAACTCTACAAGTTCTGGGCCCCAAGCCCTGATTCCAGTACACAGGATACATCAACCAACTGTTCATGTGTAGGAGCCAGCGTGGTGTAGCGGTTATTCTACTGGCCCAATAAACCAGGGGCTGTGGGCTTGATCCCAGGCTTCTCCAGCCTTTTGGATGAGTCTTTTAACCAAGGGCCCATATCTTTAAGACCTTTGCTATTGGTGGGACATAAAACTCAGACACACACATTGTTCATGTGTGTACCATGTTTCAACTTTGTAATCCTTACAGTCCTTGAGAATAGTGTGATGAAAATTACTAATAAATGGCATCAATCCATAATTCCTATCTGCTCTGAAACTGTTACGGTAAAACCACACATACAAACACAAAACTCAAGGCAGAAGCATGCCAAAGCAAAAATTTATGATCACATGATACCGTTTATATGCTGTTAAGTTGAATTTTACCCCCAAAGAACTTAGTTTCACTCTGTATTAAGCCAATCTATGTTTCAATATTAACTAGAAAAACCTGGATGGAAGACCCCACTGTGAAAATTAAGAGCAGGTATCTCTTCCACTTGTTGTCAGTTCAGAGCTCTCAGACCCTTATACATAGGTTTAGCATATACAGTAAAATTCCACTATTAAGACCACCTAAAATTAGGACCAATTAAATCTGCTTTTAAAAGCTTATTGAGAAGGTTTCAGTTATTCTTTCATTGTGTTTTCTACACCCAGTGTCTCCCGAAGAGACCATCTTTGGGACTGTTCAAAAGTGGTCTTAAAGACCACTTTTGAACAGTTCCGAAGGTGGTCTCAATGCAAGAATTTTACTGTATAAGTTTTAAACCATGATCTTGAAAACTATGAGGAGATGCAGACCTGAAATATACAGTCAACCAGCCTTATACCGACATTCTTTATATATTAACGGCAAAACTCGTTATAACGACAATTTAATTGGACTGACTTCTTAGCTTAAGGCTTAGCCTTGATTCCGAGTGACGTGGGCCTCACCGAGGCGATTCTAACAAATATCTATAACATTTGTTTCTTGGAGTAGTGATGTGGAAAAGACCTTTGATGACCTATCACACTCCTAATAATAATAATAATAATCAACCTTATTGATAGAGGGTAACACATTTACTTCTAGTTCTAATCTTCCATGTGGCCCTCTTTACCTGGGTAGGAACCAGTACTAGCAATGTGGATAAAGTCTCTTGCTCAAGGAAACAACACGTGGCACTTGTGAGGATCGAACCGGCTACCTTTGTATCTCAAATCCGATGCTTTGTCAGCCTCGATAGCCCAGTGGTTAGCGCGTTCAACTCATGATCGAGAGGTTGTGCGTTCGAATCCACCACCGGTATCGAGGTGTGTCCTTGGGCAAGACACGTAATGACACTGCCCCACTCTACCCAGGTGTAAATGGGTAGCAGTGGTCTAAAAGCCACTGCCTCTCTCTCTCGTGCGCGTGAAAACACCCGGAATGAGTGTTCGAGAGCGATTCAATAAGTTTAAAGCTTTCATCGCAATCGAACTAAAATAAATTAGTATAAACTAAATCCGATGCTGTACCACTGCACCACAGCGCTCCACCTAACTGGGATTTTTTATAATGGCAAATTCATTATAACGGCACAATAATATGGAAGAAATACTGTCGTTATAATGCGGGTCATCTGTTCTACAGCATGGAGTCAATCAGCATGGTTTCTAAGTCAATGAAGGGTATGTAGCTCTTTCATTAATGGTCTGATAAAAATTCTCTGATCTTTATGCACAGCCCAATCTATATACAAGCTATCGTGCAAATTTCAAACCAAGATCTTGAAATGTCTGTGAAATGAATACCCTCATAAACCCCGTTTTGTATGGATTTGTTTGTTTGTATTGGAGTTTAGCGGCCCAGTCAACACTATTTTAGGTCATTTTTGAGTCAGTCAGTTTACCTATCCACACATTTCCTGGGCAAGCTTATACATAAGCTGTTAACCAGTAGTGCACATTTTTTCACCAGAAACTGACAACTGCCCTTCTTGAATCAGTGGCAGGGAGAGAATGACCATAGAAAACCATTTTGTATAGAGAAATCTTGGATTTACAAGGATATATATTATTGTTTTTTATTTCTTCTCAAAAGCATAGGTTATTTGTACTTGTTAGGACAGTCCCAATGAGGCAGTTCTTATGAGCACCTCAACCTTTTTTTTTTATGGTCAAAATAAAAAAAAATATCAAAGACTTTTTTCAGGAAAAAAAAAAATACTTATGAAACAATACATAAAAGAATGCTCTAAATCACATGGGTGTTTTATCTGAATAAAAAGTTTAAATTCATGTTCTGTTAGTGTATTTCTGTTCAACTAACATTACGCTTTTACCCCTAAAGAATCCAATCACAACAATTGCCATCTCTTTTGTCATCTGCTGGTTATTAAGTCATTGTTGCAAACAGTGTGGGCTCAGATCAGACTGCTCCTCTAGGAAAAGTTTACAAGAAGATTCAGCAGAGGTCATGAACGGACAATATTTTCAGATGCAGTTTTTCTCGGTCAATCAATAAAACAGCAAGCAAAATTGCAATGAGATGACAAACTTTATTTTTTATTTTTTTTTTTTTGAGACAATTACTTTATCAAGAAAACAATTCACAAGAAATGCCAAGCCTGATTTTCTCTAAAAAAAATACAAGAGGGCCCAATGGCCCTACATCGCTCACCTGTGTACTAGAAAATCATTGAAGTAGGAGACCATTTGACATTGCTACATACTAAATATCTGAGCTCAGGCAAAGCGGTGTCCATGCTTATAAACCCTATTGTTTTCATTGGGCGACAGGACTTGAGATGTAATTTCATCTCGATGTCGGGTAAAAGTCCCACAAAATTGGAAGAGATATCTCCAAAATGACCTGAGGTGTAGCCAATTTGGATCCCAGGGGCAAAACTGGCAGAATTTATGTAGATGGCCACTTGACATTGCAACATACTAAAAATCTAAGCTCTGGGCCTAATGGTTTCATATATGGAAGAAGATTTTTTAAGTGTTTTTTTTTTTCCATTATAAGTCTATTGGAGCTGAAGAGCTCGGGCGTGGCCAATTTTGACCCCCGGGACACGGTTAGCAGGATTTATGTAGCTGGCTATTTTATGTTGCTAGATACTAAATATCTAAGTTCTGTGCTTCACAGTTTCTGGGAAGAAGATTTTTTAAGCTTTTTTCCATTATGAGTCTATGGGAGCTAAGGGGCCCCGGGATGCGGCCCATTTGGACCCCAGGGGTATGATAAGCAGGAAATATGTAGGTGATTACTTGCCGTTGCTACATGCTAAATATCTAAGCTCTGGGCCCTGTGATTTCAGAGAAGAAGATTTTTGAAACTTTTTTCCATTATGAGTCTAGGGGAGATAAGGGGGTCCCAGGGTGTGGCCCATTTGGACCCAAGGGGCATGATTCGCAGGATTTATGTAGGTGGCCACTTGTCAGTGCCACATGCCAAATATCTAAGCTCTGGGCCCTGTGGTTTCAAAGAAGAAGATTTTTGAAGCTTTTTTCCATTATGAGTCTATAGGAGCTAAGGGTCCTGGTGCGTGGCCCATTTGGACCCCAGGGGCATGATTGGCAGGATTTATGTAGGTTACCACTTGCCATTGCTACATGCTAAATATCTAAGCTCTGGGCCCTGTGGTTTCAGAGAAGAAGATTTATGAAGCTTTTTTTCCATTATGAGTCTATGGGAGCTAAGGAGCCCCAGGGCGTGGCACGTTTGGACCCCAGAGGCATGATTGGCATGAATTATGTAGGTTACCACTTGCTGTTGCTACATGCTAAATATCTAAGCTCAGTGCCATGTGGTTTCAGAGAAGAAGATTTTTGAAGCTTTTTTCAATTATGAGTCTATGGGAGCAAAGGGGCCCCGGGGCATGGCCCATTCGGAACCCAGTGGCATGATTGGCAGGAATTATGAAGGTTACCAATTGCCATTGCTACATGTTAAATATCTAAGCTCTGGGCCCTGTGGTTTCAGCGAAAAAGATTTTTGAAGCTTTCTTTTCCATTATGAGTCTATAGGAGCTAAGGGGCCCCGGGGCGTGGCCCATTTAGACCCCAGGGGCATGATTGGCAGGATTTATGTAGGTGACCACTTGCCATTGCTACATGCTAAATATCTCAGCTCTGGGCCCTGTGGTTTCAGAGAAGGAGCTGTTTGAAACTTTTTTCCATTATGAGTCTATAGAAGCTAAGGGGCCCCAAGGCATGGCCCGTTTGGACCCCAGGGGCATGATTGGCAGGAATTATGTAGGTGACCACTTGCCATTGCTACCTGCTAAATTTCTAAGCTCTGGGCTCTGTGGTTTCAGAGAAGAAGATTTTTGAAGGTTTTTTTTTTCCATTATGAGTCTATGGGAGCTAAGGGGCCCCGGGGCATGGCCCATTTGGAACCCAGGGGCATGATTGGCAGGAATTTTGTAGGTGATCACTTGCCATTGCTATATGCTAAATATCTAAGCTCTGGGCCCTGTGGTTTCAGAGAAGAAGATTTTTGAAGCTTTTTTTTCCATTATGAGTCTATGGGAGCTAAAGGGCCCCGGGGTGTGGCCAACTTGGACCCCAGGGGCATGATTGGCAGGAATTATGTAGGTGACCACTTGCCATTGCTACATGCTAAATACCTAAGCTCCGGGTCCTGTGGTTTCAGAGAAGAAGATTTTTTAAAGGTTTTTTCCATTATGAGTCTATGGGAGCGAAGGGGCCCCGGGGCGTGGCCCATTTGGAACCCAGGGGCATGATTGGCAGGAATTATGTAGGTGACCACTTGTCGTTGCTACATGCTAAATATCTAAGCTCTGGGCCCTGTGGTTTCAGAGAAGAAGATTTTTGAAGCTTTTTTTCCATTATGAGTCTATAGGAGTTAAGGGGCCCCAGGGCGTGGCCAATTTGGACCCCAGGGGCATGATTGGCAGGATTTATGTAGGTGACCACTTGACATTGTTACAAGCTTAATATCTAAGCTCTGGGCCCAGTGGTTTCAGAGAAGAAGATATTTTAATTTTTTCCCATTGTAAGTCTATGGGAGCTATATGTTGCCATGGCAACCAGAATTCCAATCTGATCAGCCCAAAAACCTTATGCAGCCTTTCCCCCTACCTGATGATGCTTCTCATGAAATTTGATCAAGATTGACCATGGGGTATTTGAGATATACTTATTTGAAATTGTTTACGGATGGACGCACTGACGCACGGACGCACATCCGGATGCACGCACGACGGACGACGGACAAAAAGTGATCACAAAAGCTCACCTTGTCACTACGTGACAGGTGAGCTAATAAGCAAAAACATCCTCATCTCTTACGGTCATGCTTGATGTTTAAGAGTCAATATGTATTTTGTTTAATTTCTTTATGCTTTAATGTTCTTTTTTTTTCTTGGTTTTCTTGGTTTTGGTTTTACGGCCCTTTCAAGATTGTTTCACTGATATCGAGCCGATTATTAATTAGAGGTGTGCGAAAACCAGAGTACCCAGAGATAAACCACCAGGCCCCGAGGTTATAAAACTTTTTTCATGCTCAACTCACTTGAGCATGAAATTTGTCCTGCTCACAAATTTTAAAATGCCAACAAATGTTGGCATTTTAAAATTTATGAGCAGGATAAATGACATTCTGTGCTGTTTCGAGCAAGAAAATTGCCTGATTTGTTTGTATTTTAAAAGTTATGAGCATTAAAAAGTGCATGCTCACCTGAGTTGAGCATGAAAAAAGTTTTATAACCTCGGGGCCTGATCTTCTGCTGCAGAACTGGGCATCTCATATGTGAACAACCTTTTCTGTAGTTAACTCTTATCTTGCTGTTCACGACAACCCTTTTCTTGCAAACAGTGTACATCCAGATCAGATGGCTTCTGAAGAAGCCATCTGATCAGGATCTACACTGTTTGACATTCAATTTAAGAATTTGTAGGAATAAGTTACATCAAGTAATCTGATTGGTTCAAAGTCAGAAATGGGTTTGGCTTAAATGAATATTCAGCAAGATAAGGGTTATGATGTAGAACCTGATAGACGATAAATGGAGACAATGAAGTGAGGAAGCCAAGCCAAGATAATCACATCTAACCACTGTACCTGGTATACCTTTCTCTTGTCTTTAAATAACTGATGGGCGGGTAGGGACTGGGGTTTGGGTAAACTAGCTATTAAATGTAGTTCTGAGTCTTTCTTTTTCTCATAGACTTCTGAGCGGGTTGTTTCATTGTCCGGAGTGGCTACGTTGGTGGCCTGCTCGATCTTTTCTTGCTTCGCTCTTGCTATTGCTGCCTGTCTTTTGTCATTTTCCCTGAAATGAGATTTAAGGTAGAAGATATTTAGAAAGTAAATGATTATTTTCACTCCTTTAGAGGAATACCATATTCTTACCATTTAGCGCCCCAGCTCCTATGAGCACCTTCTCACCAAGAACAAAATAATAAGCACTCCTTCTGCTGTCAGGGGAAAAAGAAATGGCTTACATAAAGTAAAGAAAAATTGCAGGCTAAAATGACTATTGCTATATTATTACTACTAACAAAATGCACTACTGAATACTATTACTATTACAATACTATTGCAATAACTGTTGGGAACATTAATTTCTTTAAAAAGACCAACCGATAAACTGAGCGCATGTTGACATCAGAAGTGCTAACATTTTAGAATTCTCATATGCAAATTCTAATACATAGGGGTTATTAAATGAATATATTTTCTGTTTATAGATCTATAAATTCTATTTATAAATCTAATATTTCTATTGATGGAACTATTGCTAAAGTAAAAACAAGAGGGCCATGATGGCCCTGGATCGCTCACCTGATCCATAGGGTATCAAGTGGGCCCCTGGGAGAGCCATTATTGGCCCAGGCTATAATATGAAATCGGGCCAAAGGGCTAGGAGGAGATGTTGCTTAAAGGTATTTCTATTTTTAGCTCTGGTGGCCATTTTGTTCAGCGGAGCAGAACCATTTTATCAATTTCGGTAGAGGGTCATCCAAGAAACATTTCAGTGAAATTATTTTGAAATCGGGCCAAAGGGCTAGGAGGAGATGTCGTTTAAAGGTTTTTCTATTTTTAGCTCTGGCGGCCATTTTTTTCAGCGGAGCGGAACCATTTTAGCAATTATTGTAAAGGGTCATCCAAGGAACATTTCAGTGAAATAATTTTGAAATCAGGCCAAAGGGCTAGGAGGAGATGTCGTTTAAAGGTTTTTCTATTTTTAGCTCTGGTGGCCATTTTTTTCAGCAGAGTGGAACCATTTTAGCAATTTTGGTAGAGGGTCATCCAAGGAACATTTCTGTGAAATTATTTTGAAATCAGACCAAAGGGCTAGGAGGAGATGTCGTTTAAAGGTTTTTCTATTTTTAACTCTGGCGGCCATTTTGTTCAGCGGAGAAGAACCATTTTAGCAATTTCGGTAGAGGGTCATCTAAGGAACATTTCTGTGAAATTATTTTGAAATCGGGCCAA
This sequence comes from Lucinisca nassula, assembly GCA_963580285.1. Classification (NCBI taxonomy): domain Eukaryota; kingdom Metazoa; phylum Mollusca; class Bivalvia; order Lucinida; family Lucinidae; genus Lucinisca; species Lucinisca nassula. The sequence continues at coordinate 1,308,526 of OY757012.1, forward strand.
AGGGCTAGGAGGAGATGTCATTTAAAGGTTTTTCTATTTTTAGCTCTGGCGGCCATTTTGTGTAGCGGAGCGGAACCATTTTAGCAATTTCGGTAGAGGGTCATTCAAGGAACATTTCTGTGAAATTATTTTGAAATCGGGCCAAAGGGCTAGGAGGAGATGTCGTTTAAAGGTTTTTCTATTTTTAGCTCTGGCGGCCATTTTGTTCAGCGGAGCGAAACCATTTTAGCAATTTTGGTAGAGGGTCATCCAAGGAACATTTCTGTGAAATTATTTTGAAATCAGGCCAAAGGGCTAGGAGGAGTTGTCGTTTAAAGGTTTTTCTATTTTTAGCTCTGGCGGCCATTTTGTGTAGCGGAGCGGAACCATTTTAGCAATTTCGGTAGAGGGTCATTCAAGGAACATTTCTGTGAAATTATTTTGAAATCGGGCCAAAGGGCTAGGAGGAGATGTTGTTTAAAGGTTTTTCTATTTTTAGCTCTGGCGGCCATTTTGTTCAGCGGAGCGAAACCATTTTAGCAATTTTGGTAGAGGGTCATCCAAGGAACATTTCTGTGAAATTATTTTGAAATCGGGCCAAAGGGCTAGGAGGAGATGGCGTTTAAAAGGTTTTTCTATTTTTAGCTCTGGCGGCCATTTTGTTCAGCGGAGCGGAACCATTTTAGCAATTTCGGTAGAGGGTCATCCAAGGAACATTTCTGTGAAATTATTTTGAAATCGGGCCAAAGGGTCAGGAGGAGATGTCGTTTAAAGGTTTTTCTATTTTTAGCTCTGGTGGCCATTTTGTTCAGCGGAGCGGAACCATTTTAGCAATTTTGGTAGAGGGTCATCCAAGGAACATTTCTGTGAAATTATTTTGAAATCGGGCCAAAGGGCTAGGAGGAGATGTCGTTTAAAGGTTTTTCTATTTTTAGCTCTGGTGGCCATTTTGTTCTGCGGAGCGGAACCATTTTAGCAATTTTGGTAGAGGGTCACCCAAGGAACATTTCTATGAAAGTATTTTGAAATCCATTCACTGGTTTAGGAGGAGATGTCATTTAAGTGAATTGTTGACGACGCACGACGCACGACGCACACCGCACGACGCACGACGGACGCCGGACAAAAGGCGATCACAATAGCTCACCTTGAGCACTTCGTGCTCAGGTGAGCTAACAATATTGCCAGTACTATTACTCTTGTCACTTCATTAATATGATACATATAGTACTTCATGTTACCGGAATGCCTGAGGAATGTTTGCCCAAGAAAATTCTCTATGGAGAACTAGAAATGGGCAAACGCTGCCAAGGCAGTCAGAAGAAGTGCTACAAGGACACTCTCAAAGTCTCCCTCAGGGACTTCAATATCCCAACAGAGTCGTGGGAACTAATTGTTCAGGACAGAGCAAAGTGGCGAGGTCTCAGAAAGGTGCCAATAAATATGAGGCAAAAAGAATCAGTGAAGCTGAGCAGAAACGTGCACAGCGCAAAGCCAGAGCTAAGACATCACCAACAGAGCTGTCTTCCTCTAGCCTTTGTTGCTCTATCTGCAACAGACAGTTCAGAGCTAGAATCGGTCTCATCAGCCATCTAAGAACACACAAATAGTAACATTTCTCAAATATGCTTAAGACCAGTCATTGTCAGAAATGACAGATGAACTATTATGATCACAGTATACCACAACCTCGTAATAACATGGTTCATTATAACACAATTTGGATATAACATGGTTTCAAGTTGGATCCCAAGTTGGATCCCAAAAATCTGTAGATTATACAGAAAAATGACCATAAATGGTCATTTTTCTATATAATCTACACATTTTTGTTTGGATATAACAGGGTTGTTTAACTAACACGGTTTCTGCTTTGGACCCCATTAATAGTGTTATAAAGAGGTTGTCGTGTATTATTGCCAAGGTCACTGTTGCAATTCTTTGATAGTGTGATGCATTGATACATCCCTAACAAATATGACAATATTTTTTTTTTCTGAAAAAAAAAAAATGTGAGTAGCTTTTGCTTTTGCGAAATGAATACAATTTTTTCTGCAGAAATATCTGTGAACTAGATACAAGTATTGTACTGCAGCTAGACCATTTTACAGTGCAGCCAATAACAAGTTTATTGAACTAATCATGCTGTCAACAACTGCCCGGGCCAGAATATCTAATTTGACCAGAATGTCTAATTTGAACAGAATATCTAATTTTGAACAGAGTGTCTCAAGTATATTTGGCCCTTCTGTATCTAAATTCCCATTGAGAGAAAGACAAACAAGGCTCGACATTTCAATAAAACAGTTGGCAAGCAGGGCTTGAAATATCTTGAAAACATATCATAGGGGGCCCGGGGGAATGGATACTGCTCAGATGGAGGCAACTTTGATATTGTCTCCCTTTAATAGGGGTCTACTCTTGATGTAAAGAATTTGCTCCTAAGGAGTAGAACCCCTATTTCTAATTTTGTTTTCCCCTTCGTTTAATGTCCCCATCAACACAATTTAGGTCATTTTGGAGACGTTGCTTCCAATTCTATGGGACTTTTACCCGACATTGAGATGAAATGACTTCTCAAGCCCTACCACCCAATGAAACCAATAGAGTTTGTTTGCATGGACGGGCCAACTCCCACCATTTTGACTGGGCAGGCTTTGTCCTTCTAAGGGGTTTACCAGTACTCCTGAGTGGTCAGTTTCCGATCTGCATGGAAGATTCATGCAGCCCAATCTATATCTCCAAGCCCTTATAGCAGGCCTCATACTGACCAAGCTTTTCCATGCCTGAAAGGCCCGATTTTACAGCCTTAACCCTTATCCTGATGAACATGACAACCATTACTTTTGCAAACAGTGTAGATCCAGATTAGATGGCTTCTGAAGAATGAGGTTTGTGAATTGAGTGAAGACATTATATCCAGTAATTTGATTGGGTGATAGTCAGAAATGGGTGTGGCTAAATAAATTAAGTGTTAAATAAAACAGAATATTGGACAAATCAAAATCTAAAAGTCTAAAATGAAGAAAAAATCAAGCTCCAAAAGCCTTAAATCCGGCAAATGCCTGAAAAATATGAGACCTGTTATAGGCGGAGGGGATAACATTTTGGAATTGCTAATAGGAAGTCATAAATGTTGTCTCCCTTGTACAAAATGATGAAAAAATGTGTCATGTGATGCCGTTCCTGTTAATATTTCAGTCCCATTCTCTCCTGAGAGTACTGATACTGCATTCAATCTTCCACTGACCGTTCCAAGGCGGCTCTTCTGTGGCGATTTATTTATGTTGTTGTTTGTTACTTACTGTGTGTATCACTTGTGTCTTTTAATTTTGGATGGCCATATGGCCATTTTGTGGGAAAGTAACTGTCCATATGGCCTTCCTTTGTTTAGGTTTCCATTATGGTCTGGTCGCTTAATGTTTGTATTTCTTTCCCTTTGGTGTCTTTTATGGATGGAGTAAGTTAATTGTATCAATTCCTGATCTTTGTTTTACTTCTACTGATACTGCATTCAAGACAATTTCTTTCCCTGTTTGAATGAAATGTTTCATTTGTATGAAATGTCAAGTCCATGCAGTCTTGTAGAAACAAAAAGTTTTTTTAAATGTCAAGCTTCATAAAAGAACTTGAAATTTCAATCAAACTATCTCAAGATAATCTGAAATAAAGGAGACACTTAGAAAGAACATTCAAACCCTTCACAAGAGCTATATATAAAACATTTAAAATTACTGTTGCTATTTAGTGGATAAAGTCATGTGATAAAAATCATATGATCATATTGTGTCACAACAAATTGCTACTGGTGTGTAACATCATGACATCGTACGTGGTAACCTTGTGTTTTCTACTAAAATTGTTTGGCAATAAAATCCAATTAAAATCATTATTACATAAACAATCTTACAAGCATGGTCATTTTATATGAAATTTATGAAACTTGCCAAGGCTCGTTTATTAAATTTCATATGAAATGACCATGAGTTTAAGATCCTCTATGTCTACAAGCTGATCTAGTTACTCATAATTATCAATGATTCTCAAGTTCAAAATTTGAAATTCACATACTTAAATAAGGCCACAATGTGCACAGATATTTTATTCTGATCATAAAAACAAGCCTTAAGGGGAATGGGAACACCTGGCAGATTTTCTGCCATTTTTCAAAGGGAGACAACTTTTGGGACTTCTTGTTCACTTTTCCATAAGCCCTGTCCCACAGAAAAATGGGTCTACTCTTAAAGGAAAGAATTTGCTCCTCAGGAGCAAATTCTTTCCTTTAAGAGTTGACCCCTATTGACATTGGAGACAAAATACTTTTGCAGGAGTTACCTCCTCCGAAGGTGTTCCCATTTCCCTTAACCCTTTACCACTCAGGGATTTTGTGAATTTCCCTGATTTTCATAGTGTTGCACCTGACAGCAACTTCAACTAGCCATTGTTTCATAATGGATGGTCTGTTTTACACCAAACTCGGTGTGAATGTTCATTGAGCAGTAGCCTTTCAAATGCAACCTTTCATGACTTGATCATTGTTGTCATGGTAAAGAGGGGGCATCTCAAAGTTGGCAAAAAGTGTGTTTTCACATGAATTTTTGACCACATTTTAATCTTCACACAGCTGTCAAGGCAACAATTAAGGTGTTTGGCACTGGCCATTTTCGCTGTTTGCAGCATGTTTTATCAGCATCAATTTTCAGGCATTTTTGACCCCAGACACCCTCAGATATAAATTTTAGCGGTCGGCTGTGCCATACACCCAAATTTTTTCGGGATGTGTGGGGGGGGGGGGGGGGGGGGGGGGTTGCTCCCCCTTCAATCCCCCCAGAATATTTTTAGTGGGGAGGCGTGCGAAAAAACAGGTCACTTTTTTGCCCAGCAAATCCTAAAGCAAACATAACTATCCAGGGGTAGAAATGCAGATTTTAGGTGCTTCTGGGGGGGGGGGGGGGGGGGTTGGGGGCCGCTGCCCCTTCAATCCCCCCAGAATATTTTTAGTGGGGAGGCGCGCGAAAACACAGGTCACTTTTTTGCCCAGCAAATCCTAAAGCAAACATAACTATCCAGGGGTAGAAATGCAGTTTTTAGGTGCTTCTGGGGCTTAAAATTTGGGGGGGGGGGGGTGCAGACACGTAACAACAGGTATCTGAGTGGTGAAGGGTTAACTGAAATCTGGGAACATACTGAATTTTAGTCTAAAATGCATTAATTATATCTGAAATATTGTTTCTTGCAATAAAATGATGAAAAAACATTATTTAGGTCAGTTGGGATTTTCTTCATTAACCCTTTACTACTCAGGGATTTTGTGAATTTCGCTGATTTTCATAGTGTTGCACCTGACAGCAACTTCGACTAGCCATTGTGTCATAAAGGATGGTCTGTTTTACACCAAACTCGGTGTGAATGTTCATTGAGCAGTAGCCTTTCAAATGCAACCTTTCATGACTTGATCATCGTTGTCATGGTAAAGAGGGGGCATCTCAGAGTTGGCAAAAAGTGTGTTTTCACATGAATTTTTGACCACATTTTAATCTTCACACAGCTGTCAAGGCAACAATTAAGGTGTTTGGCACTGGCCATTTTCGCTGTTTGCAGCATGTTTTATCAGCATCAATTTTCAGGCATTTCTGACCCCAGACACCCTCAGATATAAATTTTAGCGGTCGGCTGTGCCATACACCCAAATTTTTTCGGGATGTGAGGTGGGGGGAGGGGGGGGGCATTGCCCCCCCCCCCCCCCTTCAATCCCCCCACCAGAATATATTTAATGGGGAGGCGCGCGAAAAAACAGGTCACTTTTTTGCCCAGCAAATCCTAAAGCAAACATAACTATCCAGGGGTAGAAATGCAGATTTTAGGTGCTTCTGGGGCTTAAAATTTGGGGGGGGGGTGCAGACACGTAAAAACACGTATCTGAGTGGTAAAGGGTTAAAAGTCCTTGCATCAAGTGCACAGTCAGGTGCAAATGTATGCTCCTTTTGCTAACTTGAACCAAACATGTCCAAGAGAGATAACTTCTGACACACACTGATATTTTTCCCCATAAAACATAAAAGCTACAAAAAGTCAAATACCGTATTCTCCCTAATTACCGCACAGTGCGCTTAGTTTTTTCAAAATTGTGTCAAAAGATCACAGTGAAAAATCTACCTAATTAGCGCACACTCGATGCGAAAACAATAGCTTCCGAGATGATGCATACTGATATTTAATGGGACAAAAGGATACTCAAGCATTGCCTTCACTGTTGAAGAAATAACGGTAAGTTTTTTTTATAGATTTTCTGTGAGAGCTTCTACGGGGAGGTTACTGTAAAGTGTGCGCTTATGCATTTCTTTTTCAAAAATAGCTTTGGTGTGCGCTTATAGGAGCATGTGCGGTAATTAGGGCGAATACGGTACATTATATTATTACATATATCAATTTAGGATCTAAAGGCTTCAAGAAATTACCCTTAAAGCACCATAGAAATGTTTAGAGCAGATTAAAAGTTTACATTTTTTAAATTATTTTTCAGAGAAAATAAGGCTTGACATATCTGTTAAGCCTTAATTTCTCTGAAAAATAAAAAAAAAATATCTGAACCTGACATCTGCAAATGTCAAGATTGGCAGTTTAAGTGTTAAAAAGTACTATGATTGTAATGTTGAAATAAAGAGCACTTCTATCAAAAACTTTGACCACAGAGGCTAACGTAGAAATGAAGTACAGGTAACTTAACTAGTTTTACATACGAAATATAGGTACACTGCAACCACATTATAACAATTTTACTCAATCCCCACCCATCTTGGCCTGAAGAAATATATATGGGCTGCATGATGCTTCCAGGCAGAGCTGAAACCGGCCTGCACAGGAGTACTGGTAAAGCGCTTAGAGGATCTAAGCCTGCCCAGGCAAAGCGGTGCGGGTCGGTTCGTTCATGCTTACCAACGCTTTTGGTTTCATTGGGCGGCAGGGCTTGAGGTGTCATTTCATCTCAATGTCGAGTAAAAGTCCCACAAAATTGGAAGCAATGTCTCCAAAATGACCTTTACAGTGTTGACGGGGACGTTAAACCTCAAATCAAACAAACAAACAATAACAATTTTACTAGAGTCCAAAGCACTGTTTAACATCTATGTTTTAACCAATAAAAAATGTATGGAGTATATAGAAAAATGACCATTAATGGTCATTTTTCTATATATTCTATACATTTTGGGTCCAGTTTTAAATCCTGTTATATCCAAAAGCATGTTGAAATGAACAGAGTTATAAAGAGAGCCACTATTCCAGTATGCTTGGTTGAAATCATTTACAGATAGAACAGTAAGAGGAGAAAACAATAGTTCAGCTGCAAAATATAAACAAAATCAATAGCCAAAACATCTTTAAACCTGAAAGAAAAGGAACTGCTATCCAAAGCAGAATTTTATGCAAGTCTTTTGCAAGAAAACCCCTTTATACCCTTAAGATGACAAGACAAACTGCATCTTAACTCTTATCATGCTGTTCACGACAACCCCTATCTTTGGACACAGTGTAGATCCAGATCAGATGGCTTCTGAAGAAGCCATCTGATCAGGATCTACACTGTTTGACATTCAATTTATGAATTTGTAGGAATAAATTACATCAAGTAATTTGATTGGTTCAAAGTCAGAAATTGGTGTGGCTAAACTGAATATTCAGCAAGAGAAGGGTTAAAAAGGTTTTCTGTTCATGTCATGATGATGCTGAATCCTCTTGCAAACTTCTTAAAAATATTTCTGCGTACAGGTAACCAGTGTGGACACAAATCAGACTGCTCCAACACTTCTTTATGACACAGTAGGGGATAAAAAAAAACAACAGTTTAAAGACAAATCAAAAATTTATATTGATTATACAGAAAAATGACGTTTCTTGGCCATTTTTCTTCACAGGATATTCAGTTTGTTTGGATAACTGATACGGTGTCAGCTTTTGACCCCATCAAGTATGTTATAAAGAGTTTTGGGCATAGTACCTCTGTCATATAACAGGCCAATTAGTATTTTCCTCTAAAATTTTTGAGGCAGAGCCCCAAGTTAAGGCACAGGAATGACTAGGTCCCTGCTAGTTTTTGCCCCTAGATTCGCCAGCATGACTAGGTCCCTGCTAGTTTTTGCCCCTAGATTTGCCAGCATGTCTAAGCCTGCTAGTTTTTGACCAGAGATACAGCATTATATCTGTAAGAACTTTCTCCTTCCACAACGGAGTGTATCACATGAGTGTAATATCCAAATTTATCATATGACGTCGCGTCTGAGAGTGTAATAACGCCATGTAATATTTTCAATAATCCACTGGTGGATTAAATATGCAAATTAGGTAGATACGTCCCATAATGTTACATGTACGGCGTCCTTAACGATGTCGCGTTTACTAATGGCAGTATATTGACATTTTTGTAAACAATTATGAATAAAATGCGTTTTAAATGTCATATGATAAAAAAAATCTTGCATTCGTGCTCAAGTATTATTGAATTTATTAAACTCGTTGAGGTAAAGGGATAAAATGCTCGGCAAAGCCTCACATTTTATCCATTTTCCTCAACTCGTTTAATAAATTCAATAATACATGAACACTCATGTAAGATCCTCTATATACACCACAACCTCGTTATAACACCGTTCATTATAACACGGTTTCGGATATAATACGGTTTCAAGCTGGATCCCAAAAATGTATAGATTATATAGAAAAATGACCATAAATGGTCATTTTTCTATATAATCTATACATTTTTGTTTGGATATAACACAGTTGTTTAACTAACACGGTTTCTGCTTTGAACCCCATTAATAGTGTTATAAAGAGGTTGTGGTGTACAAAAGCCTTATATATTCTCAAGCTGATAGCCAACAGCAATAGCAGTTTAAAACACCTTGATGCCCAAAGCAGACATACAGTATTTGCTTTAACTCTTATCCTGCAGAACGAAGTCATTCATACAAACACATTTCTGACTAATCATCAATCTTACTTGATATAATGTATTGGATCAATTCACAATCTGCATGACAGTGTAGATCCTGATCAGATGGATTATGATCTGGATCTACACTGTTTTCAAAGGTAGGGGTTGTCATGTTCTGTGGGATAAGGGTTATATAACTATTGCACAATGCTCTGTTTAATAAGGACACATCAATGCCTTTACATAGAATATATTTAATACCCATTAAGAGGACAACATTTTGGTGTCTTAAGGAGAAACAACACGACTATGGTAGGTGTGCTTAAAAGTAGGTCAATGTAATTTCAGCTTTTATCCCATACCTATTTATATGTAAGTTTCAGGAAGATCTGATCTGATCAAAATTTAACAAATAATGCTGAAGACAAGGATTTTTCAGCAATCAAAGGGACTTAACTCCATTATTAATAGATTGATCTACCCAGTGTTTGAACTCATCCAAGCTTTTATCTCCAGTCTACTTATCATCACGAAAACAGGCCTATATAATTTTGACCCCCTTGAACCCCTTTTATATTGTAAAACTGGGGTTTCAGGGGGTATACTTTATTTTTCTTATTTCTGCTCTAAAATATAAATTATGGGTACTCTTTAAAACCCCCTCGATGAGGCGGTTCTAGCGAGTACCTACAATCTATATTTTGAGCAGAAATTAGAAAAATATAACAATTTTTCATCATAAATTTTCATATTTTCTGCGATAAAGTTGGCAATGTATTTGTATAGGTGTGTTTGCGTAATGTATATGTGTAAGTTTCAGGAAGACCACAACAAAACTGGAGTTCATATGATGATCACAAGGTTGAAAATAGTCATTTTCAGTGACCAAGGGGACATAACTCTGTGACTAAAAAGCTGAACTCACCAATTTCAAACTCATCAGAGCTTTTATCCCCAGACTAAATATGTCAGTTTCAGAAAGATTTGATCATACCTAAAGGACTTATGCTGAAGACAATGTCAAAAATAGGCATTTTCAGCAATCAAGGGGACATAACTCTATGATTAATAGGCAAAATTTGCCAGTTTTTGAACTCATATGAGCTTTTATGATAACAAGAATTCTGCCAAAGGCTATTTTGCACCTGTAGTATACATGGACTTGACAATTTGGGTAAAATGCTAGGGTGGTCGCAAATGTTGACGGTTTGACAAACGGACGAACATACATGAAATTGGACTCCTATATCGTGCATGCTAATAGCAGCTACGACAAAAATGAAATTGTGCATTGTGCTCTAATTGTAGCAAATATGGTATTACTCTGAAGGTTGAGGTCACTGTACTAAAAGACAAAGGTTTTATACACCTACTCACATTTTGGATGTTTCCAAAGACAGCATAGTAATCAGTTCTACTGGTGTTCTGGTAAACATATGTACATTGAAACTTCAATGATACAAACACTGAAGGCTAATTTACTTTGCCTGATTAAAGGAGAATGGGAACACCTGATTAAATTTTTCTGCCATTTTTCAAAGGGAGACAACTTTTCAATCTTCTTAATCGCGTTTCTATAAGCTCTGTTCCGCATAAAAAGGGGTCAACTCTTAAAGGAAAGAATTCTTTTCTTTAAGAGTTGACCCCTATTGACATGGGAGACAAAAATACTTTTGCAAGTTGCCTCCCCTGAAGGTGTATCCATTCCCCATAAACTAATTCTTGATATGTTTGTTTGTTTAGGACTTTAACGGCCTAGTCAACACTATTAAGGTCATATCGAGCCAGTCAGTTTACCTATCCACACTTTTCTTTGGCAGGCTAATACATAAGCAGTTAACCAATACAGTGCACATTCTTTCACCAGAAACTGACAACTGCTCTTCTTGAATGACCATAGAAAAGATTTATGATCAATCTCAATTAAAGAATGTTGCCGACCCCGCCAGACGTGCATCTGAATGAGCTACAGAGCATCACGAAAACATGCATATATAGTTCTGACCCCCTTGCATCCCACTTTTATATAGTAAAACTGGGGTTTACAGGGCTTAACCTTATTTTTTTTATTATTTCTGCTCTAAAATATAGATTGTGGGTACTCGTTAGAACAAACTCAGCGGTTCTAATGAGTACCCACAATCTATATTTTGAGCAGAAATAAGAAAAATATCACAAATTTTTATCTTTAAATTTTCCTTTTCTCAGCGGTAAAGTTTACAACGTATTTATATGGGCGTGTTTTCATAATGGGCAGGCAAACTAGTTCTCAAGTCCCTACATGCACATATAATTTTAACCCCCTTAAACCCAACTTTTATATTACGAAACTGGGGATTCCTGGGTGAACATTACTTTTCTTATTTCTACTCAGAAACATAGATTGTGGGTACCCGTTAGAATCACCTCAACAAGGAGGTTCTAACAAGACACCAAGATCTATGTTTTGAGCAGAATTATGAAAAATATCAGAATTTTTATTAGAAAAATTTCATTGTTTTGCTGGTTAAATTTTCAATACATTTATATAGGCGTGTGTTCGTAATAAGCTGCATATAAGCAATATCCCAGACTAAATGGGCCCCGTCAAGCGATTTTGGTACTTATTGCCTATGCGAGCAGCGAAGGTTCAGGCGAGCCTGCGCATCCGTGCAGTCTCGCCAGAACCTTCGCTGCTCGCTCATACAAGCAGTGAATCAAGAGCAACCTTCAGACAGAAAGCCATATCCCTGGCCCCTCTGAATGGCTGGGCATGTGCAGTTAAAATTTGTCATGACGGAATGCTCGAAGACACAAATTCGCTTGGCGGGACTCAAATATAATCTAGGGAGATTTTTCATATGTTGTCTTGAAAAGGTATTGTCGTGTGTTCTCTTTATAATCACCTCAATCCAATGAATACAATAACATAACTCACTGAGGTGATTCTAATGAGTACATATAACATACATGTGCCTTTATTAACTCTTGTTCTGTTGAACCAGGCTCTATCTTTGCAAACAGTGCAGATACTGATCAGGGCCCAGTTGTTCAAAACTAACGATGTCGTTAGTTAACGCATCGTTAAAACTTTGATCATTAAATATGGCAAATATGCTAATACTTTTGCTGAAAAAATGTGAGCAGCTTTTGCGGATGAAAAAGCTGCTCCCATTTTTTCAGCAAAAATACCAAAAATTTAGATATTTAACTTGCTAGAATAGTTAACAATATGACCAAAACTAGCTTGTTAAGCTTACGATGCTTTGAACAACTGGCCCCAGATTTCAGAAGCCATCTGATCAGTATCTACAATGTCTGACATTAAAATTTGTGAATTTATAGGAACAAATTACATCAAGTAATATGACTGGTGGAAAGTCAGATATGAGAGTGGCTAAATTTATTCAGCAGGACAAGGGTTAATTTAATAGGTCTAAATGGTATCCCTAAATTATCTCTATTCTGTTTTTCCTGTGCATACACAGCCCCTCTTAGCAGTTATCCAGATCAGTGCACATTCTTTGGCCAGTACATTACGATATCACACCCGTGCGACATAGTTCATTTTTCACACCTTCAAAATGGCTACTTTTCTGATAAAAATCCGTGATATTTTTCTTATGTATGCTGCAAACATAGGCTGTGGGGGCTCGTTAGAACCGCCTCATTGAGGCGGTTCTAACAAGTACCCACAACCTATGTCTTGGAGCAGAAATAAGGAAAATAAAATATACCCCCTAAAACCCAGTTTCCCCCCTAAACCCCAGTTTCCTCTATATAAAGGGGGGTTTAGAGGGATCTTCACTTCATGGACTTGTTAACTTGATGAATTCACAACAGGATGATAGTAATTAAGTGCACCAGAGTATGACCATAGTAAATAATGAGCCCCATCATGAACAGTCTTCTTGGTTTTTGACAAATTAACCCTTGATCTGCTGAATATTTAAATATGCCACACCCATTACCGATTATCAACCAATCAGATTACTTGATGGAAATTATTGTGACAGATTCATAAACTGAATGACAAACAATGAAGATGGCTTCTTCATCTGATCTGGATCTTCATTGTTTGAAAGATAAGACATATCCGGGTTCAGCAGGACAAGGGTTAAGACACAAAATGACCTCCTTGACTGCCATATTTCTTTGAATGTTTGGAGTTTAATGGCGCAATCAACTCTGTTTAGGTCATAATTATTGAGCCATTCAATTTACCTAGCCATACTTTCCTGGACAGGCTTATATATAAGCAGTTTATTAGTACACTGCACATTCTGTCGCCAGAAATTCACAACTGCCCTTCTTGAATCAACGGGAGAGAATGATTGTAGAAAATATTTTATGATCAATCTCTAGAGAAGAATGTTGCCAACCCCGACAGTTATCGAACCTTCTGCCTCCTGGTCACCGGTCAGATGTGCAACTGTGTGACCTACCGAGGCTAGCTTCAATCCTCAATAAAGAATGCATGTGTTGAAACATTACACCAATCTTACACAAATCCAATTTTTGAGCCACCAGGATTTACAATGTTGCCTTGATAACCCATGTCTTTTGTGTAACAATTTTGAGGAACCAAGTGTTATTTTCAAAACTGTTCCATAATCAACAATGTTTCTGAAGAGATCTCTTTTGTTCACAAAGCATATCAGCTTTATTGTGCACTTAAGGGAATGGATACACCTTCAGGGGAGGTAACTCCTCCAATAGTATTTCTGTCTCCCATGTCAATAGGGGTCAACTCTTAAAGGAAAGAATTTGCTCCTAAGGAGCAAATTCTTTCCTTTAAGAGTAGACCCCTTTTTCAGTGGGACAGGGCTTATAGAAAAGCGAACAGGAAGTCCCTAAAGTTGTCTCCCCTTGATAAATGGCAGAAAAATGTGCTAGGTGTTGCCATTCCCCTTAATTTACCTCTCACTCATTTGATAAGCTTACACTGCAGTAATTATGTTGTTGTTGCTCCCACCCAAGCCATTGGGGGTTGAAGAAATATATGGGCTGGGTGATGCTTCCACTCAGAGCTGAAACCGACTGCACACAAGTACTGGAAAATCGTTCAGAGGATATAAACCTTCCTAGGCAAAGCGGTGAGAGTCAGACCGCCCATGCTTATAAACCCTATTGGTTTCATTGGGCGGCAGGGCTTCAGATAACATTTCATCTCAATGTCGGGTAAAAGTCTCACAAAATTGGAAGCAACGTCTCCAAAATGACCTTTACAGTGTTGACAGGGACGTTAAACCTCAAATCAAACAAACAAGTAATCATGTTGAAAACATTAATATTCACCAATTAAAGCAAATTGAGAACAAAAAAAATTGGGGTAAAAAGTATCATAGATACTTACTGTTTCGTCAAGCTTCTCAATGTAGATTGTGTTTTAACTGGGACTAACACAGAACTGCTGCTAAATTGTGATATTACATACAGAAATATAGTTCCAGATAAGGAGTAGTAATCATGATAAATTTGGGATAATCTTTCTTATTTTTCCATAAAAATACATACAGTAAAATTCCTTTAACCTTTCTCTTGCTGAATATTCATTTAAGCCACACCCATTTCGGTCTATCAACCAATCAAATTACTTGCTGTAATTTATTGCTACAAATTCATAAACTGAATGCCAAACAGTATAGATCCTTATCAGAGGGCTTCTTCAGAAGCCCTCTGATCTGGATATACACTGTTTGCAAAGATAGGGGTTGTCGTGAACAGCAAAATAAGGGTTAAGACCACATTTGGGACTGTTCAAAAGTGGTCTTGAAGACCACTTTTGAACAGTCCCCAAAGTGGTCCTTGACCAGAGGATTCTGTATGCAGAAAACGCGAAGAAACAATAAATGCACCCTTCTAAATAAGCTTTTCAAAGCATAAATAGTCTTAATTTTGGGTGGTTTTAGTAGCAGAATTTCACAGTACATGTTGTGGGTACTTGTTAGAATCACCTCATTGAGGCTATTCTAACAAATACACATAATGTATGTTTCTAAACAAGGAACAAATAAGTAAAATATTTCATAACCCTTATCTTGTTGTTCATGACAACCCCTACCTTTGCAAACAGTGTAGATCCAGATCAGATGGCTTCTGAAGAAGCCTTATCCTGCTGTTCATGACAGCCCCTATCTTTGCAAACAGTGTAGATCCAGATCAGATGGCTTCCGAAGAAGCCATCTGATCAGGATCTACACTGTCTGACATTCAGTTTGTGAATTTGCAGGAATAAATTACATCAAGTTATCTGATTGGTTCAAAGTCAGAAATGGGTGTGACTCTGCGGGATAAGGGTTAATTATGTTTGTTTATCATCCTTATCTGGAGCAATGACTAAGAAAATTTAGTTCAATATAAAGTACATCTAAAAGTGCAATAAAATTATACAATATTCTGTTTACAATTAAACCTCTTTATAACAATGTTCATTATAACACAGTTTCAGATACAACAGGGTTTAAAGATGGATCCAGAAAACCGATAGATTAAATTGTATATTTATATACAGTCGAACTTCGACGGCTCAAACCACTTTGGAACCATGAAAATTTGTTCGAAACAGATGGTTACTATTAGTGCCATTATAAAAGACATAATGGAAATAATTGTGGGCTCTATATTAAAATTTATGTAGAGAGTACACATCATACATTTGTTAGATAAAAGAAGAAAATCTCCACCTAAATTATGTCTATTTTGTATTTCGAAGAATTCACTGTGACTTAAGGGTGGGTTTGACTCAATCGGAAACGAGCCATTGGAGTTTGAGCCATTGATGTTCTACTGTAAGACCTATACATTTTTGTTCAGATATAACACAGTTGGTTAACTAACATGGTTTCTGGTTTGGACTCCAAGAAAAGTCTCTAAAAGAGGCAGCAATGTATTTAGTAAAGAAACCACTGTTCAATTTTCTAAAATGTTATTTTTATTATTATTAACTGATTAATGATTGTAATTTTTATTATTATTTATCAAAAGTGTCCATTACATGAAATCAAGCTCATTACAAGAAATCATTTTCATTACAAGAAATCATGGAAATTCCAAATTTTACAATTTTACTGGAAGAATATTAAAATTCAAGCTCTATGCCCAATAAAAAGACACATGATCATAAAAACCTACAACAGGAAATACTGTGCTCCCACGGAATGGGTACACACTTTAACATTCTATTTTACATAATGTTTGTCGAAGTAAAAGCCCTGCTGGGCTTATGTTATATGTTGTCAATATTCGACTTAAAATAAAATTTCTATGTCTATGCCTATGCCTATGTCTACATAATGTAGCTAAGACTCATTTATGACTATAAAATAATTAAGTAACTTCAAATGACCAATCATAACTTATAAAACTTAACATACATGTATCTATAACACACATGTATCTGTAATACTATGCATTTTAAAATAACAAGTTGAAATATCCAATAAGATTGGAACACAACCATAACTAAACACATCTATAAACTGTAACACGCCCACAAACTCCAAATAAGGCAGAGTAGCAAGGATAGTTTTTCTGTGATTTTTCTTATTTCTCCATAAAAAAAACATATGTAGTAGGTTCAGTAAAATTCCTATAATAAGACCACCTTTGGGACTGTTCATAAGTGGTCTTAACAACCACTTTTGAACAGTCCCAAAGGTGGTCCTGACCAGAGGACATTGTAGGCAGGAAACAGAAAGAAAAATTAAGTGACTTTGTCCTAATTTTAGGTGGTCTTAATAGCGGAATTTCACTGTATTTTCACCGGCCCGATAGCTCAGTGGTAGAGTGTCAACTTCGGGAATGGGAGGTTGCGGGTTCGATCCCCGCCTCGCCATACCAAAAGCGTGAAAAATGGTACTAGGCGATTCCTTGGCTGACGCTCACATAATCTGGGGTAGTCCTAGGAAGATAAATGAAGGCGGGTAAGTATTTGTTAAAGGATACTTTGTTTGTCGCAATAAAAGCTCTACAGAGCTTATGTTACCTGTTTCGCATATGCGACGTTAAATAAAGCTTCTTTATCTTTAGTATGGTTTCATTGAGAAGATTCTCACATTGAGAAGTACCCACAACATATATTTTTGACAAGAAAAAGGGAAAACCATCCTTACTCTTCTTTATTTAGAGCTATGCATCTATAAACATTTTAAGGAGAAAAGATACACCTTCAGGGGAGGCAACTCTTTCAACAGTAATTTCGTCTCCCTTGACAATACTGGTCTACATTCAAAGGAAAAAATTTGCTGCATGGAGCAAAATTCAGGAGACATAAAGGAAAGACTGCTTCTGGGAGCAAAGGTAGACTCCACTTTTAGAGTAGCTGTGTGAGCAGTGCATACCTGGAAGTTGTCTCCCTTGAAAAAAAAAATGTCAGAAAATATGACAGGTGTATAGATTCTCCTTAATGATAAACCATAGCTTAAACACATCTATTTTTAAATATTTCAAACCTAAGCTAAAGGGGAATGGGAACAACTTCAGGGAAAGTAACTCCTGAAAAAATAGTTCTGTCTCCTATGTCATTAGGTGACCCCTTTTTCCGGGGACAGAGCTTATAGAAAAGCAGACAGGAAGTCCCCAGTCGTCTCCCTTTGAAAAATGGCGGAAAAATGTGCCAGGTGTTCCCATTCCCCTTAACACATCTATTTATAAGTATTTCAACTATAATTTGACCTACTATATTCACCGTAATAAGAGCAAAGTGTGCTTAGTTCGTATTAATCATGGGAACAGCCCTAGAAAGTTCTTCCACCAGGCACACGGTCAGTGCAATTGTAACACTCCTTATGCTTACTTTGGAAATATTTAGTTGAACCAAACATGTCCAAAAGTTGGAATAAGGAGTATTTTATATGAGCCCCGCCAAGCGAATTTGTGTCTTTGAGCATTCCGTCATGACAAATTTTAACTGTGCATGCCCAGCCATTCAGAGGGGCCAGGGATATGGCTTTCTGTCTGAAGGTTCTTCTTGATTCACTGCTTGTATGAGCGAGCAGCGAAGGTTCTGGCGAGACTGCGCGGATGCGCAGGCTCGCCTGAAGCTTCGCTGCTCATAGGCGATAAGTACCAAAATCGCTTGACGGGGCAAATATATTTAAACACAATAAGTTCCTTAATGGATACAAGTCAGTATTTTGTCCTTCTTAATACTAACAGATATGCTAGTGTGATCTTTTAGCAATGTTTCAATTTCAATAGATTGCATTTGGCCCCGCCCTTTGGGGCTTAAAGAAATAGATGGGTTGCATGATGCTTCCACTTAGAGCTGAAAACCAACTGCACACAAGTACTGGTAAACCACTTAGAGGATTGAGCCTGCCTAGGCAATGCAGTCGCAGTTCACGAGTCAGACCATCCATGCTTATAAACCCTATTGGTTTCATTGGGTGACAGGGCTTGAGATGTCATTTAATCTCAATGTCGGGAAAAAGCCCCACAAAATTGGAAGCAACATCTCCAAAATGACTTCTACAGTGTTGACAGGGACGTAAAACATCAAATCAAACAAACAAAACAATAGACTGCAAAATCTGGTGCCAATTATCCTTCTTGAAAAAGTATTGGTGTGCAATTATTATAGCATGTGCTTATCCAAGTGAACATGGTACAGTCGAACTTCAATGGCTCGAACACCTTTGGGACCTCGAAAATCTGTTTGAGACAGGGGTAGTTAGAGCCACTGAGGGTTACTGCCAGGAGGCATAACGAGATACTTTTAGACATCTTTTCAGTGTTCTATAATGAAAATGTGTGCTGTGTGTACTCATTAGAATCACCTAATCGAGGCGATTCTAAGGAGTATACACAGCATACATTTGCAAGATAAAAGACTAAAATATCCTTAATTGTCACCCACTATTCTTTTGTAGAGGATTTCGCTAGGGGCTCAAGAATGGGTTCGACACATCCATGGTAAACGAGCCATCGGTGTTCGAGCCATCGAAGTTCTACTGTATATGTAAAGATGAACTAATTATTGAACAGTAACACATCTAGAAACATTTTAAACCACCATTAGAAACATCCCCATACAAACATTTTGTAAAAATGATTTTAGGGATGTTTTGTATAAATCTAAGCTAGATGAAGAGATCAGGCGGGCGTTTCACTAAACTTCGTAACTCTTAAGATTTTCGTAAGCTCGATCTTATGAGTTCTTAACTCAAAATTTGCGTTTCACTAACGTCAAATTCTTAAGTTTTTGCGTAATTTTGTGCGTAACTTTACGATAGGGGGTAGGCAGTCGTAACTTTAAGAATTTCGTAAGTGTCATGGCGGCGGTTTCGATTCGCGCCCGATTAGAGCAATAATTCGCAATTCAAAGCTTGGTGAAGCTTGACATAAAGAAAAACTTACCTGTTTTCAGTAATCCCTAGCAGCATCGACATTGTCAGTGACCCAGTTTATTGTTTTCTTGGATAAACACATCACTTCGAGACTTCAAGATGAGACAGAAGCATAAAGCACCTGCTGAAGGCCCTTGCAACTCACTAAATGGTGTTTGCCTGTCTCAGTCGTCATGAATGCTTTTTTTTTTACTTCGCCATAAGTTTTGTTGACATTTGTGCGCGAGGAGAAAAGAAATCATTAGATACGTCATCATGACGTCATATTCTATTGCTGAATACTCTGGGTAAAACACCGAGTTTTTCTTTAGCGGTAGCCCCATGTGCCTTAGGGTACAAGGTATCAGTTAGTCTCTCTCTCTCTCTCTCTCTCTCTCTCTCTCTCTCTCTCTCTCTCTCTCTCTCTCTCTCTCTCTCTCCCTCACTTTCCCCTACTCTCACACTCATGGCTCCCGCCCATCGGGACTTGAAGAAATAGATGGGCACTCAGAGTTTTTGTTTGTTTGTTTGATTTGAAGTTTAACGTCCCGTCAACACTGTAAAGTTCATTTTGGAGACGTTTCTTCCAATTTTGTGGGACTTCTACCCGACATTGAGATGAAATGACATCTCAAGCCATGCCGTCAATGAAATCAATAGGGTTTATTCGTGTGCGGGTCGGTTTCAGCTCCGCGTGGAAGCTTTGTGCAGCCCATCTCAATATGTCGGGTAAAAGTCTCACAAAATTAGAAGTAACGTCTCCAAAATGACTTATACAGTGTTGACGGGGACGTTAAACCTCAAATCAAACAAACAAAACGCTCACACTCTCCTTCTCTCCCCTTTCTCCCTGTATTTCTCCCTCTCACCACCTCTCTACCCACCTCTCCCACTCACCCTTCTCACTAAACATAGCTGGAACAGCCCAGTCAGCACTAAACAACGGACCAACGTCGGACCGACAGCGATACGACGTTGCTATCGGCCCGCCGTTTGTTTGTAGCCTATTGGAGTTTAACGGCCTAGTCAACACTATTTTATGTCATTTATGAGACGGTCAGTTTACCTATCCACACTTTTCCTGGGCAGGCTTGTACGTAAACATGCTATCCAGTACAGTGCACATTCCTTCGCCAGAAACTGACAACTGTCCTTCTTGAATCAGCGGAAGGTAGAGAATGACTGCAGAAAAGATTTCATGATCAGTCTCCACGAAAGAATGTTGCCGACCCCGGCAGGTATCGAACCCGTGTCCTCCTGATCACCAGTCAAACGCGCATCGGACTGAGCTGCCGAGGCGGCTCGGCCTGCCATTGGCCCGTCAATCATTGCTGACTGGGAGGCAAAGCCATATATATATTGCCAGGACTTTGAGGGCTTCATCTGTTCTGGACATAGAGGAGACCGGAAATAGTTGGTCCGAAAATTGTATTAATCATTTTTAGCTCGGCTGTTTAGCTCTGGCGTCGTCTGCGTCGTCGTCGTCGTCGTGCAAAACTTGGACATTTTGTAATATCTATGTCATTACTGAACATATTTACTTGAAACTCGGACTAGTTGTCCATTATGAAAAGGGGAACTCATAACAATAGGTAAGGTAACCCTCAAAATATTTTTGGCACAGTGATGCCCCCTTTTCGACTTGGAATTTTTGCAGCCGAGCGTTGGCACCCGCATGCAGTGCTCTTGTTCTAACTTATTATACGGTTTTTCGTTCGGAAAGTGACAAATTCGGATAAATATCTATAGCCGTTTTCCAAGACGGGGTCTAAGAAGCCTCCGTGGTGCAGTGGTTACGCTACTTGCCTTGTAAACCAGGGATCGCAGGATCGATCCCGGGCTTCTCCAGACTTTCGGATGAGTCTTTAAACCGAGGTCCCGTCTCCGTATGACCTTAGCTGTTGGTGGGACGTAAAACTAAAAACTCACTCACTCCAAGACGTGGTCAACTGAACTAACTTAAACTGCAATCGGGGGTAAATTGGCCCGGCCAGCGGAGTAAGTTGGACCGAGGAGATAAGTTGGAACGAAAATATATTTTAGCCTTATAAAAATATATTTTCATAATGAATAACAATTAAAAATAACATTAAACCATTTCAAAAGAGTGCACATCCATGTTTTTCAATGATAATAGTTTTGTTTGTTTGATGTGAGGTTAAACGTCCCCGTCAACACTGTATAGGTCATTTTGGAGACTTTGCTTTCTATTTTGTGGGACTTTTACCCGACATTGAGATGAAATGACATCTCAAGCCCTGTCGCCCAATGAAACAAATAGGGTTTATAAGCATCGATGGACTGACTCGCACCGCTCATCCTGGGCAGGCTTAGATCGTTTAAGTGGTTTACCTGTACTCGTGTACGGTCGTTTGCAGCTCTGCGTGGAAGCATCATGCAGCCCATCTATTTCTTCAAGCTCCAAAGGGCGGGGGCTTCAATGATAATAGTATCTGTCGCATGAAGACTTCGAGGCCAATTCTATGTTATTTTGATATCCCCGCGCTTTTCATAGAAAAAAGCGGGGATCATGTATTACCCCACGTCCGGATGTCCGTCCGTCCGTCTGTAATGTATCGCCATTGTTCCTACATCATTTAATCTAGAATCTCGAAACTTTCACAGGCAGAATCCCTATGGCTAAGGACTACAGTAACATATTCAGAATTTTGATGTGACCCCGCAGGGGGTGGTGTCCAACACTGCCCTAGGGGTCAAAATCGATTTTTTTTTCAAACATAGCCATGATGCATATCAAATCGAAGGTAATGAAGAGTAAAATACAGCGGTGCATTTTTTTTTGTCCCCAGGGGCATGTCTGTGGGTCACCAGAGTTCAATAAGTAGGATTTTGGGTCCTCTTCTTTTCGATTGCCACACAACATCTCTTTGGCTTTTTTTAGCTGGAATCTTGAAACTTTCACAGGCAGAATCCCTATAGATAGATGCAACATATTCAGAATTTTGATGTGACTCCGCAGACAGTGGAGTGGTGCCCAACACTGCCCTTGGGGTCAAAATCGATTTTTTTAGCTCACCTGGGCCGAAGGCTCCAGGGGAGCTTATAGTATAGTGGGTCCTCCGTCGTCCGTCCGTCCGTCCGTCGTCCGTCCACACTTTTGAGCAGCTATATATCTGTATCCTGCAGGCTGATCTCAATCATTGCTCACCTGTAGTATGCCTCTGGTGGGGCATTGATGACATAAACTTTTTTTTGAAATCGCTCTAAAACTTTGGTTCCTATGGCAACCATAAGGTCCCATAGACTTACTATGGGAAAATGCTTGTCATCATCGTAGCGCCTTCAGTTTAGATCGGATCTTTCTGAAACTTATATGTAAGGTGACTGGGGATAAAAACTCGGATGAGTTCGAAAACCGGCCAAGTCGGCCCTTTTATCATAGAGTTACGTCCCTTTGATTGCTGGAAATGCCCATTTTCGACCTTGTCATCACCGTAGCCCCTTCAGTTTTGATCGGATCTTCCTGAAACTTATATGTTATGTGGCTGGGGATAAAACCTCGGATGAGTTCGAAAACCAGCCTAGTCCGCTGGTTTATCATAGAGTTACATCCCTTTGATGGCTGAAAATGCCGATTTTTGACCTTGTCATCACCGTAGCCCCTTCAGTTGTGATCGGATCTTTCTGAAACTTATATGTAAGGTGGCTGTGGATAAAATCTCGGATGAGTTCGAAAACCGACCAAGTCGGCCCTTTTATCGTAGAGTAACGTCCCTTTGATTGCTGAAACTGCTGATTTTTGACCTTGTCATCACTGTAGCCCTTTCAGTTTTGATCGAACCTTTCTGAAACTTATATGTAAAGTGGCTGGGGATAAAATCTCGGATGAGTTTGAAAACCAGCCAAGTCGGTCCATTTATCACAGAGTAACGTCCCTTTGATTGCTGAAAATGCCGATTTTTGATCTTGTCATCACCGTAGCCCTTCGAGTTTTGATCGGATCTTTCTGAAACTTATATGCAAGGTGGCTGGGGATAAAGCCTCGGATGAGTTCGCATACCGGCAAAGATGGCCTATTTATCATAGAGTTAGGTCCCTTTGATTGCTGAAAATGTTGATTTTTGACCTTGTCAACACTGTAGCCCCTTCAGTTTTGATCGGATCTTTCTGAAACTTATATGTAAGGTGGCTGGGGATAAAACCTCGGATGCTTTCGAAAACCGGCCAAGTTGCCCCATTAACTATATAGTTATGCCCCTTTGATGGCTGAAAATGTCGATTTTTTACCTTGTCATCACCGTAGCCCCTTCAGTTTTGATCGAATCTTTCTGAAACCTATATATAAGGTGACTGGAGATAAAACCTAGGATGAGTTTGAATACCGGCCAAATTGGCCCATTTATCATTGATTTACGTCCCTTTGATTGCTGAAAATGCCGATTTTTGACCTTGTCATCACCATAGCCCCTTCAGTTTTGATCCGATCTTTCTGAAACTTGTATGTAAGGTGGCTGGGGATAAAATCTTGGATGAGTTCGAAAACAGGCCAAGTCAGCCCATTTATCGTAGAGTTCTGTCCCTTTGATGGCTGAAAATGTTGATTTTTGACCTTGTCATTACCGTAGCCCCTTCAGTTTTGATCGGATTTTTCTGAAACTTATATGTAAGGTGGCTGGGGATGAAACCTCGGATGAGTTCAAAAACTGGCCAAGTCGACTCATTTATTTTAGAGTAACATCCCTTTGATTGCTAAAAATGCCAAATTTTGACCTTGTCATCACCGTAGCCCCTTCAGTTTTGATCGGATCTTTCTGAAACTTATACGTGAGGTGGCTGGGAATAAAATCTTGGATGAGTTTGAATACTGGCCAAGTCTGATCGGATCTTTCTGAAACTTACATGTAAGGTGGCTGGGAATAAAACCTCAGGTGAGTTCGAATACCGGCCAAGTTGGCACATTTATCATAGAGTGACGTGCCTTTGATTGCTGAAAATGCCTATTTTCGACATTGTTATCACTGCTGCCCCTTTAGTTTTGAACGGATCTTCATGAAACTTACAAACAAGGAAGTCAGGCAGAAAGCTTTGAGGAGTTTGAAAACTCTTGTTTTTGAACTTGTCATCACCATAGCCACTTCAGTTTAGATCAGATCTTCTTAGCAAGTCAGGAATAAAAGCTTGAATGAGTTTGAAAACCGGTGAGGTCAGCCTGTTTATCATAGAGTTAAATTCTACTTGATTTTCAGAAAATGCTTACCCTGTCATAACCATGTCCTCCCATAAAGCCTTCAGTAAAGGTTGGCACTTCCTTAAACTTTGAATCTGTCAGCTCAGGTGAGCGATACAGAACCAAGCTAGCTTGGTCCTCTTGTTTTACAAACATAGTCATGTTGTATATCAGATCGAAGGTAATGAAGAGTAAAATACAGCGGTGCAAATATTTTGTCCCCAGTGGCATGTCTGTGGGTCACCAGAGTTCAAAAAGTAGGATTTTGGGTCCTGTTCTTTTCGATTGCCACACAACTTCGTTTTTTTAGCTGGAATCCTCAAACTGTCACAGTTAATATCTCTATGGATAAGGACTGGGGGTATATATTTTGAATTCTGATGTGACGCCTCCCCCGCTCCTACTGGGGCGAAGCCAAGAGGGTGAGCCCCAGGGACCTTTCATGTTGCATATTAAATCGAAGGTATTGAGGTCTGGAATACAGTGGTGCAAAATTTTGCCACGGAGGCATTTTTGTGGTCACCAGAGGTCAAAAAGAAGTACTTTGGTCCTTTTATTGTGACATGATTTTCACAGCGCGGGGATATGTGATGGCGAGTCATCGAGTTATTTCACACCATTGGAGAAAAGAAGCAATCCCTCAAGAATTGAAGGATGCGTCAATTATCCATATATTCAAACGGAAAGGGAATCCTCAGTTGTGTGGCAATTATCGAGGCATCTCTCATTTTGTCATTTGCTGGGAAGTTTCTTTCAAGAAATTTACTTCACCGACTGAATTAACACATTGAACAGTCGGAAAGCCAATGTGTGTTCAGAAAGGACAGCTCTATGAAAAACTGACATGATCTTCACAGCAGGGTAGCTTCAAGAGAAATGCCAGGTTTGTTGAACTCATCAAATCATATGGCACGTCGGTTATGAGGGTCTTTGGAAAATTATGGCGAAGTTTGGTTGTCCGACCAAGTCCAGTATAGCAACTGGAGGCAGTTTCTCGATGGTATGCTTGCACGGTTTCCAAAATGTTTGGGACGCCCTTTTACTATTTATTCCCTATTTATAGATATCCATAATTATTTATGAATATCCACAATCCGAATTATGGATATCCATAATTATTTATGGATATCAATAATTATTAATGGATATCCAGAATTCGATTTAATTTGTATATCCATAATTCGAATTATAATTCTACAATTTATGGATATCTATAATTCTAATTATGAATATCCATAAATCAGTCGAATTATGGATATCCATAAATCAGCCGAATAATGGATATCCATAATTCGAATTACAGATATCCATAATTCGAATTACAGATATCCATAAATCGAATTATGGGTATCTATAAATCGATCTGAATTATGGATGTCCATAAATCGAATTATGGATATCTATAAATATGGGTTAAATAGTAAAATGGCACCGCATAAAAATGATGGTGAGTTTTCTGATCCATTCCCTGTGACAATGGAGTCAAACTGCTCAGCATAATGTTCGCTGCCATGCTCACAAATGCTTTCCAGGATGGTGAAAATGATATTTGATATGGCTTTGATGGGAAGCTTTATCAACCTTAGAAGGTTGCAAGTCAGATCCAGAAGACAGGTCCCCTATGCTGACGACATGACAAAGGGTGCTCCAGCAGAAGAGACGATGCATAAAAGTGTAGATGGCGTATCTGACGGTTATGAATTCACAATCAGCATTAAAAATATCCGAGGTGGTTTATCAACGAGAACTTGGCAAACCTTATAAGGAGCCCACCATTACAGTGAAAAGGTCAAAGATTGCAAGTAGTAGACAAGTTCACCTACCTTGGAAGCACATTGTCAAGAGTCGTGTTTTGTTTGATTTGAGGTTCAACGTCCCCGTCAAAAATGTAAAGGTCTTCTGGAGACGTTGCTTCCAATTTTGTGGGACTTCTACCCGACATTGAGATAAAAGGACATCTCAAGCCCTGCCGCCCAATGAAACCAATAGGGTTTATAAGCCTGGACAGTCCCGACTCGCACTGCTTTGCCTGGGCAGGCTAAGATCCTCTAAGCGGTTTACCAGTAGGCCTACTCGTGTGCGGGTCGGTTTCAGCTCTGCGTGGAAGCAGCATGCAGCCCATCTATTTCTTCAAGTCCCGATGGGCGGGGGCCATAAGAGTCGTGCACATTGATAATGAAGTCAATGCCAGGATCGCAAATATAACTGAAAGCTAGTGCAGCATCCGGCCGACTTCGTGAAAGTGTTTGGAATCGAAGTGGAATACGGCTTGACACAAAGCTGAAAGTCTACAGAGCTTTTCTTAGTTCAGAGAACTCAAAGAAATCCAAAGCTCCTTTAAGAGACCCCATTCCTCCTCTCCCCGCCCCCTACCCACTCCCCCCCCCCCTAAAAAAAAAAAAAAAAATAGTAATATATAAATAAAAACACGCACGCACGGGTGCCAATCTTCCTTAAATGATTAAAAACACATGTTTTAAAACTTTAAAAATTCATATCAGCAGGAAGTGACCAGAACAGTTGGTGTTTGTAATTAAACAATGAAATAAGGTACACTTTATTCGAAACCTTGTGTGTTATAGAACTGAGAGATATGATAAATAAATAACAAAACAAAAAACATTCCGCACCTGTTGCAAGCACAGAACTTAGACACATGCCCCGCTATGCTCCAAATTGGCCTAACTAGTGTTGACGGGGACGTTAAACGTCAATTCAAGCAAGTAACTTAGATGAATCGGCTACTGATACAGGCTAGGCCTATGCCTAGATTTTACCAGACCTTAAGAAATGAGTCTGAGTAAGCTCCCTTAAGTATTTAAATTGATGACGTCATCGATAACCACGTAACACATAAATAATGACAACACAGTGTGCAGGTATGAGAAAGATTTGCCAGCTTTCATCATTTAACTTGGGCCTGTCATTTCCCTCTATGCCTTCTTCACAGCGCCGATGGAATGAAACAGCTTTGATGCAAACAGGTTGACTAGATTTTTCTTTTCTCCATTCAAAATTGTTCGTTTTCTGCTCCTCGCAATCGGTCAAAGTAAATCTAAACCAACAAAACATGTGATTCCTCGTGTCTCAAACGTGTTTTTATTACAATAAATTCCCGCAATCTCAACCTCCGTGCGTAAAATATTTATCTTCAGCATTAGAGAGTAGCTACGAATTCTTAGCTACGAAATTCGTGTGTCATTTAACTTACGAAGACGTTAGTGAAACGCACTCGCGATTTTCTTAAGAATTTCGTAAGTCAAGTTCTTAAGTCTACGAATTTCGTAAAGTTACGAAGTTTAGTGAATCGGGCCCCAGGAGTGTTTGTGTGGATAAAAATATAGACATCATACACCTAGAGTTATCTTTCTTGCTGGAGACACCCAGGCTCATTTCTAGCAGAAATTTAATGTACAGTAGAATTCCGCTATTAAGACCACCTAAAATTAGGATTAATTCTGCTTTAAAAAGCTTATTTTTAAGGATGAACTTAATCTTTCTTTGTGTCATCTGCCCAAAGTGTCCTCTAGTCAAGGACCACCTTTGGGACTGTTCAAAAGTGGTCTTTAAGACCACTTTTGAACAGTCCCAAAGGTGGTCTTAATATAGGAATTTTACTGTTCTTTCTTGTCTCTTGGAAAGTTATGATTGAATCTTGATTTTAACCCCTTTAGTGTTTTTATCACTGAGGGACAACAGGACAAAAATGAATAAATTTGCACACAGAAACCTGCCTGGAGTCTCCAACATGGTGGATCAAGGGAGACTAATCTTACACAATTGTTGAAAGAACTACTTTCTCTGAAAGTGAATCCATTCCATTGCCCTTACATACACTACTGATTTCTTCTTCTGAAAGCCACTAAAATTACCCTCAAACCCCTTTATTACACTATCGTTGGGGTCCAAAGCAGAAACTGTGTTAGTTAAATGCAAATGTTATATCCAAACAATAATATAAAGATTATAGAGAAAAAATGACCATGGTCATTTTTCTATATAATCTATACATTTTGGATCCACCAAAACCATGTTGTAATGAAGTGTTATAAAGAGGTTTAAATGTATTTGCAATGAATGATAATCACCAAAATTATTTCTTTCTCAGTGAGGCATGTTGTATTGAAATACACTGTGTCAAATATTCCTGAAAATCCGGAAAAAGCATCCCAACAAGCCGACATAAAATACCCTCATGTACACACTTATCGACTAATGAGTATGAAATCAATTAAATGTGAGAATTGCAATAAACAGGAAATTCCAACCAAAAGCATGAAACATGGACCCCTATCAAAACAAACTTACCTTTTCCAACTTCTCACAGACTTACAACTATCCCCTGATATATCTTTGTCAATGCTACAAATTAAACATTTTAATAGTCACATTACACAGAAATTTCAATCGCGTAAACATTTTTTTGGACCAAGTAAATTTATTCAAGAAAGAGGCAGTTTGAGTCACTGTTGTATACTCAGTGCCAAATCAGGAGGCATAATGCGAATAATTTAGTACCACTGCTGTTCTGGAAACAAGTCGCCCAGCGGGCAACAATCGCTCATCTGAGAACTAGCACAGGTTGCATTTTCGGCAGGTGTACATTACATACACTCCAGATTTGCAGGATAGAAGCCTACACAGTAATCATGTAATTATGGTAGGGATCTTTAACCTGCACAGGGGATGGTTCTCCCTGCACAGGACAGTGCACTTTGTGGCATTCATCACTGCAAATGATGCCACTGGAGCATGTTCAGACACCGCAATTTTATTATCGCCGCTGGGAATCGAACCGGGGGCCTTTAGCATCAGAGGCAAGTGCACTAAACACTGAGCTTTTGGCTCAGGTGAGCTAATAAAGGTATGTTGTGTGACTGATTGTGATTTTGTGCAGATGGGGGTACATAATTTTCATGCAAAGTATTCTTCTTATATTGTATATGAAAGCTAATTACAAATTTTGTTCAGTAACAAAACGATAATTACCTATGTTTAATATGTTTTATTAGTACTAAAATGCAGGTTACATGTTCTAGTGTGTCTGAATCTCTTACATTAAGTTTTCTACCTACATTGCTTAAAGGATGTTATTTTTTTCTTTGTTCAGAATATATGTCATTCTCACCCATATTGCATGTTTATTTCATGATATAAGCTGTATATAAATATTTTGTTCTATTCTGTCGTAAGTAAAGTATAATTTATTGGCACAGATTTTGTATGCACATAATTATGTATGTCAGAAATCATAGATCACACATGGACATGAACAATCTACATGTGACAGTTTAATTTGATTTAAGAAAAAAAAGGTGTGGGGGCAACTAAGTCAAAATGCTTTTGACTACCCAGTCAAGAAGGGTCTATGCTAAAAGGATAGAATTTGCTCCTCAGGAGCAAAATCTTTCCTTTAACCCATTGTATGCATGAACCCCTCAAGGGGTACCTTGGCAAACAGTGCAGGCCCAGATCAGACGCCGCAGAATGCGGCGTCTGATCAGGGCCTATACTATTTGCTAACAGAATTTTCCGTCAAAAATAGAACAAGAGGGCCATGATGGCCCTGGATCGCTCACCTGATCCATAGTGTAACAAGTGGGCCCCAGAGAGGGCCATTATTGGCCCCAGGGCTTTAATGTGCATAATGTTGAGGGAGGTCTTAAAGGTGAAGCTTCATACCAAACATCAACAAAGGCTATAATTTGAACAATCTTGGCAAAGGTCCACTAGATGAAGCTACACATCAAATATCAAAGACCTGGGCCTAGCGGTTTCAGAGAAGAAGATTTTTAAAGATTTTCCCTATATAAGCCTATGTAGAACCAAAGGGCCCCCGCGACGGGGGCATTTTTTGCCCCAGCACTATAATTTGAACAATCTTGGTAGGGGTCCACTAGATGAAGCTTCATACCAAATATCAAAGTCCTGGGCCTTGTGGTTTCAGAGAAGAGGATTTTTAAAGATTTTCCCTATATAAGCCTATGTAAAACCAAAGGGCCCCGGGGCGGGGGCATTTTTGGCCCCAGCACTATAATTTGAACAATCTTGGTAGGAGACTACTAGATGAAGCTTCATACCAAATATCAAAGTCCTGGGCCTTGTGGTTTCAGAGAAGAAGATTTTTAAAGATTTTCCCTATATAAGCCTATGTAAAACCAAAGGGCCCCAGGGCGGGGGCATTTTTGGCCCCAGCACTATAATTGAACAATCTTGGTAGGGGTCCACTAGATGAAGCTTCATACCAAATATCAAAGACCTGGGCCTTGTGGTTTCAGAGAAGAAGATTTTTAAAGATTTTCCCTATATAAGCCAATGTAAAACCAAAGAGCCCCGTGGCGGGGGCATTTTTTGTCCCAGCACTATAATTTGAACAATCTTGGTAGGGATCCACTAGATGAAGCTTCATACCAAATATCAAAGTCCTAGGCCTTGTGGTTTCAGAGAAGAAGATTTTTAAAAAGATTTTCCCTATATAAGCCAATGTAAAACCAAAGGGCCCCTTGGCGGGGGCATTTTTTGTCCCAGCACTAAAATTTGAACAATCTTGGTAGGAGTCTACTAGATGAAGCTTCATACCAAATATCAAAGTCCTGGGCCTTGTGGTTTCAGAGAAGAAGATTTTTAAAGATTTTCCCTATATAAGCCAATGCAAAGCCAAAGGGCCCTGGGGCGGGGACATTTTTGGCCCCAGCACTATAATTTGAACATTAGTGGTAGGGGTCCACTAGATGAAGCTTCATACCAAATATCAAAGACCTGGGCCTTGTGGTTTCAGAGAAGAAGATTTTTAAAGATTTTCCCTATATAAGCCAATGTAAAACCAAAGAGCCCCGTGGCTGGGGCATTTTTTGTCCCAGCACTATAATTTGAACAATCTTGGTAGGGATCCACTAGATGAAGCTTCATACCAAATATCAAAGTCCTGGGCCTTGTGGTTTCAGAGAAGAAGATTTTTAAAGATTTTCCCTATATAAGCCTATGTAAAACCAAAGGGCCCAGGGGCGGGGGCATTTTTGGCCCCAGCACTATAATTTGAACAATCTTGGTAGGGGTCCATTAGATGAAGCTTCATACCAAATATCAAAGACCTGGGCCTTGTGGTTTCAGAGAAGAAGATTTTTAAAGATTTTCCCTATATAAGCCAATGTAAAACAAAAAGGCCCCGTGGCGGGGGCATTTTTTGTCCAAGCACTAAAATTTTGACATTCTTGGTAGGGGTCCACTAGATGAAGCTTCATACCAAATATCAAAGTCCTGGGCTTGTGGTTTCAGAGAAGAAAATTTTTAAAGATTTTCCCAATATAAGCCTATGTAAAACCAAAGGGCCCCGGGGCGGGGGCATTTTTGGCCCCAGCACTATGATTTGAACAATCTTGGTAGGGGTCCACTAGATGAAGCTTCA
The DNA here is from genome assembly GCA_963580285.1 of Lucinisca nassula. Lineage (NCBI taxonomy): Eukaryota > Metazoa > Mollusca > Bivalvia > Lucinida > Lucinidae > Lucinisca > Lucinisca nassula. The sequence goes on from OY757012.1 coordinate 1,340,337, forward strand.
TACCAAATATCAAAGACCTGGGCCTTGTGGTTTCAGAGAAGAAGATTTTTAAAGATTTTCCCTATATAAGCCTATGTTAAAGCAAAGGGCACCGTGGCGGGGGCATTTTTTTTGTCCCAGCATTATAATTTGAACAATCATGGTAGGGGTCCACTAGATGAAGCTTCATACCAAATATCAAAGTCCTGGGCCTTGTGGTTTCAGAGAAGAAGATTTTTAAAGATTTTCCCTATATAAGCCTATGTAAAACCAAAGGGCCCCGGGGCGGGGGCATTTTTGGCCCCAGCACTATAATTTGAACAATCTTGGTAGAGGTCCACTAGATGAAGCTTCATACCAAATATCAAAGACCTGGGCCTTGTGGTTTCAGAGAAGAAGATTTTTAAAGATTTTCCCTGTATAAGCCTATGTAAAACCAAAGGGCCCAGGGGCGGGGGCATTTTTGGCCCCAGCACTATAATTTCAACAATCTTGGTAGGGGTCCATTAGATGAAGCTTCATACCAAATATCAAAGACCTGGGCCTTGTGGTTTCAGAGAAGAAGATTTTTAAAGATTTTCCCTATATAAGCCAATGTAAAACCAAAGAGCCCCGTGGCTGGGGCATTTTTTGTCCCAGCACTATAATTTGAACAATCTTGGTAGGGATCCACTAGATGAAGCTTCATACCAAATATCAAAGTCCTGGGCCTTGTGGTTTCAGAGAAGAAGATTTTTAAAGATTTTCCCTATATAAGCCTATGTAAAACCAAAGGGCCCAGGGGCGGGGGCATTTTTGGCCCCAGCACTATAATTTGAACAATCTTGGTAGGGGTCCATTAGATGAAGCTTCATACCAAATATCAAAGACCTGGGCCTTGTGGTTTCAGAGAAGAAGATTTTTAAAGATTTTCCCCATATAAGCCAATGTAAAAACAAAAGGCCCCGTGGCGGGGGCATTTTTTGTCCAAGCACTAAAATTTGGACATTCTTGGTAGGCGTCCACTAGATGAAGCTTCATACCAAATATCAAAGTCCTGGGCCTTGTGGTTTCAGAGAAGAAAATTTTTTAAGATTTTCCCTATATAAGCCTATGTAAAACCAAAGGGCCCCGGAGCGGGGGCATTTTTGGCCCCAGCACTATGATTTGAACAATCTTGGTAGGGGTCCACTAGATGAAGCTTCATACCAAATATCAAAGACCTGGGCCTTGTGGTTTCAGAGAAGAAGATTTTTAAAGATTTTCCCTATATAAGCCTATGTAAAAGCAAAGGGCACCGTGGCGGGGGCATTTTTTGTCCCAGCACTATAATTTGAACAATCTTGGTAGGGGTCCATTAGATGAAGCTTCATACCAAATATCAAAGTCCTGGGCCTTGTGGTTTCAGAGAAGAAGATTTTTAAAGATTTTCCCTATATAAGCCTATGTAAAACCAAAGGGCCCCGGGGCGGGGGCATTTTTGACCCCAGCACTATAATTTGAACAATCTTGGTAGAGGTCCACTAGATGAAGCTTCATACCAAATATCAAAGACCTGGGCCTTGTGGTTTCAGAGAAGAAGATTTTTAAAGATTTTCCCTATATAAGCCTATGTAAAACCAAAGGGCCCCGTGGCGGGGGCATTTTTTGTCCCAGCACTAAAATTTGAACAATCTTGGTAGGGGTCCACTAGATGAAGCTTCATACCAAATATCAAAGTCCTGGGCCTTGTGGTTTCAGAGAAGAAGATTTTTAAAGATTTTCCCTATATAAGCCTATGTAAAACCAAAGGGCCCCGGGGTGGGGGCATTTTTGGCCCCAGCACTATAATTTGAACAATCTTGGTAGGGGTCCATTAGATGAAGCTTCATACCAAATATCAAAGACCTGGGCCTTGTGGTTTCAGAGAAGAAGATTTTTAAAGATTTTCCCTATATAAGCCAATGTAAAACCAAAGGGCCCCAGGACGGGGGCATTTTTGGCCCCAGCACTATAATTTGAACAATCTTGGTAGGGGTCCACTAGATGAAGCTTCATACCAAATATCAAAGACCTGGGCCTTGTGGTTTCAGAGAAGAAGATTTTTTAAGTTTTTGGTGAAAAAAATCTATTTTTGGCTCCTGTGACCTAGATGTGCAACGGACCGGAACCATTTGAACAACTTTGAAAGGGGACCACCTAAGGATCATTCCTGTGAAGTTTGGTCAAAATCTGATCAGTGGTTTAGGAGGAGATGTCGTTTAAAGAAATTGTTTACGGACGCATGCAAGGACGGACGCACGGACAACGGACAAAAAGTGATCCCAAAAGCTCACCTCGTCACTACGTGACGGTGAGCTAATAAAAATGAAAACATAGGCCTGACAACCCCATATATGACAAATGGACTTGTCCAACATATAGCGATGGAAGAGTCCATCAGCATACAATGGGTTAAGAGATGTGTTGGTGTTGTTTATAGGCAGACTGGGAGTAGAGGAAAGCAAACAGGAAGTAACAAGAGTTGTCTTCTTTTACGCTTAGCACTCTTGGTAATAAATTCAGAAGACGACATTTTCAAATATTTCTCTTATTTTTCCTAGAAAAGAGATTTTGACATTTCATGCAAACTGTCTACAATGGAGATAATTTGCATGAATGTCAAAACCTGTTTCCAGGGAAAATAAGAAAATATCAGGTCTTGGGAAATGAATTTGAGCATTTGGGTTGACACCAGGATTGACACAAATGTAGGTTGAAACCAGGATTGACACCAATCTTGGTTGATGTTAGGATTGACACAAATCTTGGTTGACAATAGGATTGGCATAAATCTCAGTCGACACTAGGATTGACACAAATCTTGGTTGACACTAGGATTGACACAAATCTTTTTTGACATTAGGATTGGCAGAAATCTTGGTTGACACTAGGATTGACACAAATCTTGATTGACACTAGGATTGGCACACATTTTGGTTGACATTAGGATTGGCACAAATCTTGGTTGACACTACGATTGACACTAGGATTGACACAAATCTTGGTTGACACTAGGATTGACACAAATCTTGGTTGACACTAGGATTGACACAAATCTTGGTTGACATTAGGATTGGCACAAATCTTGGTTGACACTACGATTGACACTAGGATTGACACAAATCTTGGTTGACACTAGGATTGACACAAATCTTGGTTGACACTAGGATTGACACAAATTTTGGTTGACACTAGGATTGACACAAATCTTGGTTGACACTAGGATTGACACAAATTTTGGTTGACACTAGGACTGACACAAATTTTGGTTGATACTAGGACTGACACAAATCTTGGTTGACACTAGGATTGACACAAATCTTGGTTGACACTTGGATTGACATAAATTTTGATTGACACTTGGATTGACACAAATTTTGAATGACATTAGGACCGACACAAATTTTGGTTGACATTAGGATTGACAAATTTTGGTTGACACTTGGATTGACATAAATTTTGAATGACATTAGGACCGACACAAATCTTGATTAACACTAGGACTGACACAAATTTTGGTTGACATTAGGATTGACACAAATTTTGGTTGACATTAGGATTGACACAAATCTAGGTTGAGCATTAGGATTGACACAAATTTTGGTTGACATTAGGACTGACACAAATCTTGGTTGACACTAGGATTGGCACACATTTTGGTTGACATTAGGACTGACACAAATCTTGGTTGACATTAGGACTGACACAAATCTTGGTTGACACTAGGATTGGCACACATTTTGGTTGACATTAGGATTGACACAAATTTTGTTTGACATTAGGACTGACACAAATCTTGGTTGACACTAGGACCGACACAAATCTTGATTAACACTAGGATTGACAAATTTTGGTTGACATTAGGATTGACACAAATTTTGGTTGACATTAGGATTGACACAAATCTTGGTTGACACTTGGATTGACATAAATTTTGAATGACATTAGGACTGACACAAATCTTGATTAACACTAGGATTGACAAATTTTGGTTGACATTAGGATTGACACAAATTTTGGTTGACATTAGGATTGACACAAATCTTGGTTGACATTAGGATTGACACAAATCTTGGTTGACACTTGGATTGACATAAATTTTGAATGACATTAGGACCGACACAAATCTTGATTAACACTAGGATTGACAAATTTTGGTTGACATTAGGATTGACACAAATTTTGGTTGACATTAGGATTGACACAAATTTTGGTTGACATTAGGATTGACACAAATTTTGGTTGACATTAGGACTGACACAAATCTTGGTTGACACTAAGACTGACACAAATTTTGATTGACACTAGGACTGACACAAATTTTGGTTGACATTAGGACTGACACAAATCTTGGTTGACATTAGGACTGACACAAATCTTGGTTGACACTTGGATTGACATAAATTTTGAATGACATTAGGACCGACACAAATCTTGATTAACACTAGGACTGACAAATTTTGGTTGACATTAGGATTGACACAAATCTTGGTTGACATTAGGATTGACACAAATTTTGGTTGACATTAGGATTGACACAAATTTTGGTTGACATTAGGACTGACACAAATCTTGGTTGACATTAGGACTGACACAAATCTTGGTTGACATTAGGACTGACACAAATCTTGGTTGACATTAGGACTGACACAAATCTTGGTTGACACTAGGATTGACACAAATCTTGGTTGACACTAGGATTGACACTAATCTTGGTTGACACTAGGATTGACACAAATCTTGGTTGACACTAGGATTGACACACATCTTGGTCGACACTAGGATTGACACAAATACTGGCTGACACTTGTGTCAATAGGGGTCACGATTGACACAAATTTTGGTTGACAGTAGGATTGACACAAATCTTGAATGATGCTAGGATTGACAGAAATTTTGGTTGACATTAGGATTGACACAAATCTTGATAGATGGACAAACAAATGGATGAATGATTGGATGGAAAACCAGACTTCTATTTCATGCATGCTGAAAGAAGGTGCTACATAAATAGTTCATTAAAAATCTACTACTAGTAGGTATATTTATTCACCTTAAGGGGAATGGGAATACCTTCAGGGCAGGCAACTCCTGCAAAAGTATATTTGTCTCCCATGTCAATAGGGGTCAACTCTTAAAGGAAAGAATTTGCTCCTGAGGAGCAAATTCTTTCCTTTAAGAGTAGACCCCTTTTTCAGTGGGTCAGGGCTTATAGAAAAGCGAACAGAAAGTTCCGAAAATTGTCTCCCTTTGAAAAATGGTGGAAAAATATGTCAGGTGTTCCCATTCCCCTTAAATGGAAGACAAATTACCTGAGTTCTTTGAAGTAAGGATGCCGTAAAGCCTGTTTTGCCGTCATCCTCTCGTCGGGATCATATGTACACATCTTGTATATCAGATCTACAGCATCAGTTGAAGAATGTTGTAACATTCGTTCAATACCTGACCCCTTCTTAGAAGGGAAATTAAAGTTCATCCCTCGGGATCTGAAAGTAAAGGGATACATGAACCTCTTAACAAAATTTTTATCATTCAGCACTGTTCTGGATTGAGCAGGATTTAAAGTTTAAGATGCTAATCACAACAATTGTTGTCTGCTTTGTTGTCTTTGGTTAATTTAAGTCATTGTTGCGAACAGGTTGAACTCAGATCAGGTTAGGGTTAGCAACAATAAGGCTGAAAAGTTTGCTAGAAGTTTGTTTGTTTGATTTGAGGTTTAACGTCCCCGTCAACACTGTAAAGGTCATTTTGGAGACGTTGCTTCCAATTTTGTGGGACTTTTACCCGACACTGAGATGAAATGACATCTCAAGCCCTGTCGCCCAATGAAACCAATAGGCTAGAAGATGCAGCTGACAACATAAACAGACAACATTTTTAGATACAGTTTTTCCTGGCATCTTAACCCATAAAATGCCAATCACGACAATTGTCCTCTGCTTTGCCATCTGCCGGCTACCTTAAAAATATATTTTTTGGCAAACATTGTGGACCCATTAATTTATTTTGCAAACAGTGTGGACCCGGATCAGACGGCTCAGTCTGATCTGGGCCCACACTGTTTCCTAGGAGCAGTCTGATCTGGGCCCACACTGTTTGCCTGTATGTAAAAATATTTTTAAGAAGTTTGCAAAAATTAAACAAAAAAAAAAAAGCAGCAGACGATATAAGCAGACAACATTTTCAGATGTAGTTTTTCTCAGCATCTTAAGAGTTAAAGATGGATAAAAAAAATGTTGAGTCTGAACCAAATTGATAAGACTCTTTACGGGGAATGGGAACACCTTTAGCGGAGGCAACTCCAGCAAAAGTATTTTTGTCTCCCATGTCAATAGGGGTCAACGCTTAAAGGAAAGAATTTGCTCCTGAGTAGCAAATTCTTTCCTTTAAGAAAAGACTCCTTTGATAGTGGGACAGGGTTTACAGAAATGCGAACAGGAAGTTACAAAAGTTGTCTCCCTTTGAAAAATGCCAGAAAAATCTGCCAGGTGCTCCCATTCCCCTTAAAAAGTGTATCTGAGCAACATTGGCCAATTTTACAAGTTCTACAAATGTATATAATGTATACATTTTAACTTTTTCTCTATGAGAGAGACAGAGACATGCAAAGGTTTACATGATACTTGTATATAATTTATATATTTATTGAGAGAGAGAGAGAGTTAGAAAGAAAGAGAGAGAATAAATGTATATAATTAATACATGTATATAATTTTTACACTTTGAATTTCATACAACTATTATGTAGTTGCTCTACATTAAGAATTTCTTATAACTATTATGTATAGTTAATCAATGACCTCTTACAGTTCAAAATTCAAGGTTGATGATACTATTCCATTTTTAGGGAAGATTTTGTCACTGAATTTTGAAAATATGGTGTTTGTACAAATTCCAGACTATAACAGAGTACATGTCTATCTGGTAACATGAAGTATAAATTAAGAACTGAATTGTTTCTATCGACCAATGCAAAATACCAGCTGCAGGCTGGTTGATTTCAAAAGTCTGGGTTTTGAAAGCCTTTAGTATTTATACATTTTGAATTTTCATATAACTAACACAGTATTTTCTCAGACAGACAGACAAACTTGATACCATCATGTGAACAAGTCCGTGAAATGAACACCCCCTTAAACCCCACTTTAAATAGAGAAAACTAGCGTTTAGTGGGGTATAGATTCTTTTCCTTCTTTCTGTGTCAAGACATAGGTTGTTGGTATTCCTTAGAACTGCAGTTCTAAGGAGTACCAACAACTTATGTCTTGACAAGCACTGGGTTCTAACCAGTACCCACAACCTACATTTTGAGTACAGATAAGCATAATATCACAATTATTCATCAGAAAATTTGGCGTTTTGGAGAGATAAAAGAATGCACCATGTCGCACGTATATGTTATCGTAATACATACTTTTTCAACTTGTTGAGCACACTTCCGTCAGGAGTACCCATGATATCATGTATCTTGGCAATCTGATCAACTTCATTAGCACCAGGAAACAACGGATGTAAGCTGGAAAACAATAAATCACCAAATTATTCCAGGAACACAAGGAAAATGCTGAATTAAAGTTTCATTTAAGATGCCAATTAGTATAATTTTTGTCTATTTTGTTGTCTTTTTTTTTTTTTTCTTTTTTTTTTTTTCAGTTTTGGTTTTATGGTCCTTTCAAGATGATTTCACTCATATCGAGCCGATTGTTAATCAGTGGTGGGCGAAAAACGGAGTACCAAGAGAAAAAACACCTGACCTTCCGCTTTAGAACTGAGCATCTCACATGTATTCTGTTGTCTGCTGGTAACTTAAAAGTCATTGTTGCAAACAGTGTGGATCCAGATCAGACTGCTCCTCTAGGAGCAGACTGATCTGGGTGTGCACTGTTTGCCTGTATATGAAAATAATTTCAAAAGTAATCAAAAAGGTGCAGCAGTCGACATAACAGACAAGATTTTTCAGATGCAGTTTTTCTTGGCATCTTAACCTTTATCCCACTGAACATTACAACCCCACCTTTGCAAACAGTGTAGATCTAGATCAGATGACTTCTGAAAAAAAAAAAACATCTGATCACAAACTGCACTGTTTGTCATGCAGTTCGTGAAATGAACAAATCCATTATATCAAGTAATTTGATTGGAGGATAGTCAGGAATGGGTGTGGCTTAATTAATTTATTCAGCAGGATAAGGGTTAAGAGGTATTATCAGATAGTTATGGTACAGTGAGTTCATGTCTACAGAAGTACTGATACACCTGGCATATTTTCCATCATTTTCTACAAGGGAGACTACTTTTCAGACTTCCTGTTCTATCTATCTTCATACACTGAGTCGGTCATACTTGGCCATTACCTCAGTTCACTTCCATATAAACTGAAACTCTCCAATAAAGGAGACTATTTTTAAAGGAAAGAATTTTTCTCCTCAAGACCAGACCAGAATTTGGTTTTCTGAATGGGAACAAATATTTCAATGTTCAAAGGGCCGTAACTCTGAAAGCAGCGAAGCCAGAGTTAAAGGTCTTATCTTCTGCATGTTGCATCATAGTGCGTTGCATTTCAGTAAAATTTCATGAAAATACCTCAAACAGTTTTCAGTTCCGGAATGGACACCTGTAAATGGCAAATCAACATTTTCAATATTCAAAGGGCCATAACTCCAAAAGTAGGTAATCAGAAATTTGTTTTTATCTTCTGAACATTGTCTCATGATGCCTTACATTTCTGCAAAGTTTCAAGGTCTTCCCTGTTTGCCATTCGGTCTGCACTTTTTGGAGAATAATATCAAGTCCTTAAGGTGTATGAATTTTTTGGATTTTATGGAACATGCAGGAAAATTTTCAATACCTGAGAATCTCAAAGAACACACAACCAACACTCCACATGTCCATTTTATATGTGTAGTAACCATCTGTGAGAAGGCACTCAGGGGCACGATACCTGAAATAATAGGGAACAAATCTAGGATCAGCTCTTCAGAACTAACGTTCAAATCGTCAAGTATATATGAGCAAGACCATCATAACTTTGGGGATAAGACACACGGATGAAGATTAAATATCAGAAAGGCCTCTGTGTCACTAAAATTGGTATAGTTACCCCTTAACTGCAACCACTTGGTCGGTATCTCTGCTGGTGGATGATTCGTTCAGCTCAGTATCGAGGTTGATACTGCGGTGTTGATGTCAGTACTCAAGTACTAATTTAAATAACTATACTCTGCGGAATAAAGTTCTGCACAGTTAATAAATAAAGCCTCAAAATATTCAAAATTCATTTAATATGAAAAACCAATTTCACACAAAGTAAAATTCCATCTTTTTCTAACAGAATGGTCAAAGCTCAAAGCAAATATGTCTTAAAGCTTAAAGATGAGGGCTGTTACAAAACTTCTTCCGCTTGATTTCCAAATGCCAAATTAACACGGTAATGTCACTAATAGCAGGTATGTCCACCACCCGCCTCTTCCAGGGCTCTGGATCTTCTTGGCATGGACCAAATCAGTCTGTGAATGTATGCCAACAGAAGATTCATCCATTCCTGTTGTATGGGGTACTCCAGTCCCAGTCTGGTGTACACGTTACGTCGCCAAATCTTCCTTTTCAGGTAATACCAGACAAATTCCATCGGGTTCATGTCTGGCGACATGGTTGGCCAAGGGAGCATGTCGACATTCTGGTTGTTCAAATAATGCTGTGTATGAAGTGCCGTGTGAGGCCTGACATTATCTTGCTGTAAAATCATGCCAGGACGAGCTCGAATATATGGAACAACCACTGGCTGCAAGACGTTGTTAACATAACTTTGTGCAGTAAAACCTCGTCCCCTGGCAGTGTCAAAGAAGACAATGTCAGTCTTTCCGCTGTTGTGGATGCCACCCCAAACCATGACCCTGATACCTCCCCATCGATCGCTTTCAATCACACAGGGGTCTGTAAAATGCTCGCTCCAACATCCGTAAACGTGCTATCTCCGATCGCTGGAATCCGCACAGAATCGCCCTTCGTCACCGAAGAGAACATTTCTCCACTGTGCCAGCCTCCAATGATGATGGGTACGCACCCAGTTCAAGCATCTGGTTGGATGCTATTGAGTGAGTCTTGCTCCCACATATGAACATAGGCACTGAAACCCAGCGGCACGTAGACATCTCTTCACGGTATAGGCACTGATTCGACGTCCTCCACAGCCTATTGTGTTTCTTGCTGTGCTGTTAGGTACAGCAAATCTGTTCCCTAAATGAGTAAAAACAATCTGACGGTCCTGACGTTGGGATGTCACTCTCGGGCGCCCAGTCCTTTGCTGATCCGCAACTGTGCCTGTTTGCATATGGCAATGTTGAAGGCGCCAAACTCTTGTAGCTGGTTCTCCGGCTATGAGAAGCCCCAGTGCATGCAGCCGTTGCTCCTTTGTTAGCCTCATTCAGGTGTAAGACTGACATTATAGCGATTTTTTTAAGGCTTTTTGTTGATCTATTGTTTGACTTCGTAAGCAATGAAATAACTTCTGCAAACGTGTTTACATGTACACAGTGCAGATGAAAAATGTGTGATTGAATCTCAATACGGTCACGACTGACTGGATAATGGGTATAAAAATCAAGAGTACAGGTTGGTGGCATATTTGATTTACTTGTAAGGGTGAATTATATTTTCTTTTTAGAATCCGTAGTTTACAGAAAAAAATAAATTTTCTGACCAGTGCAGAACTTTTGCCACTGAGTTTATATTATATCTTTAACTTTCTGCAGTATAAAATTCTAATTTTAAGACTGACTTGTCAGGTGAGACAGGTATCTTAGCAAATTTGGTTGCCACTTTTTGTTATATTTCAAATTTTGCAAGTCTTACTACTTTGGACATCTTCCTGATGCCCGGGACTTCCGTGGTGTGTGGGCCATGTTTGCTGATGTTGACTCGGTGGGGGACGCCTATAAGGCCAAGGGTAGGCGTCTCTTGCCTGATGCCTCCAGTTGACCTGTCTCATGAGCTTCATCAGTCGGTGTGCTCGGAGGGGGATGTGCTGTGTTTGCCGCGTCTTGTCCATCATCCTTTTCTGTTTCAGAACTTTGGGGTTGAGACACACTGATGAAGACTAAATATCAGAAAGGCCTCTGTGTCACTAAATTTGGTATCGTTACGCCTTAATTATAATAAATCATGACAATTCTTACCATCGTGTAGAGATGTACTCTGTATAAGGCTGTTTTGAGTAAACACTTCTACATGAACCAAAATCTGCCAACTTCAACAGATCCTCCTGAAATGTAGAGAAAGAAGGACTCAATTAGAACGGACATTCAAATTCAAAAGTTTAACCCAGCTTGCACTGAAGCGTATCTACCTTCTTATATTCAGGGCTGTCAGGTTGGGTTATGATTTTTTTTGTATTTTCAGAAATTTAGGAAATGGCTTGACTTATTGCAAACAATGATGACCTTGATCATCAGATGTCATGTTCTGCAGGATCTGATATGCGTCAATTCCCTATAATTAAAATAGACATCTTGACATACTAATGCTACTGTGTATCTGGATGAATTTCCTAGAGGCACCACACATCATCATTTTTCTTATTCATCACGTGAACACATCCTTGAAATAAACATCCCACTAAACCCCACTTTATAACGGGAAAACTGGGGTTTACGGGGGTATACATTATTTTTACTTATTTCTGCTCACAGACATAGGTTGTGGGTACTCATTAGAGCCGCCTCAATGAGGCGGTTCTAAAGAGCATCTACTACCTATGTTTGAAGTATAAATAACAAATATATCACAGGTTTTCATCGGAAAAGTAGCCCTTATGGAGATGTGAAAAATGCACTATGTCGCACGGGTATGTTATTGTAATGTCTGCTTCCAGCACATATTAGTTGTGTTCCTTACTTCCGTCTCATGCACTGAGACATTTACAACCATCTCACAACATTTTATATGACGACAAAGCTTCTTTCAATGGGACGACTAATCCTTAGCTAAAGATGAGATGGATAAATGAAGTGAAGACTCAAACGTGAGGTGCACCATGCTCGCCAAGAAGCTGAGAAGGAGATCTACAAGAATATTGACTCTAAGTCCTCAGAAGTATACCGCCTTAAGGCTAACCAGATGAGAAGAGAGAATGCCGATGTTGTAGGTGACAAACCAGTAAAGAATGATGCAGGGGAGATGTCAATGAGTGAAGACTCAAAGCAGAGGGCCTGGTTAGAACACTACCAAAGGCTACTCAATGTTGAGTTCGACTGGGACCCAGACCACCTGTCTGATGAACCACCAGTGGAAGGGCCACCCATCCCAATCACTATTGATATGGTTAAGAAGGCTATCTCTCAGATGAAGACTGGCAAAGCACCGGGTCCCTCTGGCATAGTGGTGGAGATGATAAGAGCTGCAGGTGATGCGATTGCCTCGATGATCCGCGACCTTGCAGCTGCAATCATCCGTGATGGGAAGGTACCCTCTGACTGGGAACAGAGTTTTATTGTCTGTCTCTACAAGGGCAAGGGCGATGCATTGGAACGGGGCAACTACCGTGGTCTCAAGCTGACAGAGCAGGTCATGAAAGTCCTGGAAAGGATTGTGGATGGCCTCATTAGGCAGTTGGTGTCCATCGACGATTCCCAGTTTGGCTTCCTCCCAGGAAGAGGCACAACAGATGCAATTTTTGTTGTCCGACAGCTGCAAGAGAAGTATCTGGGGCTCAACAGGAGACTCTACATGGCTTTTGTAGACCTGGAGAAGGAATTTGATCGAGTGCCTCGGAAAGTCATCTGGTGGGCACTAAGAAAACTTGGAGTGGACGAGTGGATTGTGAAACTGGTCCAAGGGATGTACGCTAATGCTCGGAGCCGTGTCCGCGTTGGTGATGGTTACAGTGAAGAATTCGAGGTGAAGGTGGGTGTTCATCAAGGCTCTGTTCTCAGCCCACTGCTTTTCATCATTGTGCTTGAAGCCTTGTCAAGCGAGTTCCACTCTGGAGTCCCCTGGGAGGACCTGTATGCTGGTGACCTTGTCATCATAGCTGAATCCCTTGAGGAATGTGTCAGGAGGCTCTTAACTTGGAAAGACGCAATGGAGGCGAAAGGGCTGAGAGTGAATGCAGGAAAGACAAAGATCATGATCTGTGGTACAGGTCTGGACCTCTTGCAGAGTACAGGCCAGTTCCCATGCGCTGTATGTCGCACTGGAGTGGGCAGCAACAGTATCTTTTGTAATGGCTGCAAGTTCTGGGTGCACAAGAAATGCAGTGGGCTCAAACGCTTGATAGAGGACCCTGGTTACAGGTGTACACGGTGCCATGGAACTGCACGCCCCTTAGATGGCAGACCACAGAGGGAAGTCCAAGTCGGATCCGACAAGCTGGAGGTTGTAGCTTCCTTCTGCTACCTAGGTGATATGCTCTCAGCAGCGGGTGGTTGCGACCTTTCAACTACAACACGTGTGAAAACAGCCTGGAAGAAATTCAAGGAGTTGCTACCAGTTCACTCTTCCCGCCACCTCTCGTTCAAGACACGTGGCCGTGTGTATAGCTCTTGTGTGCGGAGCGCAATGCTCCATGCCAGTGAGACATGGCCATTGACAAAGCCAAACCTCCAATGTCTACAGCGAAATGACAGGGCAATGATCAGACAGATCTGCAATGTCAAGCCACAGGACACTGTCACCATTAGGTCCAGTGAGTTACTTGAGCGTCTTGGCATTGAGGACCTGGACCTCATCCTGAAAGAGAGGAGACTTCGCTGGTATGGACATGTGGAACGCTCCAACGGTGCAGTCAAGACTGCCTGTGACATTCAGGTAAGTGGAAAGCGGGGGCCAGGAAGGCCCAAGATGACCTGGAAGCAGCTAACAGAAAGAGATTGCAGAGAATGGAAGCTCTCTGCTATCGATCCTCATGATAGACAAGCCTGGAGATCTGGTGTAAGATCTGCCATGCGTGCAGCAAGCCAGCTACCTGGAAGGGGGCCCACTTATGTGGACATTGCCCCTGTACCTGCACGTTAATCAAAAATCCGTTGATGATGATGATGAAGGTATTGAAGAATATTGTAATCATTTAACCCTTCTCCTGCTGAATATTCATATATGCCACACCCACTACCAATTATCAACCAATCAGATTATCTGATGCAAATTATTGCAACAAATTCACAATCTGAATGACAAACAATGTAGATCCTGATCAGATGGCTTCTGAAGAGGCCATCTGATCTGGATCTACATTGTTTGAAAGATAAGGCATATCCGGGCTCAGCAGGACAAGGGTTAATACTCCAAGAAACAAATGCTGTGGACATTTGTTAGAATCACCTCAGTGAGGCAATTCTAACAAATACGCACAACATTTGTGTCTTTGAGTAATTATGGTGAAAAAGTCCTTTATTGCCTAATATACTACTCCTAATTGGGAGTCTTATAGCGACAAGTTTACTACAGTGGCAAATTGCTTGGGAACAAATACTGTCCATCACGAAAACACACCTTTATAATTTTGACCCCTCGAACCCCACTTTTAAATAGTAAAACTGGGGTTTGTAGGGGTAAACCTTATTTTTCTTATTTCTATTCTAAGATATAGATTGTGGGTACTCGTTAGAACCGCCTCATTGAGGCGGTTCTAACAAGTACGTACAATCTATATTTTGAGCTGAAATAAGAAAAATATCTCAATTTTTCGTCTAAAATTTTCGTTTTTTAGGCAGTAAAATTCACTGAATTTGTATAGGCATGTTTTTAATGATAAAAGCAAGGGTCCTCTGTAGCAACAATCTATGTTTTTGAGTAATAACAAGAAAATAATACACACTGTACACACTCTTATAAACCCCAATTTTCTCTGTGTTAAGTGGGGTTTACAAGGTATTACTAACATCAATTTGTTAATATGATGCAATATTTCTAAGTAATCTAGTTCTGACTCACCTTTATTAATATATTTTCAGGTTTAACATCCCTGTGAAAAATGCCATTCCTGAAAAAGAACATAAAACTATAACATTTTAACAGCTATATTTAAACATCAAGAGGTAACAATTCTTTGTTTTTCTCAAAAAAAAAAAGGATTAGATGTCAAATTCATTCAAGATTGCAATGATTGTTACTGATGAGGAAATGCTGAATATAATTATTTAAAGCCTTTAACCAATCTTGTACCAGAAACCCCAAAACGGGTAATTGGCAAACAGTGCAGGCCCAGATCAGACGCCACAAAACGTGGCATCTGATCAGGGCCTACACAATTTGCAAAAATTTCAGCCATTTTCCAAATCAATTTTGAAGAAAACACAACCTGACACCCCTAAATTTTGAAATGGATTCCTGCAATATAAAGAGGAAGATTCCATTTGGTACAAAAAGGGTTAAAGCCAGCTCATAAGAAATGTACTTATTGCATATGTGACAAACAATGGCTCATGCAAGCCTGTACGTAAGTGTAATCTAGACTAGAAACGCGTCCATAGGACACGGATGCCCCCGCCTGAAAATATGTTTATGTTCATTAACCCATAGAGTTTAAGTTTTGGACCCTTTTTTTTCATATTTGACCTCTAAGTATGACCTTGACCTTGGAGGTAAGGACCTTGGTTTTGTGTAAGGCAGATTGTCTCATGATGGCCAACATTTCTGCCAAGTAATTTCAAAATCCATCCAAAAATGAGAAAGTTATTGACTGTGTTTAAGTTTTTTTTATCTTTGACCTCTAAGTATGACCTTGACCTTGGAGGTACGGACCTGGGTTTTGCATGTGACACATTGTCTGATGAAGTTTAATATTTCTACAAAGTAACTTAAAAATCCATCTCGAAATTAGAAAGTTACTGACTGCGTTTAAGTTTTGGACCCTTTTTTGACCTTTGACCTCTAAGTATGACCTTGACCTTGGAGGTACGGACCTGAATTTTGCACATGACACATCATCTCATGATAGTTAACATTTCTACAAAGTAATGTCAAAATCCATCCAGAAATAACAAAGTTAATGACTGCGTTTAAGTTTCAGATGGACGAACGAACGGACATTCTCACGGATGTATACTTATGTGGCTATTTTTGGCAGGATCGATACTTAAGTGGCTACTTTTAGCCACAAAAAAGAAGTATTTTCGGTGTCTAACGGAATAAATCCCATTGAGTTACATTGATTCTGTCCATTTACATAGCCACCTAACTATACATTTGTAAGTGCGGAAGTACGAACAAACGGACAGACGTTCTCAGGAATGGATACTTAAGTGGCTAGGCATCGGCATATTGACTACTTAAGCGGCAAATTCACTTAAGCGGCAAGCCACCTAAGAGGCAATTTTTGCCACTTAAGTACCAAAATAACAGAATAAAGTCCATTTGGACTCACGAATATATACTTAAGTGTCAAACTGTCCAAATTTTTTGCCCCCTAAATGTCGTTTCATTGGTGCGGATGGACGGACGAACAAATGGACAGACGGACAGGGGCAACACTATATGCAGCATAAAAATGCCTTTATGGCTGGGACATGAAAATGCCTTTGCTGCTCGTTGCCACATACAGCAGACACAGAGGTGGCTTCGTGGAAGATGTACTGTGTCTTGTCCTGTTAGTGGGCTGCATATGAATTGGAGGATGTTAAGGGCTTTTTCTCATGTGGTCATTATAAAAAGCAGTGACTCATAAACATTAGGTCTCTCACCACTGCGTGTTTGAGCCTCGCTTGGGCAACATGCCAGATGCCAAGTTGTGGCAGGTGCTTTTTCTCCAGGTGCTTTGGAATTTGCCCACCTCTTATTAATGATTCTTATATATTGTACATAAGTGAAAGGGTCATAAAACCAAAAAAATCTTGAAAGGGTCATAAAACCAAAATAACACAAAATTCCAAATAAATAAACTGCGTTATCTGTCTACTTACACATCATAGAATGTTCCCTATTTCCTTTTTTTTCAAACCTCATATTATCAATACATAAAATTATAAATTTGATCCCTGTACTTTCATTAAGTCATGAAGTCTTCCAACTTTACTACCTGGTATTTTAATTTTTTACTCTAGTACTGCTTATCCCCTACCTTAGCAAACAGTGAAGATCCTGATCGGATGGCTTCTGAAGAAGTCACCTGAACAGGATCTAAACTATTTGTCATTTAGTTCATAAATATAAATGAATATATTTTATCATATGACACCATTGATAAGCAGTGGATAACATCATGTAACAAGAGGGCCCAATGGCCCTATATCGCTCACCTGTGTACCAGAAAATCATTAGTGTAGAAGACCACTTGACATTGCTACACTAAATATCTAAGCTCTGGGCCTAATGGCTTCGGAGAAGAAGATTTTTGAAGTTTTTCCATTATAAGTCTGTAGGAGCTAAGGGGCCCCGCGGCGTGGCCCATTCGGACCCCAGGGGTAGGGTTAGCAGGATTTATGTAGGTGACTATTTTATGTTGCTAGATACTAAATATCTAAGCTCTGTGCTTCACAGTTTCAGAGAAGAAGATTTTTTAAGCTTTTCTCCATTATGAGACTATGGGAGCTAAGGGGCCCAGGGGCGTGGCCCATTTGGACCCCAGGGGCATGATTGGCAGGATTTATGTAGGTGACCACTTGCAATTGTTGCATGCTAAATATCTCAGCTCTGAGCCCTTTGGTTTCAGAGAAGAAGATTTTTGAAGCTTTTTTCCATTATGAGTCTATGGGAGCTAAGGGGCCCTGGGGCGTGGCCCATTTGGACCCCAGGGGCATGACTGGCAGGATTTATGTAGGTGACACTTGCCATTGCTACATGCTAAATATCTAAGCTCTGGGCCCTGTGGTTTCAGAGAAGAAGATTTTTTAAGCTTTTCTCCATTATGAGTCTATGAGAGCTAAGGTGCCCCGGAGCGTGGCCCATTTGGACCCCAGGGACATGATTGGCGGGATTTATGTAGGTGACCATTTGCCGTTTCTGCATGCTAAATATCTAAGCTTTGGGCCCTGTGGTTTCAGAGAAGAAGATTTTTGAAGCTTTTTCCATTATGAGTCTATGGGAGCTAAGGGGCCCCGGGGCGTGGCCCATTTGGACCCCAGGGGCGTTGGCAGGATTTATGTAGGTGACAACTTGCCGTTGCTACATGCTAACTATCTAAGCTCTGGGCCCTGTGGTTTCAGAGAAGAAGATTTTTGAAGCTTTTTTTCCATTATAAGACTATGGTCCCCGAGGTGTGGCCCATTTGGACCGCAGGGGCATGATTGGCAGGATTTATGCAGGTGACCACTTGACATTGTTACAAGCTAAATATGTAAGCTCTGGGCCCTGTGGTTTCAGAGAAGAAGATTTTTAAAATTTTTCCCATTGTAAGTCTATGGGAAATACATGTTGTATATGTTGCCATGGCAACCAGAGTTCCAATCTGATCAGCCCAAAAACCTTATGCAGCCTTTCCCCCTACCTGATGACGCTTCTCATGAAATTTGATCAAGATTGGCCATGGGGTATTAGAGATATACTTATTTGAAATTGTTTATGGATGCATACATGCATGACGAAGACGGAAAAAATGTGATCACAAAAGCTCACCTTGTCACTATGTGACAGATGAGCTAATAAAAATCGTATGACCACACATGTAATAACACTTTGGCGGGATTAGATAATGTCATGACGATGTGCATGACAATCATGCTTTTTTGTCAATAAAATTGTCAAATTTAAAGGCAATAAAATCCAATTTAAACAGAATCTTACACTCATTTCATTTCTTATGAAATTTATGAAACTCACCAAAGGCTCGTTTCATAAATTTCATATGAAATGACAACTAGCATAAGATCATCTATATCTCAAGTAATTGCATGAAAGTCAAAACTGAGTGTGACAAAATTTTAAAGGAATGTGGTGAGGGTCATCCAAATATTTTGTCACATAAGATTCCTTTCACAAATACAATGTCCAAGATACAAGTACAATATTTTGCAAAACATCTATTGGTTTATTCATTCAATTATGCCCTTATCTGAATAATCTTACCCTTATCCTGTTGAATAAATTAACTTGCCACCCATTTCTGACTACCAACCAAGCTTAATATTTGAAATAATGCCTCATTCAAACTGGCAAAATAATTGACAAACAGTGTAGATCCTGATCAGATGGCTTCTTCAGATCTACAAAGGTCCGGGGTTGTTTTGTTTAGTGGATAAGGATTAAGATGGGCTTTTGAAACTAAAATTTAATATGTTGGTTTAGTCTTTCCTGGACACACACCTAGAAAAAAGCGTTTTCTTGCAGAGTAACTCATATTTTGCCTAGCTCCAGATTTCTGCCTACTATTCCTATGTTTTTCTAATGAGTACCAAAAATCTATGTTATCAAGCAAAAAGAAGGAAAATAATATATTCTCCTGTGAACCCCATTTTTCTCTAAAGAAAGTGGAGTTGACAGGGGTGTTTACAAGTATTACAAGGAGTTGTTGACCTGATGTTAGTCTTTGACCTTCACATAAAGCTGTAAGAACCATGTTCATGTCAGCGCTCATTTGTTTGTTTTACATACAGTTATGTTTTATTTCCAAGCAAGCAGAAGCAAAGATTAATTATACTCAAATTTACATAATCTAAGGTATGATCACTCAAACTTGAACAACAGATTTGTGAGTTCAAAAGTATCAGTAATAATTTTCAAAGAGGTGATTCTCAATGAGGTGATTCTAATGAGTGCACACAACATACAAAATATATCATGAGGTCATCACCATTAAGCCTCATGGCCTGGTAGCATGAGTAACCCTCAGTAGTTCGAACTATCCATGTCTCAAACAAAATTTCATGGTCTCAAAGGTATTTGAGTTATTGAAGTTTGACTGTAAATAAATTGAGTTTATCATATGACGTCGCGTCTGAGAGTGTAATAACGTCATGTATTATTTTCGATAATCCACTAGTGGATTAAATATGCAAATTAGCTAGATACGTCCTGTAACGTTACATGTACGACGTCCTTAACGACGTCGCATTTACTAACGGCAAATATTGACAGTTGTGTAAACAATCGTGAATATAATGCGTGTAAAATGTCATATGATAAATAGAATCTTGCATTCGTGCTCATGTATTATTGAATTTAATAAACTTGTTGAGGAAAAGGGATAAAATGCTCGGCACAGCCTCGCATTTTATCCCTTTTCCTCAACTCGTTTAATAAATTCAATAATACATGAGCACTCATGTAAGATCCTCTATCTATAGGAGTCTGGAAACATTTTGAAACAAGAGCATCACTGAAACCGAGGGATGCTCCCCGAAGATGCGCAGTAGTAGGAGGGTTATTTTAGTGAAATGATCCTATACACTTTGAAGTTTGATAAGATTTGTTTGAAGACAAAGGTTATGGGTACTCGTTAGAACCGTCTGAATGAGGAGGTTCTAATGAGTACCCTCAGCTGATATTTGGAGTACAAATAAAGAAACTAGGTAGTGATTTTCAACAAAGAATGCAAAAAAAAAGTGAAATGTAAGGCCCCTTCCCTGCAAGAACCTGTAAATCTTAAACCATAAGGCTAAGAAACTAAATTTTGTGTTCCCTAGTAAGTGATTTTCAATGGAAAATGTCACAAGGAATACACATGTGAAACATGAAAGCCCTATCACCCATGGTTATGAAATAACAGGAGGGTTTTTTTTTTAAAAAAAGGGGAGATGATTAGTGAAAATAAGCAATATAGTAATGGCCCTTGGTCAGAATGTAGGTTTTTGTATTGTAAGTATGTGTGTGAAGTTTCATGAGAGTAGGACAAATACTTTTAAAATTTTGACCGGAGTTTAAGTTGTTTGGGTATGGCCTGACAAACACACACCCAAATGCAATTTGTCCGGATGTAGGTCTTGTGATGGTAATTATGTGTGTGATGTTTCATGAGAATAGACAAAATACTTTTGAAGTTATCACCGAGGTTAAGGTTTTTGGTTTAGGTGTGACAAACACACAAGTTATTCTCCTTTGTCAGAATGTAGGTCTTGTGATGGTAAGTATGTGTGTGAAGTTTCATAAGAGTAGGGCCAGGTTAAGGCGTGACAAACACGAGTTTCGTGGCATCTGATCTGGGCCTGCACTGTTTGCCACTTACCCCTTTTGGGGTTTCCGGTACCAAATGGGTTTAACCTAAAGTCTAAGAATTCCCTAGTTAGTGATTTTCAACAAATACTCCAAAAATAAGGAGAAATGTAAGGCCCCTTCCGTGCAAGGGCATGTAAATCTTAAACCATAAGACAAAGAAACTCAGTTTTGTGTCCCTAGTAAGTGATTTTCAATGAAGAATGTCACAAAGAATACATATGTGAAATATGAAAGCCCTATTACCCATGGTTATGAAACAACAGGAGATATTTTTTGAAAAAGGGGAGATAATTCAGTGAAAATAAGCAACATAATTATGGCCCTTTGTCAGCATGTAGGTTTTGTGATGGTAAGTATGTGTGTGAAGTTTCATGAGAGTAGGATAAATACTTTTAAAATTTTAACCGAGTTTAAGTTGTTTGGTTATGGCCTGACAAACACACACCGAAAAACAATATAGTTATGGCCCTTTTCAGAATGTAGGTCTTGTGATAGTAAGTAAGTGTGTGCAGTTTCATGAGAGTAGGGCAAATACTTTTGAAGTTATGGCCGAGGTTAAGTTTTTTGGTTAAGGCGTGACAAACACACGGACAAAAGCAATATGGTTTGTCAGAATGTAGGTCTTGTGATTGTAAGTATGAGTGTGAAGTTTCATGGGAGTAGGGATAAAACTTTTGAAGTTATAACTGGTTAAATGTTTTGGTTTAGATTTGAAACTGACTGACAAGGAGATTACTATAGGGCACCCAAAATACTGTGTGGGGCCCTAATTAAGAAGGGAAGTAACCCCATAAATACTGTTGGTAGGATTATGCTTCTTGCATTCTGCGATTTCTCTCATAGCCCCCTATCAGTGTATCAAGTTTCACTAAATTACCTTTAAAACTTTTAGAGATATGCTCCGGACAAGCTTAATATAGCAAAAACTAAAAAGGGAAATACAGTCGACTCTCGTTATCTCGAACCTCACGGGTCCGGATAAAAAAGTTCGAGTTATCCGTAGTACGAGATAACCAAAGTGTGACGTCACATGAACGGTTTACTGAGTTTTTAAAACTTGTTTATGAAAGTACTGGAGCTTGTCAGATTATAGCGTTTATGAACAAATTAATAAATAAATAAAACTGATAGATTTCTCACGTATTTTGTTGTCTTTTAAATTCCTACAAATCTGGGTTTCCAAATACCCTTAATATAGTTAGATACCAAACAGACTGGTTCCCGCTTGTGAATGCAAAGCTTATATTACTTCGGAGAGCAGTAAATGCTATATAAGTCACACGGTAGTTTGACTCATCTCCCCTCTAACTGATTAACCGTCACTATGGCAAACAGTTTAGGTCCTGCCGCGAAAGCTCATTATGAGCCATCCCTTTTGGATCTACACTGTTTGTACATGGATTTGCATGGGTTAAGAAACAGACGGGTTAACAAAGATACATGTGAATTGTTCCAAACAACTGCGTTTTTTTAAACACGCCCAGATTATCACAACTTTTGTCACTTTCTTTGACATTTCTGCAAGAAAGACAACGCCGCCTTTTATCACGGAAATCTTGCAAATCATTGACACGAGACTGTGTAAGATTAAAGGTTGAGCACCGTGTGTCAGTCTTTATTACACGCACATGATTTTCTTAGTAGCCGAAAAGGTATTGTGTGTGCTAATTTTAATTGCAAACGCACCTGGACAAATTGGATAATTAACAACATTGTGAGTATTGATGAATTGTTTTCTAAAGGCCTACTACAAAATTGAGGACTGGACGCATGTTTTTTTTTTTTTTTTTTTTTTTTTCGTTACGTCAAGAATCCCGGTTCGAGATATGCAGTAGTAAAAACAGTGAAAAATACATTCAGGGACTGAAAATGATGGGCGAGATAGCCGAAGTGTCGACTTAAAAGGAGTTCGACACATGCGAAGTTGAAATACAATAAATATATAGGGGAAATGTATGGGACTTAGAAATTGGTTCAACATAAGCGACAGGGTCGAGATAAGCGGGGTAGAGATAACGAGAGTCAACTGTAACTATGTAATTACTTGTGATAGATTTACAATTCTTGCACTCTGCACTTCCTCTGATGGCCATCTATCAGTGTATCAAGTTTCACTTAAATCCCTTCAATACTTTCAGAGATATACTCCGGACAATCTTTTCATTGAAACAGTTAAGAAGGGAAGTAACTTCATAAATACTGGTGACAGGGTTATGGTTCTTGTATTTTACGATTCCCCTCATCGCTCTCTATCAGTATATCAAGTTTCACTTAAATACCTTTAATACTTTTAGAGATATACAGCCTGACGGACGGACGGACGGACAGATGGACGGACAGATGGACGGACATGGCTCCCCCTTCGGGGAGCATAAAAAAATTTCATTGTGACATTCCCTACTGACCACAAACCACTCGGAATCTTCCATGGGTCAAGGTCATTTAATGTTTGAAATATCATCAATGAGTGTCAAAAAAGAATGGCTTTTCTGGGGCAGGCTTATGCATAAGCTTTCAACCAGTCTTCAACAAGAAACTGACAACTGCCCTTATTGAATCTTCAAAAGGGAGAGAATGACAATTAAATGTATCAATCCGCAAGGCAGAATATTACCGGACTCTGTGGGGATCATACATCACCTCCTGATCACTTGTTAGGCAAGCATATGACTCAGCCACCAAGGCTGACATTAAATTGCTGTTCTGAAAAAAACTTATGATGTTTTTCTTTCTAATTGCACCCCCAAACATAAATTGTGTGTTCTTGTTAGAATCACCTCAAACAAGCAGTTCTAACCAGTCCCACAATCTATGTTTATCAGTACAGAAACACACTTCTTTAACCCTTGTCCTGCTGAGCCCAGATATGTCTGATCTTTCAAACAATGCAGATCCAAATCAGATGGCTTCTGAAGAAGACATCTGATCAGGATCTTCATTGTTTGCCATTCAGTTTATGAATTTGTTGCAATGATTTGCAACAATTAATCTGATTGGTTGATAATAAATAGTGGGTGTGGCATATATAAATATTCAGCAGGTCAAGGGTTAAGTGAGGAAGATAATTGACCAGAGCTATCAAAAACAGTTTTTGTTGCGGTTTATTTTTGTTATAGTTCGTCTTTGAACTTGTGTATCGCTTACATCTTTTTGTTTTGGAGAGCCAGTTGGCCATTTTGGGGGAAAGTAACTGTCCTTTTGGCTTTCTGCTATTAATGTTTCCATTAGGGTCTAATTATTTCACTCTTGTGTTTTTTTCCCTTTGGTGTCTCTGATGGGAGCTGTGGGTTAATTGTATCGATTCCTGATCTTTGCCTTCTCTTCCATTTTGAACCCTAGTCTGTCATTAAAAAGTATTTCATCCTCGTAATTACTGTGCCATTAGCTTGCAAGGCCCAAAAATTGTACAACAGGTCACCATTTATGTGACATAAAGACATTTTAACAACACTGTCACATTCACTATAATGCTAACCAGAAATTACTGTTTTTGTATTAACCTGTGTCCTGCTGCATTACTTAATTTAGCCACACCCATTTACATTTTAACCAATCAAATTACTTGATGTAATTTACTCATTCAAATTCGCAAGCTGAATGACTAACAGTGTAGATCCTGATCAGATGGCTTCTGATCTGGACCTACACTGTTTGCAAAGGAGGGGTTGTCGAGGTATAACCCTTGTCCAGCTAAATTTGAATATGCACTATATTTTGCAAACAGTGCACTGATAACCATCTGATCTGTATCTACACAGTTTTACTTTCAGTTTGTGAATTTCACGTAGGAGAAAATCACATCAAGTAATATGATTGGTTGAAAGTTAGAAATGGGTGTGGCTAATTCAATTTATTCAGCAGGACAATAGTTCGTGGATATTGCCCAAACTGCTTGATAAACCCAAAGCCCAAAAATATATATACATATATATTGAATACACTGTCAAAGATAAAAAATAATAACTAGCTGCCTTTCTAATTATTTCATCCTTTTTAATTATCTGTTTGTCTTTTCAATTTTTATTTATGTATCCTTTAACTTAAATTTTTATTTTTTCATTATGTATTGAGTATTTCAATTAATTTTGTAATGAAATTCCACTTGCCTTATGCATGATCAATGAAAATGCAATAAAATATTTGATTTTTGCTTTTGTATAAAGAAGCACGGAACTACATATTTACAAAGCAGAAACCAATTTACTGGCCATATATCACCTCGTATAGCTGAACCCCAGAATCAGCCAAACTGTGTATACTGTTTTTTGTTTTCATCAAAAAGTACCTTACAAGATCCGAATAATAACAAAGTCCCTCCCCACCCTCACCTCTTACCTAAACCTCTTTAATTACACTGTTCTTTATAACACAGTTTTGGATATAACGCATTTGAAATGTATAAAATAAATGTAAAAATGATCACAGATTTAAATGATTTGCATGGATATAACAATGTAGTTTAACTAACATGCTTTTGGCTTTGGACCCAACAGCATTATAGGCAATTTTCAAAGGTGTACAATTTTGGGAGATACCCCCTGTCTACTTTAGCCATAGAAGAAATGAAAGAGTTATTTTAGCAGCCTACACAATGCACTTATCATTTACCTTTCTTTCTTTTTTTATTTTTTAAAGTGTTTTAAATGATTCCTGGCCTTCATATATGGAAGCCAAGTGATTACTTCTTCAAGTAAAACTGTGGCCTTTTCTAGGAGCTCCACATGACAGATTATTCCTAGATCTTGGTCATTTTATAAAAGATTTATACTTTATCAATTAGGGGTACCCATTCCAAAAGTTCAGTTTCAAAAAAACAATAGCAGTAGAACAAAGGTTAATTTCACTCTTTGAAAGATTCAGTACCAAGTGTCCATGGAAATTAATAAATTAAGATAAAGGAATCTAAGTTTGGCTGATCTTGGTTCACAAGTTTTGCAGCAAGTTTCCCACAACAGTATTATATCTGACTCCACAAAGCCGTAATACCATTACATATGGCATACCTATGCATATGGTCAACTGATCGACATAGTTGGTACATGTATTTTTTAACAGTGAACTCTGGCAAAAAGTGTCGCTTTCCTGGTAAAAAGAGAGAAAAAAGAAGAAAAATGCACAAAAAGTTAGATAGAAGCTAAACTTCAAGAAAAACTCACAGATTCTTAAAAAACCAAGGCACATTTAATAGCAGCTGACATTCCATTTTTTTTTCTGGAAAATGCAGATTCACATTTTATGTAAATTATGTGTGTAACAGACTTTTAAAGGTGCATTATTGAGCTACCGGGTCACAAATTTTTTTTTCTGGTTTTTATCTTCAATGCCTACTCCTTTGTCATGTGTACCTTTTTGGAGCCAAATACAGCTTCAGAACTTTGTGAAAATGGTTGTTTTCATTCGTGTTTACCCTTCGCTCTGAACATGTTTTTCGGAATTTCTGTTCTAAAAATAAATCTGTCACTTTACACATACATGGCAACAGTATCCTCTCTGAGTGTCGTTACTTATGGAATGGTATTCAGCATCATATTTTTTTCCGATTCAGGCATGGCCTAAGCAAACAAGGCTAAAAATGAACGTTGCATAACGTCATATATGGGGATTCTTTTTTTGTCACGAACTAAAAATAGATCTAACTAGTGTTCGAAACCTAGTTAGGGAATCCCTCTCAAACTCGTTTACCTGTCATCATAATTGTTTGCATTTTTGCATAAAATGCATTCATTTGCATTGTTTTAAAGAAAAATACCGGCTATATGTATTTTATTTTTGGAAGCATTTTTTCCAGATAGCTCAATAATGCACCTTTAAAATGTGAAGCCTTGTTATCTCAGAAAATTTGAAAATGGCATCTGCTGTTGTTGTGATTGATGTTTCAGGGATAATAGTGATCGGATCAGATCCTTATCCTGCTGAATAAATTAATTTAGCCACACCCATTGCTTACTATCAACCAATCAAATTACTTGATTTAATATATTTGTTCAATTGATCAGAGGGCTTCTTCAGAGGCAATCAGTTCTGGATCTACACTGCACAGGTTGGGGTTGTCAAGTTCAGCAGAATAAGGGTTAATCAGGTAAATCTTGAAGCTTGACTGCTTCCTAATATAAACCAATGTAAATGTTAAGATGGCAATGACAAAATATTTTTTTCTTTTTTTGATAAAATAAGGCTAGTCAACATGTGAACTGTCTGCTGGGCAGATGATTAACATTAAATGTCAAGGCCTTTTTTGGCTAAAAAACAATTAAAAAATTAGATAGCTATCTGCTCTAGAATTTTAGTTGGACACCCCATTGATGCAAGATACACATCACCTTTACCTCACCCAACCACCCAAGAGAGTCCTTGTTAACCCCTAGACGGGACATAGGAAAACAGTGCAAACCCAGATCAGATGCCACATTCTGTGGCCTCTCATCATAATGACTGGTCTTCAATGTTTCTTTAACCCATTGTATACTGGTGGATTCTTCCATTGCTATATGTTGGACAATTCAATTTGTCATATAAGGGGTGTCAGGCCTATTTTTTGTTTTTATTCTATTTCTGACGGAAAATTCTGTTAGCAAATAGTGTAGACCCTGATCAGACGCTGCATTCAGTGGCGTCTGATCTGGGGCTGCACTGTTTGCCAAGATACCAATTTAGGGGTTTCCAGCATGCAATGGGTTAAAGTAAAGGGACTTTTTTAAAAACTGCAATAAACAAATCAAAGCTGAGGCATCTCAAATTGGAAACGGAAGATCCTATTCATCATTAAAGGGTTAAGGTTTTAAGACGAATGCATGCACCTTCTTCAGTAAAAATATTTTCATTTCATATCCCTTCTCCATATGAGTCTACTCTTAAAGGAAAGAATTTGCTCCTGAGGAGCAAATTCTTTCCTTTAAGAGTAGACCGCTTGATCAGAGTGCCTCAGCTGGCAAGAGGGGCGCAGATGGCAAGAGTGGCTCAGTAGGCAAGAGTGGCTCAGCAGGCAAGTGTGGCTCAGCCGGCAAGAGTGGCTCAGCTGGCGCAGTGTACTATAGGTAACAGAAGTTGTATTGCTTTTAAAAAATAGTAGAAATGATAGAAAAGATGCAAGGTGTATGGATTCACCTTAAGGTGTGAAAAAATTAATCTATCACTGAAAAAAGACAAAGATAACAGAAAACACAGAATGAGATATTACAGTGTGATTAATATAAAGAGAAATGCCTGACAAAATCTGAACAATTAGACTAGTAGTCAAGACAAATCAAAACAACTAGTCATGATCAAATCTGAACAAGTCATGACCAAATCTGAACAAGTCATGACCAAATCTGAACTAGTCATGACCAAATCTGAACTAGTCATGATGAAATCTGAACAAGTCATGACCAAATCTGAACTAGTCATGACCAAATCTGAACTAGTCATGACCAAATCTGAACTAGTCATGACCAAATCTGAACAAGTCATGACACAATCTGAACAAGTCATGACCAAATCTGAACAAGTCATGACCAAATCTGAACAAGTCATGACACAATCTGAACAAGTCATGACACAATCTGAACAAGTCATGACACAATCTGAACTAGCCATGACACAATCTGAACAAGTCATGACCAAATCTGAACAAGTCATGACACAATCTGAACAAGTCATGACACAATCTGAACTAGTCATGACACAATCTGAACAAGTCATGACACAATCTGAACAAGTCATGACCAAATCTGAACAAGTCATGACACAATCTGAACAAGTCATGACACAATCTGAACAAGTCATGACACAATCTGAACAAGTCATGACACAATCTGAACTAGTCATGAAACAATCTGAACTAGTCATGAAACAATCTGAACTAGTCATGAAACAATGAAATTCCCAGAAGAAGACTTCTGTTCTTCTTATCCCTTAAACACCAACAGAAACATTTGCAGATGTCATTTTCAAATATCACTTTCTTATTTTTCAGAAAATAAAGCATGACACTGCTGTGAAGATTACTCACATGTGATGTCAAGCCTTATTTTTTTCTGAAAAATTATTCAATTAACAAAAATTGCTCTCTGTTCAAAAAATTTCCATTATGGTGCTTTAAGGGTTAAAGTGACTTTATTTCCTGTGATAAATTATGCCATTATATTCAGCAAATTTCATTCTTTCTTTCTTTCTCATCTCATACACATTGAATAATTGAAAAATATGAATTATCTAGAATAACATCTTGACAATGTAAGGTATCCTGATGATTTGTATAACCCAGTGAAACCTGTTCAGAAAACACTGATACAAAAGTTTATATTCACAGAAATACAGTGTGTCATGTCTGTTTGGCTGTGAACATCCATGTTTTATTTACCTTTAAATTCTTTCATTTACTTTTCTTGCATTCAATAATGACTCATTTTGTAAAATCGAAAGGTCTTTCTCTGCATTACCAAGCACATGCAGAAAATTCTGTTAAACAGTGTATTCTACATAGACCTATTACTGTGTTCCACTTTTGAAAAACTGAGGACAAATAAACCCTTAAACCATATATAGCAAATTTGGATATGGCAGCTGGAATTCATAATTTTATCTTTGGCTTGAGAATCAGGCTTCACTTTTCATGTGAATCATCACGAAAACAAGCATATATTATTTTGACCCCCATGAAACCCAATTTTATATAGTAAAACTGGGGTTTAAATGGGTTAACCTTATTTTTTCTTATTTCTGCTCCAAAATATCGATAAGGCGGTTCTAACGAGTACCAACAATCTATATTTTGTGCAGAAATATGAAAAATATCACAATTTTTCATCTTAAAATTTTGTTTTTATCGACAGTAAAGTTTACAATGCATTTGTATAGGCGTGTTTTCGTAATAAATCTGCCTTGCAGGTGATTCACATGAAATGTCAAGCCTGATTTTATCTGAAAAAATAATCAGTGTAGCTTGTCATCTGCTCTACAATTTTCTATAGCACACACAAATGAATAGTTAATGGATTTACAAATGTCAAGCCCAATTTTCACTGAAAAATCAGAAAAAAATAGACTCATCTGCTGAAGAATTTTCTGTAGTGCTTTAAGTATTAATACAGTTACCATGCAAAGTCAGATATTGTCAGGCAAGAGCAGTAAGTGCAAAAAAATACACAACAACCTCTTTATAACACTAATAATGGGATCCAAAGCAGAAACCGTGTTAGTTAAACAATTAAACAAACATGTTATATTCAAACAAAAATGTATAGATTATATAGAAAAATGACCATACATTTTTGGACATGGTCATTTTTTCTATTTACAGTCCAACCTGTATTAAGCAAGCATTTAAGGGATGACAGGTGCTTGCTTAATACAAGTGAATTTTAATGCATTTTCTTTTTTCGGGAACTGAAGGCATGCTTGCTTAAGACAGGTCGCTTGCTTAACAGAGGTGGCCACTATGACAGATTTTACTGTAATCTATGTATTTTTGGAATCCATCTTGAAACCGTGTTATATCTAAAACCGTGTTATAATGAACAGCGTTATAATGAGGTTGTGGGGTATCTCACAAACTACACTACAAATGTGACACGGTTATAGAAAAGGTGCATCTAACTCAGTGGTTCACTAGGGTTGTTCCCCCTTACCTATGCATGTGTTCAACTGATTTGATCAATTGATACATGTAATTTTTTACTTTTCTCTCTGGTAAATAATGTCTCTTTCCTAAAATATTAAAATCATCATTGTTAATATTCAACATACTGACACAGTTTTTATCATATAATAGTTTTTATCATATAATGTTGTTGTCATTTAGCGGAATATGTCATGTCATAAAATTATATGATAGCATATGTAATAAGATATGGTTACTGACACATATGGTAAAGATCCTAAGTATTGGGACAGATAGGGTCCAAGCAAACAGTGAAGACTTAGAAGGAGCAGTCTGATCAGGGTCTACATTATTTGCCATTCCGTCTTTACTTTTTGGACTCCTGAATCACCACCTGTTTGGGAAAGAGCTGCTGACTCGGTTTACCTGTTGTCCATTTTGTTTGCTGTTGTCACTCCATGTTTCGACTTCTTTCCCTAGTGATATTGTGAGTAGAATTTGGGATCTGACTGTGTCAGTTCCTGATCATTTCTCTTTCATTTTCCTTACTGGATCATGAAACAAATTTGTCAAAATTTTAGGAGAATTACAGCAAGTCCTCAAGGTGTCCGAATTTTTAGGATTTTTACATTAATAACATATGTCATAATGCACATGACAACCCTTTTTTTTTAAATTCTGTTGAACATCTTTGACAATAAAATCCTGTTCAAAATCTTAACCCTTGTCCTGCTGAATATTTATATATGCCACACCCACTACCGATTATCAACCAATCAGATTACTTGAAGCAGATTATTGCAACAAATTCACAATCTGAATGGCAAACAATGTAGATCCTGATCAGATGGCTTCGTCAGAAGCCATCTGATCTGGATCTACATTGTTTCAAACATAAGGCATATCTGGGCTCAGCAGAACAAGGTTTAATATGATCAACAGAATCTTACATACTGATCATTTCATATGAAACTACCATATTTATAGTATGTATTCAGACATATAGGCCTGAGCAAATAGTGCAGACCCAGATGAGACACTGCATAATGCAAGATCTCATCAAGGTCGTCACCATTCGCCACTCATTAATCTACTTTTAGACAAAACATCGGGAAGTAAATGGTACTTGTTATCCCCACGTTTTTTGAAGAAAAGTGGGGATATTGTTATCGCCTCCGTCCGTCCGTCCGTCTGTCTGTCCGGCTATCTCCTCCTATACCATTCATTGGAGTTCAACCAAATTTGGTGTGTGAGTTACTTACATGAATGGCTTCTGCAAGAGCACATTAATTTTTGGACCAGCCCCCAGGGGTCCCTGGAAGAGGTCAAAACGTGGGGATTTGCGATGGCGCGCCATCGACTGCGCGATCTAGTTGAAATTTAAGAACAAGTATGGTAAGGAGTTGAGGTGTCTGAATACTTATGCTAGGTTCCCACTGTCGTACGATCAGTTACAAACGCCATGATTGGCCATTCAGAGCTGGTCGTGGAAATTTCTCTGAAATTTTAGGTTTGGATATGAGGTGGTGAGAGTCAATACGTTTTGGTACGATTTGTTACGCTCGGATGCAATCCAATCACAATTTGTCAATTCAGGTGTCACGATCAGCCACAGTCCGTTCTCCCATTCAGATACGATCAAATATGTTCCGATAGAATTGTTGCGATCAAGTCTCTCGATCTGAAACGATCATCATGATCGGGTTCCCCGAATTGGAACGATCTGATACATGCAGATACGTTCTTATACACTCATCAAGAATCGATGCGCTCCATTTAGATAACATACGACTGTTGTCTCGATGTTTTTCACGATCATGATCAAGGGCGATAATGATTTGAGCTACGACTGGACCCCGTCGGGTATATATTCAGCCGGACTGACCATGGACTTCATTGTTTCTTGACCTTTTACAGCATTAACACTTATCCTCAACCATTGATGATGGCAATGTGGCATTTCCTCTGTCTGGCCTGGTATAGGACAAACTTTCATTTTCCCTTCCTGTCTCTAGTACCCTTGGGTGGTATCTTTCAAAGGCTCTAAAATACTAGCAAAGGCCTGTACCTAGATGTACTCTTAAATCTTGTCCGGTAAACCTATGGGCACGAGAACCCGTAACAGATCATGAACGTTCGTGTTAAAATGTAACCACTCGTATCTACTCGCATTTACTTGTATCTTCTCGTATCAACTCGCATCTGATCCTGAGTTATTAGTGACAGGTCTTGAGCAATGGGACGCGACAGAGCATAACAAATCGTGACAGAATGCGGGAGATCACAACACATCCCAACAGAACATGGTGTTTGTCTTGTCCAAGGTCGACCTTGATCACCACGATTTAGAAGCACAAATAGATGCGATCTGTCGCGCTTTGTCACGATGCAATTCGATGTGATACGATGATCCCGATTTGACAACTGATCGTGGAAAATTTTTGAGCCGTTCAGAAAGTTTCTAGGATTAACACAATTGCCACGACTCAAGATCTGATAGGATCACCACTATTAAGAACATGATTGCAATCGTGGAGCGAATCGTGAAAGTGGGAACATAGCATTAGGGTAAATACGGTAAAGAAACTATCCAGAGGCTTGATACATAAATTTTCATTTGAAATTGACGGTGCTCCAGCCCACCAATGTAACCCAAAAGTTACCAATAACAGCTGATGTACATGTCATTTTGAACATTTTTTTTCTCATTTTACAGAAAAATCAGAGTTGATATTTCTTGTGAATTGTCTGCTAGCAGAGAATTCACAATAAATATAAATTCTGAATTTCACTAAAGGGCATAAAAAAGTCAAATAAAATAATAAATAATAATAACTTAAATACCATTGTTAATGATTAATTATTAGTGATGTTTCAAAACCTGAGTCTGGTACATTTCCACCAAACTAGGTTTCAGTGACTTGGTTTCATTGGAGATGACCTGGATTGATGAAACATAGGCCAATCAAAAGTGACAAATCAGAAATTTAAATCAGATTTTTCTTTACAGCCCGACCAAGTGTACCCTCCAGCAAGATTTTGTTTCATATGTGAAACTGAGGAACACGTAACATCCCAATCAAATATTGCATGGTTGGTGTAAATTAACGCGAAACTAAGGGCATTCGGGGCAAATATCAGAAGACAACCATTTATTTATTCATTAATTCCGCCTTTCAATTTCACTGTCAATGTGACTTTTATCACTCACATTATCGAACTTTACAGTTTTGTGAGCTTTAAGATGATAATAACATGGTATTTTATCTTCCCATCAAACACATGCACTGATCTTTTGCACTTACTCCACAAATCAATAACAGATCAAGAATTGTAAGGATATAAGGTGTCTGAATACTTAACCCTTATCTTGCTGTTCACGACAACCCCTATCTTTGCAAACAGTGTAGATCCAGATCAGATGGCTTCTGAAGAAGTCTTCTCTTGCTGTTCACGAAACCCCTATCTTTGCAAACAGTGTAGATCCAGATCAGATGGCTTCTGAATCTACACTGTTTGACATTCAGTTTATGAATTTGTAGGAATAAATTACATCAAGTAATTTGATTGGTTCAAAGACAGAAATGGGCGTGGCTAAAATTAATATTCTGCAAGAGAAGGGTTAAGGGAAATGTGGCATTTGTTTGTTTTGTTTTGTCCTGCTAACCCCAGATATGCCTTATTTTTGAAACAATGCAGATCCAGATCAGAAGGCTTCTGACGAAGCCATCTGATCAGGATCTACATTGTTTGCCATTCAGATTGTGAATTTGTTGCAATAATTTGCATCAAGTAATCTGATTGGTTGATAATCGGTAGTGGGTGTGGCATATATAAATATTCAGCAGGACAAGGGTTAAAGCTGATGAGCTTAAAGAGAATAAAAGAAATCTTTTTAACCCTGTTTGTACCAAATGGAATCTTCCTTCTTATATATAGCAGGAGTCCATTTCAAAATTTAGGGTGTCAGGTAGTGTTTTCTTCAAAATTTATTAGGAAAATGGCTGCACTTTTTGCAAACAGTGAAGGCCCTGATCAGACACAGTGCTCTGCGGCGTCTGATCTGGGCCTGCAATGTTTGTCAAGGTACCCCTTTAGGGGTTTCTGGTACTGAATGGGTTAAAATCCTATCTTTTAATATTCAAATTCCCGAATTCAGTACCTTAGTAGTGTTGTTTCATACCATACATTGTGAAAAAGCCTGTGTCATTAGTGATTAACCGCCCTGTAAACCCCACTTTATACAGAGAAGATGGGGAGGGGTTTACAGGGCTCTACATTATTTTTTCTTATTTCTGCTCCAAGACATGGGTTGTGGGTACTCGTTAAAGCCAACCCAAAAAGATGGTTCTAAGAAGCAACCACAACCTATGCTTGAGGCATTTATAAGAAAATCATCACAAATTTTCATTAGAAAAATACACATTTTTTAGATATGACAGAATGCATTTTGTAGGGCAGAAAATTGTGTCAGTCATTTTTGCCCTTCAGTCTGACAAATTATAGTTATCTAAACTACCTGGTAATACCTTGAAAAATAATACACCCTGTCTTAAAAGGTCTCAATACAATAACTCATTTTCATTTCCATTGTTGTACAACAGTTCTAAAAATAATTAACATGATTAAACCAGAAAGAGTAATTATTTTTTATGACCATGACATTTTACATGTTTAAGTACAGACCTGGTCTACTTTTAAAATACTGTAAAAAGCCTAAAAACTCGGACACCTGGAGGACTTGCTGTAACTATCGTAAAATTTTAATAAGTTTCTTTTGCGATCAAGCAAGGAGTTCAAAAAGTGATGACAGAATGGCAAATGGTGTAGACACTGATCAGACAGCTCCTTAAGGAGCTTTTTGTTTGATTTGATGTTTAACATCCCTGTTAACACTATAAAGGTCATCTTGGAGACGTTGCTTCCAATTTTGTGTGACTTTTACCCGACACTGAGATGAAATGATATCTCAAGCCCTGTCCCCGAATGAAACCAATAGGTTTATAAGCATGGACGGTCTGACTCGCAAGGCTTTGCTCAGCAGGCTTAGATCCTCTAAGCGGTTTACAAGTACTCGTGTGCGGTTGGATTCAGCTCTGCGTGGAAGCATCATGCAGCCCATTTATTTCTTCAAGTCCCAATGGGCAGAGGCCGGCTCCTTCAGAAGTAGTCTGATCTGGGTCTACACTGTTTGTATAGGTCTGTCTGTCCCAATACTTAGGATCATTAAGGTAAGCAAAGCCATTAGAAAAAATATTCCTATTATGGGGGGCAAGCAAAAGGCTTGTCAGCCTACACATTTGGGCAGTCTGGTCAGAATATAAGAATCCAATATGGGGTTCTGTTGTAGATGAGCGTTTCCAACCTGAGGGATGACCGTGCTGAGCGGAACCGAGGCTACGCCGAGGTTCCGCTCAGCACGGTCATCCCGAGGGTTGGAAAAGCCCATCTACAACAGAACCCCATATTGGATTCTTTTTCTTGCACAACACCTCCGGTTAGTTTTGACAGCTCGCACATGTATATTGTTTACAAAACAAGAGGGCCCAGAGGGCCCTGGTTCGCTCACCTGATCCAAAGCATAACAAGTGGGCCCCGGGCAGGGTCAATTTTGGCCCCAGGGCTAAAATTTGAACAATCTTGGTAGAGGTCCACAAGATGAAGCTTCATATCTAATATGAAAGTCCTGGGCTTTCTGGTTTCAGAAAAGAAGATTTTAAAGGTTTACCCTGCATATAGAAGTCTATGTAAAACAAGATTTTCCCTATATAAGTCTATGTAAAACCAAAGGGCCCCGTGCGGGGGCATTTTTGGCCCCAGGGCTATAATTTGAACAATCTTGGTAGAGGTCCACTAGCTGAAGCTTCATAACAAATATCAAAGACCTAAGCCTTGTGTTTCAGAGAAGATGATTTTTAAAGATTTTCCCTATATAAGTCTATGTAAAACCAAAGGGCCACATGGCGGGGGCATTTTTGGTCTCAGGCCTATAATTTGAACAATCTTTATAGAGGTCCACTAGCTGAAGCGTCATAACAAATATCGAAGACCTAAGCCTTGTGGTTTCAGAGAAGAAGATTTTTCAAGATTTTCCCTATATAAGTCTATGTAAAACCAAAGGGCCCCGGAGCCGGAGCATTTTTGGCCCCAGGGCTATAATTTGAACAATCTTGGTAGAGGTCCACAAGATGAAGCTTCATACCAAATATCAAAGACCTGGGCCTTGGAGTTTCAGAGAAGAAGATTTTTCAAGATTTTCCCTATATAAGCCTATGTAAAACAAAAGGGCCCTGGTGCGGGGGCATTTTTGTCCCCAGCACTATAATTTGAACAATCTTGGTAGGGGTCTACTAGATGAAGCTTCATACCAAATATCAAAGACCTGGGCCTTGCGGTTTCAGAAAAGAAGATTTTTCAAGATTTTCCCTATATAAGCCCATGTAAAACCAAAGGGCCCCCGTGCAGGGGGCATTTTTAGCTCCTGCACTATAATTTGAACAATCTTGGTAGGGGTCCACTAGATGAAGCTTCATACCAAATATCAAAGACCTGGGCCTTGCGGTTTCAGAGAAGAAGATTTTTAAAGATTTTCCCTATATAAGCCCATGTAAAACCAAAGGGCCCCAATGCGGGGGCATTTTTAGCTCCAGCACTATAATTTGAACAATCTTGGTAGGGGTCCACTAGATGAAGCTTCATACCAAATATCAAAGACCTGGGCCTTGCGGTTTCAGAGAAGAAGATTTTTCAAGAGTTTCCCTATATAAGCCCATGTAAAACCAAAGGGCCCCCGTGCGGGGGCATTTTTTGCTCCAGCACTATAATGTGAACAATCTTGGTAGGGGTCCACTAGATGAAGCTTCATACCAAATATCAAAGATCTGGGCCTTGCGGTTTCAGAGAAGAAGATTTTTAAAGATTTTCCCCATATAAGCCCATGCAAAACAAAAGGGCCCCCGTGCGGGGGCATTTTTGGCCCCAGCACTATAATTTGAATAATCTTGGTAGGGGTCCACTAGATGAAGCTTCATACCAAATATCAAAGACCTGGGCCTTGCGGTTTCAGAAAAGAAGATTTTTCAAGATTTTCCCTATATAAGCCCATGTAAAACCAAAGGGCCCCCGTGCGGGGGCATTTTTAGCTTCAGCACTATAATTTGAACAATCTTGGTAGGGGTTCACTAGATAAAGCTTCATACCTAATATCATAGACCTGGGCCTTGCGGTTTCAGAGAAGAAGAGTTTTAAAGACTTTCCCTATATAAGCCCTTGTAAAACCAAAGGGCCCCCGTGTGGGGGCATTTTTGGCCCCAGCACTATAATTTGAACAATCTTGGTAGGGGTCTACTAGATGAAGCTTCATACCAAATATCAAAGACCTGGGCCTTGCGGTTTCAGAAAAGAAGATTTTTCAAGATTTTCCCCATATAAGCCCATGTAAAACCAAAGGGCCCCCGTGCAGGGGGCATTTTTAGCTCCTGCACTATAATTTGAACAATCTTGGTAGGGGTCCACTAGATGAAGCTTCATACCAAATATCAAAGACCTGGGCCTTGCGGTTTCAGAGAAGAAGATTTTTAAAGATTTTCCCTATATAAGCCCATGTAAAACCAAAGGGCCCCAATGCGGGGGCATTTTTAGCTCCAGCACTATAATTTGAACAATCTTGGTAGGGGTCCACTAGATGAAGCTTCATACCAAATATCAAAGACCTGGGCCTTGCGGTTTCAGAGAAGAAGATTTTTCAAGAGTTTCCCTATATAAGCCCATGTAAAACCAAAGGGCCCCCGTGCGGGGGCGTTTTTTGCTCCAGCACTATAATGTGAACAATCTTGGTAGGGGTCCACTAGATGAAGCTTCATACCAAATATCAAAGATCTGGGCCTTGCGGTTTCAGAGAAGAAGATTTTTAAAGATTTTCCCCATATAAGCCCATGCAAAACAAAAGGGCCCCCGTGCGGGGGCATTTTTGGCCCCAGCACTATAATTTGAATAATCTTGGTAGGGGTCCACTAGATGAAGCTTCATACCAAATATCAAAGACCTGGGCCTTGCGGTTTCAGAGAAGAAGATTTTTCAAGAGTTTCCCTATATAAGCCCATGTAAAACCAAAGGGCCCCCGTGCGGGGGCATTTTTAGCTTCAGCACTATAATTTGAACAATCTTGGTAGGGGTTCACTAGATAAAGCTTCATACCTAATATCAAAGACCTGGGCCTTGCGGTTTCAGAGAAGAAGAGTTTTAAAGACTTTCCCTATATAAGCCCTTGTAAAACCAAAGGGCCCCCGTGTGGGGGCATTTTTGGCCCCAGCACTATAATTTGAACAATCATGGTAGGGGTCCACTAGATGAAGCTTCATACCAAATATCAAAGACCTGGGCCTTGCGGTTTCAGAGAAGAAGATTTTTCAAGATTTTCCCTATATAAGCCCATGTAAAAGCAAAGGGCCCCCGTGCGGGGGCATTTTTAGCTCCAGCACTATAATTTGAACAATCTTGGTAGGGGTCCACTAGATGAAGCTTCATACCAAATATCAAAGACCTGGGCCTTGCGGTTTCAGAGAAGAAGATTTTTAAAGATTTTCCCTATATAAGCCCATGTAAAACCAAAGGGCCCCCGTGCGGGGCATTTTTGGCCCCAGCACTATAATTTGAACAATCTTGGTAGGGGTCCACTAGATGAAGCTTCATACCAAATATCAAAGACCTGGGCCTTGCTGTTTCAGAGAAGAAGATTTTTCAAGATTTTCCCTATATAAGCCCATGTAAAACCAAAGGGCCCCCGTGCGGGGGCATTTTTAGCTCCAGCACTATAATTTGAACAATATTGGTAGGGGTCCACTAGATGAAGCTTCATACCAAATATCAAAGATCTGGGCCTTGCGGTTTTAGAGAAGAAGATTTTTTAAGATTTTCCCCATATAAGCCCATGCAAAACCAAAGGGCCCCCGTGCGGGGGCATTTTTGGCCCCAGTACTATAATTTGAACAATCTTGGTAGGGGTCCACTAGATGAAACTTCATACCAAATATCAAAGACCTGGGCCTTGCCGTTTCAGAGAAGAAGATTTTTTAAGTTTTCGGTGAAAAAAATCTATTTTTGGCTCCTGTGACCTATATGTGCAATGGACCGGAACCATTTGATCAACTTTGAAAGGGGACCACCTAAGGATCATTCCTGTGAAGTTTGGTCAAAATCCGATCAGCGGTTTAGGAGGAGATGTCGTTTGAAGAAAAGTTTACGGACGCACGCACGGACGCACGCACGGACGCACGGACGCACGTCGGACGACGGACAAAAAGTGATCCCAAAAGCTCACCTTGTCACTACGTGACAGGTGAGCTAATAAAAGTAGTGCGGGAGAAGTTCCGGCAGTTGAATAGTATGTTAAGGTAGTTGCCTGGGTCGGAACACCAGGGTCAGAACATAAATTTCTATCCCAGGGTAAAATCACGGATTTCCTTGTCTGGTGTGCAAGAATAAAACTTCTATGTCTACCTCTAAGGTAAACAAAAATGGCTTAATATCTGGGTCCATTTGTTCAAAGCATTGTTAGCTTTTACGAGCTTGTTTAGTGTTTCCCCTAGCTCATTTAGCATGGCACCGCACCATGAGCCTTTTCCATGGCACCATGCCCCTTTTTTCAATGGCACCATGCCCTTTTTCCATGGTGCCATGTCCTTTTTCCATGGTGTCATGCCCTTTTTCCATTGTTCCATGTCTTTTTTTAATGGCACCATGCCCTTTTTTCATGGTGCCATGTCCTTTTTCAAACAGTACATTTGAAGCCTTACATTTTGGTGAATAGTTCAAGAATATCTGACCAAAAATGACATTAGTGGCTAAACTGTTCACTGTTCTTAGGTTAGCTCAAAAACTAAAAAACTAATACAGTGCTATTTTTGCTGAAAAGCTGCTCATATTTTTTCAGCAAAAATATTACCATAACTGCCATATTAAATGATCAAAGTTTTAACAATGCGTTAACTAACAACATCTTTAGTTATGAACAACAGGCTAGACTGCTGCAGTATATTACTGATACAATGGGTGTTTTTTTTTTATCTGAGGTTTAACTTCCACTTCAACACTGTAAAGGTCATTTTGGAGACGTTGCTTCCAATTTTGTGGGACTTTTACCCGACATTGAGATGAAATGACATCTCAAGCCCTGCCGCCCAATGAAACCAATAGGGTTTACAAGCATGGACGGTTCCGACATGCACCGTTTTGCCTGGGCAGGCTTAGATCCTGTAAGGGGTTTACCAGTACTTGTGTGCGGGTCGGTTTCAGCTCTGTGGAAGCATCATGCAGCCCGTCTATTTCTTCAAGCCCCGATGGGCGGGGGCCCTGATACAATGGGTGTGGCACCTGGAAGAATCTTGACAATTTCAGGTTAAAACAATCAATGAAAAATAATTCTTTCCCTTTTAAATCCTTAGTTTAACTTGTATATCATTTTCATCTAAAATTTGTAGGCTTTCTTAACTCTCATCATGCTGAATACTTCAATATACACCACAGCCTCATTATAACATGGTTCGTTATAACACAGTTTTGGACATATAACGGTTTCAAGATGGATCCTAAAAATGTATAGATTATATAGAAAAATGACCATAAATGGTCATTTTTCTATATAATCTATACATTTTTGTTTTGCTATAGATATAACACTGTTGTTTAACTAAAACAGTTTCTGCCTTTGAACCCAACTATAGTGTTATAAAGAGGTTGGGGTGTACTACACTACAGATTTTCAGCCATTTGAGTTTTTACCATGGTTTCAGTAGCAGAAAAGAAAACAGTACAGATCTTGATCAAAGCAGCTGAGAAGCCTGGTAGTCTGAATTTTTACTGTTTTCAAAGTATTCAGCATGGTGAGTGTTAACCCTTATCTTGCTGAATATTCATTTAAGCCACACCCATTTCTGTCTATCAACCAATCAAATTACTTGATGTAATGTATTGCTACAAATTCATAAACTGAATGTCAAACAGTGTAGATCTTGATCAGATGGCTTCTGCATCTACACTGTTTGCAAAGATTGGGGTTGTCGTGAACAGCAAGATAAGGGTTAAATGTTTAGTTTAACTCGTACAAAAAATCATCTAAATTTTGTAGACTTTTTTAAGAACTGCTCCTAGTAGTATTCAGCTCTTAAGCTTTAATTTGCATACTTACGCACCTCGTATAAGTTCATAAATATTCATATCCATTAACTCTAAGATGAGGACCAGAGTTCCTGACTTTTTGTCACTGAAACAGAAAAAGAAGTAAGTAAAGGTAACCCCCTTTGTATTGACAATGGCTATAATGACAATACTTGTTATAACAACAATTTCAATAAAAGGAATCCTTAGCTCTTGCTTGCTTGTGTTGAGGTTTTACATCCCCATAAACATTATTTTCGTCATTTTGGAGATGCTGCTTCTGATTTGTGGGACTTTTACCTGACAATGAGATGAAATGACATTTGACCCTTATCTTGCTGAATTTTCATTAAGCCACACCCATTTCTGTCTATGAACCAATCAAATTACTTGATGTAATTTATTGCTACAAATTCATAAACTGAATGCCAAACAGTGTAGATCCTGATCAGATGGTTTCTTCAGAAGCCATCTGATCAGGATCTACACTGTTTGCAAAGATAGGAGTTGTCGTGAAAAGCAGGATAAGGGTTCTTCAGAAGTCATCTGATCTGGATCTACACTGTTTGCAAAGATAGGAGTTGTCGTGAAAAGCAGGATGAGGGTTCTTCAGAAGCCATCTGATCTGGATCTACACTGTTTGCAAAGATAGGGGTTGTCTTGAACAGCAGGATAAGGGTTAACCTCAACTGCCCAAAGCAACCACTAGGTTTTAAGGGGTGGCCTGACTCACACAGGATTAGACCTAAGGGGTTTACCTGT
The DNA here is from genome assembly GCA_963580285.1 of Lucinisca nassula. Lineage (NCBI taxonomy): Eukaryota > Metazoa > Mollusca > Bivalvia > Lucinida > Lucinidae > Lucinisca > Lucinisca nassula. The sequence continues at coordinate 1,382,893 of OY757012.1, forward strand.
ACTCAGGTTTGGTCAGTTTCAGCACTGGGTGGAAACACCTTGCAGCCCAATCTATTTCTCCAAGCCCCTATGGACGAGACCTCTAGATGAGACAGATTGATGGATTGCATTCAATATGCCAAGAAACAAATGTTGTGGACATAATGTTGTGGACATTTGTTAGAATGTTTTGATTGAGTTTCTTGGAGTAATTACAGGAAATGTCATTCATTACCAGTTGTACTAATCATTATTGAGGTTCTTTATATACTCCACAACCTCATTATAACATGGTTCATTATAACATGGTTTTGGATATAACACACTTTCAAGATGGATCCAAAAAATGTATAGATTATACAGAAAAATGACCATAAATGGTCATTTTTCTATATAATCTATACATTTTTGTTTGGATATAACACGGTTGTTTAACTAACACGGTTTCTGCTTTGGACCCTATTAATAGTGTTACCGTATAAAGAGGTTTTGATGTATTGACAAATTTTTAACCCTTATCCTGCTGAACATGACAACCACTACCTTTGCAAGCCACTAACTTTGAAAAAAAAAATGTAGATCCAGGTCTGAATAAACCATCTGATCAGGATCAACACTGTCATCCAGTTTGTGAAGAGAATGAATACATTAAATCAAGTAAATTGTTTGGTGGATTAAAAGTCAGAACTGGATCTGGGTAAATTAACTTATTCAGCAGGATAAGGGTTAATAATGGCAATAGGTTAGGGAACAAATACTGTTACATTTTACACTTGAAGCAACAACAAAAAATCAAAGCGCCAAAGGCACTGAAATGACAGATTCTATGAGAAAATCAAAACACTGTGAAAACTTACAGACAACCTTTCTAAAAAGATCTAAAAATTTAGAAAAGTAGTTCTGCAAATTCCATTATATGATATGTTTGCAGATGTCTATACACCGGTGGTATCATGAAATGCCATTCGATGTTTCAAATTTTGGAAAGAATCTATTTACGTTTTCAAAACCAAACATTAAAATTCAAGTTTTAACAATACATGTACTACTGGCAATTAGTAACATTTTTGTCTGGTCGGTTGTGGATACCTCCCCCCAAAAGATACTTTATTTTCACAAAGAGATCAGAGGAGAAAGGCTGGTCAGTCCAGTATATGAGTTACATTGGCTTGAAGACATTTTTGAGTAAGAACAGCACTATAAACACGCGCGTAATCTTGCTGGATTAGATATCCCGGATTCTGAGCGTAAACAAATAAATGGAACCACGTTAGGCCGACGCACTTGATTGGTGTAACGTCTCGCTGTTCAGTTAACGTCTCAGCCATGATCTTGAATGTTCTTAATGTCGCTAGCTACAATAGCTCGACATACCATTTCGCTTATTCCATCCGATATGTCATGCTCTATTACGCACGCGTCGCCTCGGCATACCTTACACCCATGTGTCGAAACATCCCGAAACGACAATCTGCGTGATTCACGCTGAAGTGCGATGTGTCACTGAAACGCATATCACGCGAGTCGCTTAGACGCAAATATATACATGTACATATTTCATGCACCAGCGTAAGTGTTCCGTACTGTGTCGACGTCTTAATTTTGGTCACGACAGGGACGTCTAGCTCTCAAAAGTGCATCGCATAAGAGCGACGAACAGTGTCAGTGCTTATTAGTCGGTAGTTGAAACCCTTTGTTTATCTACAGGTACAGTGTAGCAAATGCCGGCGAAATCTGCTTCGCATATGCGTCCGTCGGATGAATCGATCTTGACGTACTGACGTCGGTCTTCCGCTACGCCGACGTCCACTAGCGTCTTCTGTTGATAGTAAGATGTCGCTCCAACAGACAAATAGATCACACACATGTGGCACCCAAAATCAGAGTCAACGCCATCCGCTTTCCGAATCGATCTTGACGTACTGACGTCGGTCTTCCGCTACGCCGATGTCCACTAGCGTCTTCTGTTGATAGTAAGATGTCGCTCCAACAGACAAATAGATCACACACATGTGGCACCCAAAATCAGAGTCAACGCCATCCGCTTTCCGACCAGCTTCTAACTGTCCATTAGAAGCCTCCGTGGTGTAGTGGTTATGCTACTCGCCTTGTAAACCAGGGATCGCAGGATCGATCCCGGACTTCTCCAGACTTTCGGATGTGTCTTTAAACCGAGGTATCGTCTCGGTAGGACTTAGCTGTTGGTGGGACGTAAAACTCAAACACTCATCCACAAAATTGGAAGCAACGTCTCCAAAATGACCTATACAGTGTTGACGGGGACGTTAAACCTCAAATCAAACAATACAAAACACAGGCCGGACTGGTAACCATACTTCACGGTTGATTGATTTAACCTTTTTAGCTTAAGGGCATGTTGCCTAAGCGTGTTGTAATCATGAAATCGTTTGGTTTCAAAATCAAAGCACCGAAAGTGTTGGTGGGATGTAGGTTGGGGTAAAAGTCCTGGGCCGAGATTAAACTGTTTAATTTAACTCTGAAATTCCAAACAAATAGTAAAGATTTTGATAAGAAGCGTGTTCTGCAGCGTCCGAACTTGGTCTACACTGTTTGCCAAGCTCACCCTATGATTCCAGGATGACCCTCTTTAGTCTTATGGAATACCCTGATCTCACAGCGGCTATTTTCTGCAAGAAAAAGGTTATTCTGAGAAGTCAGTGATAGTCACGTAGACGTTAGCTCTGAATCGCATTTTTTATTAGTAACTTCGGGTCGATGCCAAACAATCAACCAAAACATAGCCGGGTCGTTTGTCAGTCTTGGTTACATGTAAGTGTTATCTGTAAAATCTGCTCTTGAAAAAATGGTCAATCTGGCAAACAATGTAGACTAAGATCAAACGCCACAGAACACGGTGCTGATCTTGTTCTACATTTTTTGCATCAGTTACTAAACTTCCGTTAAGTTTAAACGGATCAGTCTAAGTCCTCGTTCATGACCAGCCTGCATTTAGAGACAATCGGCATGAGTGTTGTCAGTGCTTTGATTTATTCACTGCCTTGAGTTTCTGGAGTGTACTCTTCCATCACTGAAGTTGGGCTCGTCCATTCTGCTAAATATGGCACCTAGAATTATATCACAGGACCTACACTGTTTGCATAGGTATCTGTACCATATTCCAGGGCTGAAAGGGACAGCCTTTCTCGCAAGGTCTGATATACACCTAGTTGTAACTGACCTAGACTTGACCTCGAATGTCGGAAAACCCATTAATATTCTGGTCTGCAGCTAACCGGCTGGTCTTTAAGGATTAAATATTGACAGCACTGTTAGAAAACAGTGTAAAACCTGAGCAGACGTCTAAGCAGATGCCGCATTGATCTAGGTATACAGTCTCGCATGATGCAGCTGATTCATATGAAGTGCTGAATATATTCTCTGAAAGGTAAGAAAAAATCGTCAAGTCGTCTGCTTCAAAAGTTTGTATTGCGATTATAGGATGTACAATTTTGATAACTGCGCCTAACCGGACTACATTTTTGAGCGGACTCATATTTCTTTGGCGGTCAAAGCCGGAAGAAAGTCGTTAGAAAGCCGGAACTACTTTACAACACGCAGGATAGCTAGAGATGACAGATAGAATCTGTCATTAAAAACCACTTAACTCTTGTCCTGCTGAATATTCAATTAAGCCACACCCACTACTGATTATCAACCAATCAGATTACTTGATGCAAATTATTGCAACAAATTCACAATCTGGATGACAAACAATGTAGATCCTGATCAGATGGATCTTCATTGTTTGAAAGGTAAGGCATATCCGGGCTCAACAGGACAAGGGTTAACAGACAATATTCAATATATTTATAGCAGAACTTTCACAGCCCACACAGCTTTGGCACCAGAAAAGCATGTTCAAGATAGGGTAGTTTACTACTGAAGGCTGCTCATAGATAATTGTTTGTTTGTTTGAATTGGTGTTTAATGTCCCCATCAATACTATTTAGGTCATTTTGGAGACGTTGCTTCTAATTTTGTTGGACTTTTACCCGACATTGAGATGAAATGACATCTCATGCCCTGCGGCCCAATGAAACCAGAAGGCTTATATGCATCGGACGATCTGACTCACACCGCTTTGCCTGGGCAGGCGTAGTCCTAAGTAGTTCACAAGTACTTGTGTGTGGTCCGAGATTCAGCTCTGCCTGGAAGCATCATGCAGCCCAATCTACTTCTCCAAGCCCTGATGGGCGGGGGCGAAGTTCATAGATAAGAGTGTTTGAGATACTAAGGGACAGCTGTACATGTACACATATGTAACAGCAGAGCTCTAGATAAGAGGGAGTAAAGGGTATTTCAGCATTGAAATTTTGAAAATCAGCATTGAAATTTAATTCGAGGGGTAAAATACTCAATAAACTTTTGGATTTCAGCATTGAAATAAAATATAGGGGGTAGAAAATGTCACTGAACTTTACATTTTTAACAGAAAGCAATTTTTTGTAAGCAGTAACAGTATACTAGATCAGAATGGGTTCAACCCTGCACATTAAGAGAAAATAAAGCTAATAAGGCTTGGTATTCCATGTGAATTGTCTGCTAAGCAGACAATTCACATGGAATGCCAACCTTTATTCTGTCTGAAAATCAAATTTACCAAAAACAGAATTTTGTATGCTACTCCTATGTTTGGTTCTTTGAAAGTTAAGCATTGCAAGTGGGCATTTAAGTATTAAGTTTTAAAGCAGGGGGTAAAATACTCATTGTACCAAATTCTTATCTAGAGCTCTGGAATACCTACAATATGACCTCTTGTAATTCGAGGATATTTGAGTGAGTTGCAAGGCGCCGCATGGCTTGAATTTCTCGTAGATTGTTTACTTGTTCCAAACTGAAAAGAGAAATGTAAAGAAACTTGGGAAAAAAGAGCAAAACAACAATATGTACACAAAATATTTTCTAAACATCAGTATCCCAAGTCAAACATGGCTGCCAACAAATAAGTTGAGTAAGAAAAAATATGAACTAAAAAAACTTGATGGTTCAAAATCCACTTTTTATTGAAGGTCAGAAGGTCAAAAAGAGGATAATTTCATGTATTGACCTTCAACCCTTTTTGATATTCTACTTATATGAAATTATGCTATGTTGCATTTATCATTTAGCCCTTCTCTTGCTGAATATTCATATAAGCCACACCCATTTCTGTCTATCAACCAATCAAATTACTTGATGTAATTTATTGCTACAAATTCATAAACTGAATGCCAAACAGTGTAGATCCTGATCAGATGGCTTCTTCAGAAGCCATCTGATCTGGATCTACACTGTTTGCAAAGATAGGGGTTGTCGTGAACAGCATGATAAGAGTTAGAATTGCAGTAATGAGGTGTTTCTAATGAGTACACACAACAAACATATTCACTAACCATGTTACCTGGTGCTACACACTCAAGAATAAAGGTGAATCACCCATGATATTAAAAAGAAATCGGTCAAAGAATGAGGAAGTTATGTGCAATGTTAAAGTTTTTTTTGTACCGACAAATTTTTACAAGTATTTGACCTTGAGGAAGGTCAACGTAAAGGTCAAGGTCAGGTTTGTGTATATCAATCTTAAGTACTAGTGGCAAGGTGTGTGGTGTGTGAATATTAAAGAAATCGGTCAAAGAATAAGGAAGTTATGAGCAATGTTAAAGTTTTTTGTAACGGACCGACGACAAATTTTTACAAGTATTTGACCTTGAGGAAGGTCAACGTAAAGGTCAAGGTCAGGTTTGTGTATATCAATCTTAAGTACTAGTGGCAAGGTGTGTGGTGTGTGAATATTAAAGAAATCGGTCAAAGAATAAGGAAGTTATGAGCAATGTTAAAGTTTTTTGTAACGGACCGACGACAGACGACAAGCTGACTCCTATATACCCCCTTCAAACTTCGTTTGCGGGGGTATAATGAACCATCGCTGTACCATGAGGATCATTTTGTATTGAACGGAATCTTCTACCATATTTTAAGCAGTCCATTTCGAAATGTAGGGGTATCAGCCTAGCCTTTAGAAAATAGCTGAACATTTTGCAAACAGTGTAGGCCCTGATCAGATGCTGCATTCTGCGCATATGCATTCTGTGGCATCCAATGTGAGCCTGCCGTGTTTGCAATTGCACTTGTTCTGGTGTTTAGCCATATAAAATGGGTTTAATATAATATGTATCCTTATTTTTATCATTTGAATCAATAAACAAATTTCATATCATGACATTTCTTTTTGTATAAGTTCTTTATTTAAATGTATATGAGTACACAGTTCATGATATTTTTTCCTTATAAGAGTTAGAAGCCATATTCATTCATCACACCCTATTCATGAAAAGAAACTATTTTGAAAGACTTTTCCTGTTCAATAGTATGAAAGAAGAACATTGAATAAATTAATCTCATAAGATATCTTTACGTCAGACCGATAAAATGTTTTACTTATCCCATTGTATGCGGGGAAACCCTAAAGGGGTACCTTGGCAAACAGTGCAGGCCCAGATCAGACGCCGCAGAATGCGGTGTCTGATCAGGGCCTGCACTGTTTACTTACAGAATTTTCATCAAAAATAGAATAAAGAAGCCTCCGTGGTCAAGTGGTTACGCTACTCGCCTTGTAAACCAGGGGTCGCAGGTTTGATCCCGGGTTTCTCCAGACTTTCGGACGAGTCTTTAAACCGAGGTCCCGTCTCCGTATGACCTCAGCTGTTGGTGGGACGTAAAACTGAAACTCTCTCTCTCTCTCAAAAATAGAATAAAAACGAAAATATAAGCCTTTATATAGCAAATTGACTTGTCAAACATATAGCAATGGAAGAGTCCACTAGTACACAATGGGTTAAATATATTAAAGGTACAGCATTTCAGGTACATTTATGATCTAACCAAGGATTTAAGAGCGTAAATATTGGTTTGGCCATCAAGTTATTGAAAGAGTTTAATCTGTGTGTTTGGTGTCTATAAACATAACAGGACATTAAATTTTCATGCCAGTGAAACATGTTGCCACTATTTTGAAATTAATTTCTAGAATAAGCAGGCAATCCTAAAATATATCATCAAAACACAGGGTGTTATCAGCTGCTTTCAATGGCAGTATGTATTTTTCTCCTGGAAAATATACTTACATGTATGTTTTGGGTACATTCTTGTTTGGAACTCCCCCATATCTGATGCTGGCTTGATCAACTATGCATTACTATAACACATCTGTGCGACATAGTGAATTTTTTCATATCTCAACAAGAATTTCGCCGAAGGCTATGTCGCGCCTGTGGGGGCGCAAAGTCACCCAACCATGATATGTAGGTAGTCAAGGTCAACCATAGATGCTTGCATAAAAGTTTCCATTCTTAAATGCAAGCTTGTACTAAGTACCATTAATGAAGCTCTAATAATTCTTGAGAAATGAACTTAACCAATAGGGTGAGCGCTAGGGTGGTCGCAACATTTTACAAAGTCAGTGAACCATGAAATTTAGGTCAAGGTCAAATATGGATGCTTGCATTTTTGTTGCCATCCCCAGATTCAAGTTTGTACCAAATATTATTAATGAAGCTCTTATAGTTCTTGAGAAATAAACTTGACCATTAGGGTGAATGCTAGGGTGGTCGCAATATTTTACAAAGTCAGTGAACCATGAAATGTAGGTCAAGGTCAAATATGGATGCTTGCATGTAAGTTGTCATCCCCAGACACAAGTTTGTACCAAGTATCATTAATGAAGCTCTTATAGTTCTTGAGAAATAAACTTGACCATTAGGGTGAACGCTAGGGTGGTTGCAAATGTTGACGCCTTGACTAATGGACGGACGAACGAAGAATGGACGGAAGGACGAATGGACAGAAAACCGGTGTCCCAGTTTATCTTGACCCCTGGGTAGCTTTACCCCCGGGGGTAAGGATATCCCGGGATATCTTTACCCCCACCCTGGATATCTTCACCACCGGGGGTAAAGCTAAACTGGCCAGGATATCTTTACCCCCGGGGGTAAAGCTAAACTGGCCAGGATATCTTTACCCCCACCCCAACTTTTGGGTGTAAACTGTTTTCTTATTACCCGATTTCTTCTTATATGTAAGAGAAGCAAGATAGTGGACTCGATGTTTCTTTTTAACATTATTAGTTTCAATCATGACTGGGACTAATAGAACAACCCTTAGTAAGAAACATGAACATATTATAGAGGCAAATGATTATTTAATAACTTCTTTTTTTATATTTTCTTATTCAAAATGTCCTTTAAAACAATCTTTCATAATCTTGCATTATCCCTGTCAGTTGTGAAATGGGTGGTGGTGGTGAGTGGAAAGACGGGGGTAAAGATATCCCGGCTGGGATATCTTTACCCCCGGGGGTAAAGCTAAACTGGCCAGGATATCTTTACCCCCACCCCAACTTTGGGGTTTAAACTTTTTTATAAATGCCCAATTTCTTCTTATATGTAAGAGAAGCAAGATAGTGGACTCGATGTTTCACTTTAACATTTTTGTTTCAATCGTGACTTAGACTATTAGAACTACCCTTAGTAAGAAATATTACCATATTATAGAGGCGAATGATTATTTAATAACTTCTTTTTGTTTGATTCTTATTCAAAATGTCCCTTATGACAATCTTTCATAATCTTGCATTATCCCTGTCAGTTGTGAAATGGGTGGTGGGGTTGAGCGGAAAGGCGGGGGTAAAGATATCCCGGCCCGGATATCTTTAACCCCGGGGTAAAGCTAAACTGGCCAGGATATCTTCACCCCAACTTTTGGGTATAAACTATTTTCTCCTCACCGCCGTAGGTTCGAGCCTGGCTCAGGCCACGTGTGAGACGCCAAGTTCTGCAACGGAAGGTCAGGTGGTTTTTCTCCGGGTACTTCGGTTTTCGCACACCTCTGATTAAGGATCGGCTCGATATGAGTGAAATGATCTTGAAAGGGCCGTAAAACCCAAACCAAAAAAAAAAAAAAAACTATTTTCTAAATGCCCAATTTCTTCTTATATGTAAGAGAAGCAAGATAGTGGACTCGATGTTTCACTTTAACATTTTTCGTTTCAATTGTGACTCGGACTTATAGAACTACCCTTAGAAAGAAATAGACCATATTATATAGGCAAATGATTATTTAATAACTTCTTTTTGTATATTTTCTTATTCAAAATGTCCCTTATGACAATCTTTCATAATCTTGCATTATTCCTGTCCGTTGTGAAATGGGTGGTGGTGGTGAGTGGAAAGGCGGGGGTAAAGATATCCCGGCCAGGATATCTTTACCCCCGGGGGTAAAGCTAAACTGGCCAGGATATCTTTACCCCCACCCCAACTTTGGGGAATAAACTATTTCTTAATGCCCAATTTCTTCTTATATGTAAGTGAAGCAAAAAAAAACCCAAAACAAGCATAACTAGAGCTGTCAGAGGATCTGACTATAGCCCCGCTTCAGCGCTGTCAGAGAAGAAAGTTATTTAAGCTGCAGAGAAAACAGTTATGAACAAGAAATAACTGTTGAAAATTTTACATTATCTGGAAAAACTCTAAGAGTTGTGAGCCCTTGTCCCTCATTTCAATGAGCATGATACATTACCAGAATGTCCATGTTTATACTAAATTTCATCTTCCATTTTTCAATGTTCAAAGGGTAATAACTCCTAAAGTAGGCAAATCAGAGTCAGGGTTCCTGCGCTCTGCACATTGTCTCATGGTGCTTTACACTTGTGTGAAGTGTCATGAAAATATCTCAAATGGTTTGTGAGTTATGGAGCCGACACAGTCAAAATTGCCTTTTTAAATGTTCAAAGGGCAATAACTCCTAAAGTAGGCAAACCAGAGTTATGGTTACTGCACTCTGCACATCATCTCAAGGTGCTTTTCATTTATTTGAAGTTTCATGAAAATATCAGAAACGGTTATGGAGCGGACATAGTTAAAATTGCCATTTTTTAATATTCAAAAGCCTATAACTGAAAAAGTAGACAATCCAGAGTTTGGGTTCCTGCGCTCTGCACACGTAATATGGTGCTTTACATTTGTGTGAAGTTTCATAAAATTATCTCAAACGGTTTTTGAGTTATCGAGCAAAGACGGCTAAAATTGATATTTTTCAATATTCAAAGGGAAATAACTCAAAAATTAGGCAATCCAGAGTTATGGTTCCTGCACTCTGCACACCATCTCATGGTGTTTAATGTTTGTGTGAAGTTTCATGAAAATATGTGAATGGGTTTTAAAGTTATGGAGCGGACACGAAAATTGTTAACAGACACAGACAGACACACAGACAGACACACAGAAAATACGAAAACCAGAGTTATGGTTCTTGCGCTCTGCACATTGTCTCATAGTGCTTAACATTTGTGTGAAGTTTCATGAAATTATCTCAAACGGTTTTCGAGTTATGAAGCAGACACTGTTAAAATTGCCATTTTTCAATGTTCAAAGGGCAATAACTCCAAAAATAAGCAATACAGAGTTATGGTTCCTGCGCTCTGCACATCGTCTCATAGTGCTTAACATTTGTGTGAAGTTTCCTAAAAATATCTCAAACGGTTTTCGAGTTATGAAGCGGACACAATTAAAATTGCCATTTTTCAATGTTCAAAGGGCAATAACTCCAAAAGTAGGCAATCCTCAGTTATAATTCCTTCGCTCTGCACATTGTCTTATGGTGTTTAACATTTGTGTGAAGTTTCATGAAAATATGTTAAGCAGATACAAAGTTATGGAGCCAACACAAATTAACCGAATTACGGAAAATGTTCAAAGGGCAATAACTCCAAAAGTAGGCAATCCACAGTTATAATTCCTTCGCTCTGCACATTGTCTTATGGTGTTTAACATTTGTGTGAAGTTTCATGAAAATATGTTAAGCAGATACAAAGTTATAGAGCCAACACAAATTAACGGAATTACGGAATGACAGAAGGACATGGCAAATCCAATATAGCCCCACTTTTTCAAAGCGGGGCTATAATTAAACCATACAGCTTGCAAGAAAATCTTTTTCACATCTTATACCATTGCTCATGGGTGGGGGTGAAGATTTCATGGCTGGGATAGGGTGACCAGTTTAGCTTTACCACTGGGGGTAAAGATATCCCAGCAAGGATAGTGGACTCGATGTTTCACTTTAACATTTTTTGTTTCAATTGTGACTCGGACTTATAGAACTACCCTTAGAAAGAAATAGACCATATTATATAGGCAAATGATTATTTAATAACTTCTTTTTGTATATTTTCTTATTCAAAATGTCCCTTATGACAATCTTTCATAATCTTGCATTATTCTGGTCCGTTGTGAAATGGGTGGTGGTGGTGAGTGGAAAGGCGGGGGTAAAGATATCCCGGCCAGGATATCTTTACCCCCGGGGGTAAAGCTAAACAGGCCAGAATATCTTTACCCCCACCCCAACTTTGGGGTATAAACTATTTCTTAATGCCCAATTTCTTCTTATATGTAAGTGAAGCAAAAAAACCCCAAAACAAGCATAATTAAACCATACAGCTTGCAAGAAAATCTCTTTCACATCTTATACCATTGCTCATGGGTGGGGGTGAAGATTTCATGGCTGGGATAGGGTGACCCCCTCCCCCCCTCCCCACCACCCCCCAAAAAATCAAGACTTTGGAAAACCCAGACAAGCACACTTCTCGACAATGGCAGGTACTACTGATGTCCACCACTCACAACTGACAGGGTTAATGCAAGATTAAGAAAGATTGTCATAAGCTAGGTGTTGACTAAGTAAATACACAAAATGAAGTTATTAAACGGTCATATGCCTCTATAATATGGTCATATTTCTTACTTAGGGTAGTTCTATCAGTGTCATGACTGAAACAAAAAATGTTCAAGTGAAACATCAAGTCCACTATCTTGCTTCAGTTACATATTAGAAGAAATTGGACATTGAGAAAATAGTTTATATCCAAAAGTGGGGATGGGGGTAAAGATATCCTGGCCAGTTTAGCTCTACCCCCGGGGGTAAAGATATCCCAGCAAGGATATCTTTACCCCCGCCTTTCCACTCACCACCACCCATTTCACAACTGACAGGGATAAAGCAAGATTAAGAAAGATTGTCATAAGGGACATGTTGAATAAGAAACTATACAAAAAGAAGTTATCAAATAATCAAGGGTAGTTCTATAAGTCCGAGTCACTATTGAAATGAAAAATGTTCAAGAGAAACATTGAGTCCACTTTCTTGCTTCTCTTACATATAAGAAGAAATTGGGCATTAAGAAAATAGTTTATACCCAAAAGTTGGGGTGGGGGTAAAGATATCCCAGCTGGGATATCTTTACCCCCGCCTTTCCACTCACCCCCACCACCCATTTCACAACTGACAAGGATAATGCAAGATTATGAAAGATTGTCATAAGGGACATTTTGAATAAGAATCAGACAAAAAGAAGTTATTAAATAATCATTCGCCTCTATAATATGGTCATATTTATTACTAAGGGTAGTTCTAATAGTCTGAGTCACAATTGAAATGAAAAATGTTAAAGTGAAACATTGAGTCCACTATCTTGCTTCTCTTACATATAAAAAGAAATTGGGCATTTAGAAAATAGTTTATACCCAAAAGTTGGGGGGAGGGTAAAGATATCCTGGCTAGTTTAGCTTTACCCCCGGGGGTAAAGATATCCCAACCGGGATATCTTTACCCCCGCCTTTCCACTCACCACCACTACCCATTTCACAACTAACATTGATAATGCAAGATTATGAAAGATTGTCATAAGGGACAATTTGAATAAGAAAATATACAAAAAGAAGTTATTAAATAATCATTTGCCTCTATATATTATGGTCATATTTCTTTCTAAGGGTGGTTCTATAAGTCCGAGTCACAATCGAAACGAAAAATGTTAAAGTGAAACATCAAGTCCACTTTCTTGCTTCTCTTACATATAAGAAGAAATTGGGCATTAAGAAAATAGTTTACACCCAAAATTTGGGGTGGGGGTAAAGATATCCTGGCCAGTTTAGCTTTACCCCCGGGGGTAAAGATATCCCAGCCGGGATATCTTTACCCCCGCCTTTCCACTCACCACCACCACCCATTTCATGTCTGACAGGGATAATGCAAGATTATGAAAGATTGTCATAAGCAACATTTTGAATAAGAAAATATACAAAAATGAAGTTATTAAATAATCATTTGCCTCTATAATATTGTCATATTTCTTACTGAGGGTAGTTCTATTAGTCCAAGTCATGATTGAAAGAGAAAAAATGTTAAAGTGAAACATCGAGTCCACTACATGTATCTTGCTTCACTTACATATAAGAAGAAATTGGGCATTAAGAAAATAGTTTATACCCAAAAGTTAGGGTGGGGGTAAAGATATCCCGGCTAGGATAGCTTGACCCCCGGGGGTAAAGATATCCCAGCCGGGATATCTTTACCCCCGGGGGTGAAGATATCCAGGGTGGGGGTAAAGATATCCCGGGATATCTTTACCCCCGGGGGTAAAGCTACCCAGGGGGTAAAGATAAACTGTTACACCGGGCGCCTATATCGCACCATGCTAATAGCAGGCGCGACAAAAATGGTTATTTTTCTGATGAATTTGTTTGTTTGTTTGAAATGAGGTTTATTGTCCCTCGCAACACTGTATAGGTCATTTCGGAGACATTGCTTCCAATTTTGTGGGACTTTTACCCGACACTGAGATGAAATGACATTTCAAGCCGTCGCCAAATGAAACCAACAGTTTAATGGTTTATAAGCATGGACGGTCCGACTCGCACTGCTTTGCCTGGGCAAGGTTAGATACTCTATGTGGTCTACCAGTACTCGTGTGAGGTCAGTTTCAGTTCTGTGTGGAAGCATCATGCAGCCAATCTATTTCTTCAAGCCCCTTTGTGATTTTTATTTTTCTTATTTTTACTCTTTACGTAGGTTGTGGATGCTCGTTACAACCGCCTCAGTGGTTCTAACGAGTACCCACAACCTATGTCTTGGAGCAGAAATAAGGAAAATTATGTATACCCTTGTAACCCCAGTTTTCTCTGTATAAAGTGGGGTTTAGAGTGGTCTTTATTTCACAGACTTGTTAAACTGATGTATACTTACATGATTGTATGTTTTGGATACATTCTTGTTTGGAACCGGGGACACTTTAGATGCTGGTTTGATCACAGAACGCTAATTTACTGTGGCTGATTCAACTCAAGAATTCACCTGATTTGCATTATCTGCTGGTTCCTAGTCTGAAGGTTATTAGTGTTGGAAAAACAGGTAACCAGACCCCCCTTACCTTGAAAGGTTAGGGGGTCTGGTTACCTGTTTTTCCAATATTGACAATGTGCAAGCTGGGAGCCAGCAAATAATGCAAATATGGTGAATATTTTTGAGTTCTATGGAAATATTCCCCTTAAGGGGAATAGATACACCTGGCAGATTTTTACCCTTTAAAGGGAGACAACTTTCCCGACTTCCTTTAAACTTGGTCCCATATCAAAAGAGGTCTTAACCATTTTGTACCAGAAAACCCTAAACAGGAATTTGGTAAACAGTGCAGGCCCAGATCAGATGCCACAGAATGTGGCATCTGATCAGGGCCTACACTGTTTGCAAAACGTTCAGCCAGTTTCCGAATAGATTTTGAAGGAAACACAACCTGACAACCCTTAATTTCGCAATGGACTCCTGCCATATACAAGAAGGATGATTCCATTTGGTACAAAAAAGGTTAAGGGGAATGGATACAACTGGCAGATTTTTTCTGCAATTTTTCAAAGGAAGACAACTTTCCAATATTACTGTTCACTTTTCTTCAAACTTGGTCCTATATCAAAAGCGGTCTACTCTTAAAGGAAAGAAATTGCAAGTTAAAGCAACTGACAACACCCTGTGTTTTGATGATGTGTTTAAGGATTATCTGCAGATTGTAGAAATTAATTTCTAATGCTTTCCTTTAAGAGTAGACCCCATTTGATTTGAGGCAAAAGTACATCTGCAGGAGTTGCCTCCCCTGACAGCGTATCCATTCCCCATTGTCAGGCCAGAATACTGGCTTGTACAAAAAATATTTTTCCAAATCAATTAGTTTAATTAGGACTTTCTAGAACAGAATAATACTGCTATGTAACTGTTTCATCAATATTTGTAATTTAGCATAAAATAATAAGCGGTTCAAAAAAAGAATTCTTTTTCCATAATATTGGATCATAAATAACAAGAGCTTAATGACCAATTAGGTGATGTCTATGATAAAAGAAGCCATGTTACATGAGCTTCCAGTGTTCAAGAACAGAGTTGGCACATGACAAAACCTACATTAACCCTTGTCCTGCTGAGCCCGGATATGCCTTATTTTCCAAACAATGAAGATCCAGATCAGATGGCTTCTGACGAAGCCATCTGATCAGGATCTACATTGTTTGCCATTCAGATTGTGAATTTGTTGTAATAATTTGCATCAAAGAATCTGATTGGTTGATAATCGGTAGTGGGTGTGGCATATATAAATATTCAGCAGGACAAGGGTTAAGATACAGTGAAACTTTGATAACTCGAATATGGAAACTTCATTTACCAAGGCTACCTCGAACTATAGTCTACAGTTCTGGAGTCCCTTGATAATATTTCTCATAGCTTCAATTATCCATGAATTTAGGATAATAGACCGTAAAATCTCTAATAGATGCCGGCATTTATTAGAATCATTACCTTTCCTGAAGAGGGGGGTGGGCATTTATTAGAGCCTATAGAAACATGTAATTCGCATATGATGGTCCAAAACACTCTCTTTCTTATGGCTGACATCTTGTTTCTCAGAAAATGACTGGTGATACAATAGCCTTGTCTTAGAATAGAATAGTAGTCACCTACCCTTTCTTCTGTCGTGTGAAACATGGCAAAATACGTTAAACCTGAAGTCATTTTGTTTGACTTGTTTAATTTCCAACCCTGTCACAATGTCACAAAAAAGTTCCTATGAATCAACATCGGAGTAAAGTGGGCATTTATTGGAGGCTGGTATTTTCCTGAGAATTGCCAAAAAAATCACCATTTTTAACATCCAAATCAGGTGGGGGGGGGTTATTAGAGCATGGGCTTCTAACAGAGATTTTACGGCATGGATTTTTTTTTTCTAAATTGATCTTGAAAAGGTATGTTTTTTTATTTAATGGAAGATCATGAAGGTATTCTCCAGTGAACCCCAATATGTCTCACGACCTGGCACTATGAGTAAACATAACACCAGGAAAGAAGAGGTATCCACATATTATTTTTCTGATTTCTGCACAAAAATACAGTGAAATTCCGCTATTAAGACCACCTAAAATTAAGACTTATAGTGCTTTAACAAGCTTATTTAGAAGTATTTGGTTATTCTTAATCTTCGTGTTTTCTGCATACAGTGTCCTGTGGTCAGAGACCACCTTTGGGACTGTTCAAAAGTGGTCTTAAAGACCACTTTTGAACAGTCCCAAAGGTGGTCTTAATATAGGAATTTTACTATATATGTTGTGGGTATTCATTATTAGCAGCGCCTCTTATTTCTCAGATGGCAGACAATTGACATGCAACATTAATTCAAGCCTTATTTTTAAAAGTCAAATTATCATCTGTTCTAAACATTTCTGTGAAGCTTCAAGGGTTAAACAGAAGAGAAGGCAATGATCAGGAATCAATATAATTAACCCACAGCTCCCTTCAGAGACACCAAAGGGAAAGAAACACAAACATGAAACAACTAGATCCTAATGGAAACATCAATAGCGGAAAGCCACAAGGACAGTTACTTTTCCACAAAATGACCAGTTGGCTATCCAAAACAAAATACATGTAATATAAGCGACACATACACTCAAAGACAAACCATAACAAAAATAAACCGCGACAGAAGAACTGCCTTGGAATAGTCCGTGAAACCTGAGGAACATGACATGTTTAGAACAGATGATAATTTTACTTTTAAAAATAAGGCTTGAATTGATGTTGCATGTCAGTTGTCTGCCATCTAAGAAATAAGAGGTGCTTCTAATAATGAATACCCACAACATACATACAGTAAAATTCCTATATTAAGACCACCTTTGGGACTGTTCAAAAGTGGACTTTAAGACCACTTTTGACCAGTCCCAAAGGTGGTCTCTGATTTCAAGAAAGATGGCAAAATAAGGACAAGAGCATAAATACCTATACAGTGTTGACGGGGATGTAAAACCTCAAATCAAACAAACAAAACGATGGTAGGCTGGATGTTTGTTTTGTTTTGTTTGTTTGATATGAGGTTTTACGTTCCCATCTACACATTATAGGTCATTTTGGAGAGGTTGCATCAAATTTTGTGGGACTTTTACCCAACACTGAGATGAAATGAAATCCCAAACGCCCCCGCCCATCGGGGCTTGAAGAAATATATGGGCTGCATGATGCTTCCACGCAGAGCTGAAACCAACCCGCACACGAGTACTGGTAAACCGCTTAGAGGATCTAAGCCTGCCCAGGCAAAGCGGTGTGAGTCGGCCCGTCCATGCTTATAAACCCTATTGGTTTCATTAGGCAGCAGGGCTTGAGATGTCATTTCATCTCAATGTCGGGTAAAAGTCCCACAAAATTGGAAGCAGTGTCTCCAAAATGACCTTTACAGTGTTGACGGGGACATTAAACCTCAAATCAAACAAACAAATGAAATCTCAAGTCCTGCCACCCAAGAATCCAATAGGGTTTACATGCATGGATAGTCTAACTTGCACTACTTTGCCTGGGCAGGCTTAGATCCTCTAAGATGTTTACCAGTCCTCGTGTAGTCGGTTTCAGCACGGCATGGAAGCATAATTAACCCTTATCCTACTGAATATTTGAATAAGCCATGTGCACCCATTTCTGACTATCAGCCAATCAGATTACATGAGTTAATGTTTTAATTCAAATTCACAAACTGAATGACAGTGTAGATCGTGATCAGATGGCTTCTTCAAAAGCCATGAAGAAGCCACCTGATCTGGAACTACACTGATTGCAAAGGAAGGGGTTGTCGTGAACAACAGATAAGGGTTAACCCTTATCTTGCAGTTCACGACAACCCCTATCTTTGGAAACAGTGCAGATCCAGATCAGATGGCTTCTGAAGAAGCCATCTGATCAGGATCTACACTGTTTGACATACAGTTTATGGATTTGTAAGAATAAATAACAATAAGTAATCTGATTGGTTCAAAGTCAGAAATGGGTGTGGCTAAACTGAATATTCAGCAAGATAAGGGTTAAAGGATATTTTTTCTTACTTCATCAGTGAGTACTTGTTAGAATCACCTCAATGAGGCCACACAGGATCACTGATGTCAAATTAGTTTGAATCATTTTTTGTTTTATGCCACTGCATAGGTAAGGGTCAACCAAGGGTCACCATTTGAACAGACTTGGTAATGCCAGAGCCCCCAATGCTGAGATACCAAATTGATCAAGAATTTGAAATTTTTTTTACCATGTGCTGATAATCATCTTGGTCATGTGACCCAGATCCTTCAATACAACCCAACTGATTTGATTGGTTTTAGAGAAGTTAAAATATCTCTTTAAGTACCTTTTGCTAGGTATGCAGTTTGCACCCTATAAGAATATTTGATGTTTTGAGTGCTTTAATCAATTTCAATATATAATGGGCCTCAGTAAACAATGAAATACAAATACATGCTACAATGGTATATCAAAATGTATTCAACCCATTTCATACCAGAAACCCATAAATGGTACACTGACGCACAGCACTGGCCAAGATCAGATGCCACAGTATACAGCATCTGATCAGGGCTTTCAGCATCTATATAAAGTTCAACCGTCTTTAAACCTTTATCCCATTGCATAAATTAATTTAGTCACACCCATTTAGGTTTCAACCAATCAAATTACATAATAATAATGTTTTTTGTTCAAATTCACAAACAGTATAGATTCTGATCAGATGGCTTCTTTAGAGACCATATGGGCCCCGTCAAGCGATTTTGGTACTTATCGCCTATGCGAGCAGCGAAGGCCCAGGCGAGCCTGCGCATCCGCGCAGTCTCGCCAGAACCTTCGCTGCTCACTCATACAAGCAGTGAATCAAGAGGAACCTTCAGACAGAAAGCCATATCCCTGGCCCCTCTGAATGGCTGGGCATGCGCAGTTAAAATTTGTTAGGACAGAATGCTCGAAGACACAAATTTGCTTGGCGGGGCTCATATGATCTGGAACTACACTATTTTCTAAGGTAGGGGCTGTCTTGAGGGTTAAACTGACAACAAATGGACACCAAACAAGATTTAATTCAAGCAAAATGGGTTGAAATACCTATCAAATAAAAAGGTCAAATTCGAAGTACTGCAAAGTGGCTTCCTTGAGTATTTTTATGACAGTCAGGTGATATATGAGACTTATACATGTATCAAGAGACATTGCTGCTAATGCATCAATCAATGCCCCCCACCCCCAGGTGGTGGGGGTGGCCTTATTACCCTGGGAAATTAGACCTTCGATTGTCCAACCCATGAGTCACAATTGCTGGTGTTTAATAACCCTTATCCTGCTGAATAACTTCATTTATCATATGACGTCGCGTCTGGGAGTGTAGTAACGCCATGTAATATTTTCGATAATCCACTATTGGATTAAATACATGTATGCAAATTAGCTAGATACGTCCGTAACGTTACATGTACGACGTCCCTAATGACGTCGCGTTTACTAACGACGGAATATTGACATTTTTGTAAACAATCGTGAATAAAATGCGTATTAAATGTCATATGATAAATAGAATCTTGCATTCGTGCTCATGTATTATTGAATTTATTAAACTCGTTGAGGAAAAGGGATAAAATGCTCGGCAAAGCCTCGCATTTTATCCCTTTTCCTCAACTCGTTTAATAAATTCAATAATACATAAACACTCATGTAAGATCCTCTATTTAGCCACACCCATTCTGACTATCCATCAATCAAATTACTTGATGTAATGCATTCATTCAATTCACAATCTGCACGACAAACAGTGTAGATCCTAATCAATCTGATCTGGATCTATACTGTTCGGAAAGGTATACCGGTATGTAGAAGTTGTTTATATTTTCAGCAGGAAAAGGGTTAAAATTTGAACTTACATGTAGATTTATTCCAGAATACAGGTCTCAAAGACCCTGCACATGTCTTCAAAGTGTTCTTTCAAATTCCAAACGGGTTTGGGTTATTTGGATGGCTATAATTCCTGGATATCACCACTACATAGCCCTAGCCCCTACCTCTCGGAAAACAATGATACATGTAGGTGCTTAACCAGTGTTCAATCTAGGATTTGGGGTTTGGAGGCCCTCTGGGCCCAAAGGTCTTGGAAAAGGGGGGGGGGGCATCTGGAAATTAAGGGAGCTCTTGAATAAAATTATACTAAATAAAGTTGCCAGATTTATCTTTTGGTTTTGGCTGCATGATAAAAATGGACACAAAGCAAGTTAGACATCACAGACAGAATCTAGTTTGTCTATCTATCCATCTTCTTGTACTGAGTTGGTCACATTTGCCCAATACCTCAGTAAACCAGAACAAACCAATTTGAATAAAGTGTCTTGCTCAAGGACTAAATGCATGTTTTATTTAGAATAAATGCCATTAAAATTATTTCTGGAAGACAAGAACTCTATAATAAATAGCGCCCGCCTCAGTATTTTGCGGTATTTCGGTTGGGCACACACGAATATGGCATGAGCAGCTCGGCGCACACAAGTAGACCGAACATGGGCGCATCCCTGGTAAACAAAACATCAATTTGGGTTTAAAAAATTAGAATTGTTACAGGTTAAACAGATAAAACAAAATATTTTTCTGAGTTATTTTTATCGGGCAACATGCTGTTTGTGATTAACTGAATAATTTGCACCAGACAGCAGAAAAATTGTGAGAAATTTGCAAAAATGAACTCTGGAAGAAATAGTCACTAAATTCTACAGTTGTGCCCGATGGGCCCATTGAATGATCTCTAGTGTGCTCCTCATGTAAAAAGGGGGCCCAGTGCACAATGGTGCAGCCTAGACTGAACACTACTTAACCTGTTGTTTACGACAACAGCTACCTTTGCAAACAGTGTAGATCGAGATCAGATGGCTCCATCTGATCAGGTGCTACACTGTTTGACACTCAGTTTGTGAATTGTAGGAATAAATTACATCAAGTAATCTGATTGGTTCAAAGTCAGAATTGGGTGTGACTTACTTAACTATGTACCATAAAAATTCGGCTATAAGACGAGGATTTTTCCCTCCAAAATGAGCCACCAACTAGAATTTGTTTTTCTACAAAAACACAGATGTCTCCCCCTTTTTGACCTCTAAGTATGACCTTGACATTGGAGGTATGGACCTAGGTCTTGTGTGCAACACATCATCTAATGAAGATGAACATTTCTGCAAGGTAACTTAAAAAAGTCTAAAAAAACTGATCTACTACCGTAAACCACACTGCCAGATTCTGATGAAGAGAATACAAGAATTCCGCAGAAGGCGGCGTCGCACCTGCTGGGGGCAAAAGTCATTGAGGCCACAATCAGAATGCTGTTATTAATTAAGTAAATTTCATAGCAGTTGATAGTTGATGTAAAATGTGTCAAAGTCACTGGACCAAAAATATAGGCCATGGTCACCAGGTCAAGGTACGTACCAAATCAGTACAATGAGGAGAAGTACTATGCAAAGTTTGGTGGCTGTAGGCCATTTATTTTAGGACATATTGAACATTGACGTAAAAGTCGCTGGAGTGCATAATATAGGTTAAGGTCACCAGGTCAAGGTACCCACAGAGTAAGTAAATGTAGGAGAAGCACTATGCAAGGTTTGGTGGTTGTAGGCCTTATAGTTAAGAAGATATGGAATGTCGACCTAAAATGTGTTAAAGTCAATGGAGTGCAAATAATAGGTCAAGGTCACCAAGTCAAGGTACCTGCATAGTCAGTACACCTAGGAGAACCACTATGCAAGATTTGTTGGTTGCAGGCCTTTTATTTGAGAAGATCTGGAACATTGACACAAATTGTGTCAAAGTCAATGGAGCGTAAAATATAGGTCAAGGTCACCAGGTCCATGTACCTGCAGAATCAGTACATCCAGGAGCAGCATTATGCAAGCTTTGATGGTTGTAGGCCATTTATTTGCAGAGATCTGGAACTTTGACATAAAAATTTGTCAAAGTTGCTGGAGCGTAAAATATAGGTCAAGGTCACCGGGTCAATGTACCTGCAGAGTCAGTACATCTAGGAGATTAGATGCAAGATTAGATGGTTGTGGGCCTTTTATTTGAGGAGATCTGGAACTTCGACGTAAAATGTGTCAAAGTCATTGGAGCCTAAAATATAGGTCAAGGTCACCATGTCAAGGTACCTGTAGAGTCAATACATCTAGGAGAAACACTATTCAAGATTTTATTGGTGTAGGCCTTTTATTTTAGAAGATCTGGAACATTGACGTAATTTGTGTCAAATTCACTGAAGCGTAAAATATAGGTCAAGGTCACCGGGTCAAGGCGCTTGCCTAGTCAGGAGCTCAGGGTGATGTTTCATGAAAGGTTTGATGGTTGTTTAGTCTTATAGTTGATTACAATACAAACTTCGACGTAAATGTCGAACTTCGACGTAATGGTAAAAGTCACTGGAGCGCAAAATATAGGTCAAATTCACCAGGTCAAGGTGCTTACAAAGTGAGAAGGTCTATGAGATTTTTCATGTAAGGTTTGATGGTAGCTGAGGTTTGTAAAATAAAAACTTTGCCGTAAATGTCGAACTTCGACGTAAATGTCGATCTTCAACGTAATAAATGGTCAAAGTCACTGGAGCGCAAAATATAGGTCAAAATCACCAGGTCAAGGTGCTTACAAAGTGAGAAGGTCTATGAGATGTTTCATGTGAGGTTTGATGGTAGCTGAGGTTTGAAAAATAAAAACTTTGACGTAAATGTCGAACTTCGACGTAAATGCAAACAGACGGACGGACCAATGGACGGACCAATGGACGGACACACGGACGAACGGACGGAAAATCAGACGCCTATGTCGCACCCTGCTACAAGCAGGTGCGACAAAAATCACTTCCCCAAACTGAATAGAACTATTAAATATAGCTATGTTTGTATTTTTTTCAGTTGACCAATTTGGACCTCATCTCCAGATTTTTGGATGAGTCTTTGTTTAAACAGAGGTCCTGTCGCCGTTTGACCTTACCTGTTGGTGGGACGTTAGCCTACATCCCCCCCTCCCCCAACACACACACACACACCAATCTCGACCAAATATTGTATGGCATGGCAATTATAAACGATGGCTCAGTGTCTGAATTCAAAGCCTTCATTGTTCTCTAACAATGGCACTTGACAATAGCATTGTTCTTGTTGTTTTTTTTGGCTTGGTGGGGTGTGTGTGTGTGTATGAGGGGGGGGGTGGATTAGGAGAGGACGTCAGTTGTCACACTGCCACAGGAGATTTAGATCAATGTATTTAACTGAGTTATCAGAATTAAATACTCAGTCTCATTCGCTGGTAAGCCCAGCCTCAATAAGTTGGTATTTAACTTGGTTGGGTAATTGTTTTGAGCGAATTTCAAACAGATGGCATTATGAGGGAAGTTTTAAAATACAGTAGTTAGTCTCTCGTTATCTCAAACTCTGATATCTCAAACAATGGCTTAAGTCAAACTAAATTTTGTGCATTGTTATGTTGATCGCTGGTATCAGTGGCTTGTACTAACTGTGCCATAAATTAATACTTTATTGATTAACTTATGACATAGGAGTTAGACATCACCAATACCCACTGGCTGTGAACCGGTTGACCTTATCGCCCTGGTTGAATATAACTACTAGGCCTGACATTTTGCTGACCTTACACAGATGAAAAAATCTTTGCCCGGACCTGTAAACACTGTTAAATTTAGTCCATCCATCATCCGCGTAAAGGTTCAGAAAACAATTTTTGTGTAAAGTTTTGCGACGTTTACTGTTTATTATTATTCAATCAAACAAGGGACGAAACTCGAATAGGAACAGTACAAAATCAAAATGGAAAAAAAAAGCCATTTCGCTCAATGTCAGATGAATTGTGAGTCCATTTATGACACAGCGTAATCAAATTATCAGCAAATGACGTTAACGTGAACATTTTTTTCGAACGTCATTTATGCTAAATGACGTAATTTCCCAGAAGGTCCCTTTTCATGTGATGGGTCACATTTGTGAGGCTTTGCCAAGCATTTTATCCCTTTTCTTCAACAAGTTTAAAAAATTCAATACTACATGAGCACGAATGCAAGATTCTATTTATCAAATGACATTCAAAACGCATTTTATTAATGATTGTTTTACAAAATTGTCAATATTCCACCATTGGTAAATGCGACATCGTTAAGGACATCATACATGTAACGTTATGGGACGTATCTAGCTACTTTACATATTTAATATACTAGTGGATTATCAAAAATATTACATGGCGTTATTACACTCTCAGACGCGACGTCATACGATAAATATTGGTTATAAATAAAAATAAAAAATGAGTTCCTTTAAGAGCAATGAAAAAATTCATAAGAAAGAAGATGGGCCATCCTATGTAGTTTCGGCTAATAAAGCCTCATCAGTGACCCTGCAATGGTCTGGCAAAGAAAGCCAGAGGAAACATACTGCAATTTTGCGAATTTCGAATAGGCAGTCGATTCAAAGACTGATATAAATCAAAATGGGGTCCAAATAATTAAAAACCTGTCTAGAATATGAGTCTAAACCAAATTTATTTCTGATTTCTCAGAATATTCACGCTGATCTCAAAGGACCAAAAGTAAAATATAAACTGCACTATGGTTGAGCCTGTAAAGCCTTTATTAAGGCTCTCTTAAAAACATGATGGTAACTAGGTGCCCTTTTAGACAGCTTTCACATGTTGAAAGTGCCCTTTTTTCTGAACCAGCACCCTGCCCTTTTCCAAGTCTGGGGGAAACGCTAAATTAGTGCTAAACATATTTCCAAAGGATTCATGAAAAAATTTCTGAAACAGTTTTGAAGTTAAAGATACAGAGCAGAAACAATGAATACTTGCTATATGTTCAAAGGGTCATTACAGTAACTCAAGTTGTGGAAAAACCAGATTTATATTTTTTGTGTTCTGCAGAAACACATGGTGTTTATCATATTTATAAGGTTTCGTGAATATATGTACATGTAATATTATCTCAAATGGTTGACAAGTTATAGAGTGGACACAAAGTCTGATGGACAAACTAACACAGGGGAAAAACAATATGTCTCCCCACCCTGTAACACCTTTTTTACATTGAAAGGAATCCCAGCATACACACCCTCCCCCACCCCTATATACAGCAGGACTTGCACCTCGAAATTCAGGGGTATCCTGGGCAGGTATTTTTCGAAAATTATTTTGAAAAAGGTTAAACTTTTTGGGAACAATGGAGGCCCTGATCAGATGCCGAATTCTGATCTAGGCCTGCACTGTTTACCAATGACCTGTTTTGGGGTTTCTGGTACAAAATGGGTAACTGGGTGTCTGTGAAATGTGAAGATTTTTTGACACTCAATCAAGTATCCAGTATTTTAAATTTATATCCAATACAAATGTTACATAAGGCCAATATAAAATATATGTGTGGTTCTGGTTACCCGACCGTGCCTAGCTTTTTCCCGCCGACCCTAATTATTTTTTTCTATCATGAATATTCCAAACATTTTATGTGCAAAAACGGTCTTTCAATTTTTCATGGTTAAAGTATTTAAGTACATATTCATTAAAAAGCGCTTTCATTAAAGGACAATCTGGTCGTATTTACGTATGAAAATGGTGTGCGTCTGCCAAAAAAAAAACATCAAAAACATCCGTGTTTGTCTCTAAATAACTGCGAGCCTAGAATAAAAATGCATATCATTAGCATCGCTATTTAAAAGTTTTTTTTTATCAATTGCCGCAAGCTGTCAGTTAACGGTAAGTGGCCTGTACTAATCAATAACAATAAGCCAGTTACAGTTCAAATGGGTCGGGGATATGGCACGTGGCTACTTCTGAAGAAGCCGACGCTTTGAAGTAACCCATAATTATAATCCAAAATCTCCAGTACTTAGCACATTCAAGACCGTTCATGCAAGCCAATAGAACCGCCACCGGAAACAAAATAAATAAGAAAAAAAAAAAACTACTACCAGAGGGTAAAACGTCTGTTGTCTCCTGTGATCAACGGGTATTTTCCATGTACCGGCAAGAGAGGCAAAATTAGGAAGCGGTCGGAACCCACAAATTATGAATGCAATTTGTTTTCGGAAGCGCAAGATGCATAAAACCCATGTCTCGGACGCATAAAAAAAGGACAATGGCGCACATTTCTTGCGGTATGACCGTATGCAGACCATGACGGTACGATCCCTCTCAATAATCAGATTACTTTTGTGACATTAAAAATTATCCAAATCATGTTTTACCACCTGTAGCGATAATCAGACAAGTGTGCACGCTTCAACAAACATAAATAATGCAGACAGCTTGTGTTAATCTCTCAAGTATTTTCACTATCTCCATGAACAGAAAGCAAAGCCTTCACAGATGCGCAGGATGATCGTAGTCTTCGCTGGTCACACATACATAGTTTTTTTCATGCCGCGCTTCATTTCCCGCCGTCATTTTGAACGTGCATTTGTTGCAGTCTGAAATTTTCCCAAGTTTTTCAATAACACGTCATCGATAGTTTGCACACACGGTCTTCGCATCCAATTTTGGGAAAACATGACAGTAAAACTGTGCGACAGGTGAAGTCACAGATCATCAGCCTGCGCAGTCTTATCAGTCTTTGCTCTTTGTTCAAACCTGTTGTAGTATGGCTTCTGGGATATGCAGATCGCAGCAAACGAAGAGCTCGATGTACAGGCTGATCTTACGCTAAAAGAATTTTTTTTTTTCGTGAGTGCAGGAAGCAGTTTAACATGTTGTAATATATGTCCGACAAAGACGGTAGTTAATGAGCTAGGATGTCATATGGTGGTGACATCAAAAATGCTTTCCGAGAAATGCACTGAATGCGTATGCGCGCACAGAAAAGACTCAGATCAGCTGGAAGTTCTGCACAGTCTGATCTGAGTTTATTGCTCACAAGGTTTCATTTCTCGGAAAGTTTAGACACTCGCCGATCAGACTTGCCGCATATGCACATGATAACACTGGTCAGGTAACCTTTCACACCTAATCGTTTAATCGGTATCACTTACATGTACACTGGTCATCAAATCTTAAAGTGTGATAATTTGGAACAATATACAGCGGGATTAGCGGTAAACCATCAAACAGGCAACAATCTATTGCTAAAAAAAGTATCTAAAATACCAGGAGTCCATTCTTTAAACAGGCATGACGTTGTTATATTTTGGTCGTTTGATTTGAGGTTTAACGTTCCCTTCAACACTGTAAAGGTCATTTTGGAGACGTTGCTTCCAATGCTGTAGGTCTTTTACCCGACATGGAGATGAGCAGACTCAATAAAACCGAGTCTGCTATTTTCGTTTATTTGGTGTATTCTTTGCTTCCGGAGGATCTAACTATTCAAAACTTATTTATCCCTGCTCACCCTTGCATGCCCCTAGTTAAAGGGGAAAGCAGACTTAACTGGGGATATATTTTTCCCAATCTCTGCTCCAGAACATGCATGTACATTGTGGTTTCTTATTACAACCACCTCAACGGCATGGTTCTATTGAGTTTCCACACTGTACAAGTTTGGATTGAAGTCATGAAAGAGGCAGTTAGGGAAACATGAAAAAATATGATGTAGTGCACACATGTGTGTGGAAATGTTGTTTATGTTTTTTGTGCAATCAAGATCTGGAACTTAACTTTTCAAAATAAAGGATTTTGGACTCCTTTTTTCAGAACCATCTATCTATCTATCTATCTATCTATCTATCTATCTATCATGTTCAGCTTTAAGACAAAATAATACAGATACAAATGGCACAAGGACTACGATTTGAAAAGACTATATAAAATAGTTTCTGCTGGTGCTAATTGCTGGATGTTTAATTTGCAGTATTAAGCCGTTAAAAGAAACTTTCTGATATCCGTTTACTCTGTCATTTCATCTTGATGTTTTGAACTTTGACATTTATCTTCAATGTATATATGGTACAATAACAGTTATAAAGCAACCTTCACTAGAACAGCAAGTCCAAAAGGCTGACCTTTTGTAAAAGGCAAACACATACCGGTACACAGGATGTCCAATCAAAATATGTACTTTGTTCTGAATGAAGAACACCCTTTTTTGTAACAATTAGGACAATATGGGTGAAAACTAAGCATTATTTATTATACTTTTATTTGTTAACAATGTTTTCAAGTACAATTATACAACAAAAGCAAAACAATATAACAAAAATAAGTGCGGTGTGTAGCATAGTATAGAAGGTGAGAAAAAAAATAAAAATAAAAATAAAAAATAAAATAATTTTCCTACCTACCTACCCTATTTTTGAAAACCATGTAATAGGAACCACACATATAGTTTGTTTTGGCCTAAATTAAATCAATACGTATGAGGTACTTTTCAATCTTTTCAAAATTTCAATCTTTCAGATATTCATATCTACCATATTGGCCCTGTTTTTATCACACCATGGACTTCACACTGGTAAAGGCAAGCGCGCAGGGTAAGGAACAAACACACCGGATAAGGAAATTTTTCCGCTCAGGATAAAAAAGAAAATGGCGGAATGGGTATCACATGTGCAGGTTTGTTGTTGTTCTAGATCTCGTGTGATGGTTACTAATCAATACGGCTGCTCACATTAGCTTCACGGAAGACACATATTATTCACAAATTTATCTTCGATGGTCCGAATTCGACAGTTGCATCCAGTCAAACGGGGAACCGGACACAGTGGAGCTACTCCACCGCGAAATCTCATTATTTTACATGAAACGTTCTTCTGGGAAGATGGCATGCATTTTTTTGTTGGTTGTAGACATACACATGATAACTCGGATTGTTCCAAATACGATTTAAGGAAAATTTGAAATTAGAAGTCCTACAGTGAGAAATCCTAGTTCAATTGTCAACACAATGCCCACGGGCAAGGCAATGGGTACAACGCATATGATAAGACACAAAATTTTCCGGGGAAAATGGTTGTTATATGGTCGTAGCACTATTAAATTTCCATCTCAGATTAGGTTTTCCGATATTAATAATTAGTCCTACATAGTTTAAAGCAGTAGTAGTTTATTTTGATAAAAATTACATAGCACATAAAACAAACATAAAATGTACAAAACATACATAAAATGAAGGTAAAATGTCATGTAATCAGTACCAGGGATGACACAAAAAGTAAATGAAAAATCATTCAACTTATTTCCATTGTGGTCCCATGTGGACCGATCGCACGACATCCGGCGGAAAGGCATTTATTACCCATTCTGACTAGAACCAATCATTGATATACTTATCAATAATAAAACATAAAAACTATTAAATCTTTTAAGACACGTTAAGTGCAATAAGAAAACAACTATTAACATTAAAATAGGAATAGATTGTCCTTTGACACCCCCTTTCTAAAATATATTTAAAAATACTGGAAGTCAGACTTGTCACAAAGTTCCATTTTATCATATAGGTAGCTTTTAACCTCACCTTTAAACCTACGTTCTTTAGTTATAGCTTTTATGTTCTTAGGCAATTCATTCCAATGTTTAATGGCTGTGTACATAAAAGTAGATTTCCCTGCACTTTTTACAGTCGGGACACAAAGAGATGATTCGCTATGGCGAGTGGAGTACCTATGCACTTGACTGACATGATTAAAGTCTTTTTGTAAATAATCAGGAGCTGAACCATTGACAATCCTGAAAACTAATGACAATTTTATTTGAGCAACCCTATGTTCAACAGGCAACCACTTGATTTCCTTGAATTCAGTAGTTCCTATATGTGAACGATTGTGCTTACCCATCACAAAACGAATGATTTTGTTTTGAGTCGTTTGCAACTTTGATTTTAATTTACATGACAAACCTGAAAACCAGAAGGTGCACCCGTAGTCAAAATGACACTGGATTAAAGACGACGCTAACATTCTTTTAACATACTTATTCAGAAACCTTGCATTTCTATATAGAAATTTTAACCGGCAATTTGCTTTTTGAATAACACCCAAAGCCATCGAATCACCGCTCAGAGAATTGTCAATCGTAGCGCCTAGATATTTCACGGAAGATTTAGACTCAATATCAGTCCCATTACAAGACACATTCAGAGTTGCACTATTGGAGAGTTTTCGTTTCGTTCCAAATAAAATAGATTCAGTCTTGCCCAGATGAAGTGATAGTTTGTTGTCTATGAGCCAGACACTTATAGTTTCAAGGGCAGATCCAAGTTTTGCTTCAATCGTATTCGCATGTTTATCAGAGACCAAAATGGCTGTATCATCCGCATACAATAAGATCTTTTCATTGATAGCACCGGCCATGTCATTCACATATATGAGGAATAACAATGGTCCCAATATGGAACCCTGTGGTACACCACAAGTTACATTAGCAAATGAAGAACAGGTACCATGTACATCAACCAGTTGTGTTCTGCCAGATAAATATGACCGAAACCACCCCAGACCATCAGCATCTAGACCAACTGCTTCAAGCACCAATTATGACCTTTGGGAAACGTTCAAAGTTTGTGTGCATTGTCTTGGCATGCGTATTGCTGTGGTTCTAGCAATATAATCACCCCCTATGGGGGATAGATGGATTGGGTTCATCGCGATCATGAATTAGAGAAATGATGTATTTGTCCATGCAGAATCTGGTAGAAAATCGTATGCTTGTTCTTTTGGCTGAAAATAAGGTACACAACTTCGCCAAATTCGTGAGACATACCTATTACATGGTCATTAAAGGGCCTGATATGATTTGGCTTCTTTTTTACCCTCACTCAAATCCTCTTCAGTGTGCGACGTTTCACTTGCTAACAGGCTTCGTTAATGGAAACACATAGAAACGAGCTGTTTCGTCTTCAAGTATTTTCAGAATAACTTGACGTTTGATGTGTCTGTATTGAGTTAATAAATTATGCCGAAAATAGTAAGAAAAGTGTGATAAAAGTATACCACTTCGAAAGAAAAAGACAATAGAAAGTGCCCTTAGAAACCCGGTTTCAATTTGGCGCATTAATATATCAGGTAGCACTGCTCATCGTTTGTACACTAAGTGTGTCGTATCTTGTTACCCCACCCACTTGCGTTATCATGGGGATATACGAAAAATTACAGGATCAAAATGAAACAGGTATCAAATTATTCCTTGGTTTCTAACTAAGAAAATGAGTAATAACAACATACATTTAGCTTTACTATGAACGGAGTTATGGCAATTTTATGTTGACATTTCTGATAATGACCAAAAATTAATTTATGAAAAAAATAAACACAGAGTTCACCTTCCATTTTTTTTTTATTTGCAAAACATGTTAACATATCAAAACTTTATCTGTATACAAAATATAAAATATGAACAGGCAAGGCTAGGCTGTTATATTTTGAAAGCCATAAAGGTGACATTTTGCAATTTTAGTCAAAATCAGCCGGGGGTAGGGGTAAAGTCTTGGTAAAAACATACCTTATTTGTGAATGGCCAAACATTTTATTGATTTTTTTCTTTGAAGCTGTATCTTTTCATATAACTTCCTTTGGCTATTCTGGTGGGGGCGGGGGGGGGGGGGGGATATAATTGGAGATCTTAACAGACCCTTTGTACGCAGTTCATCGTCCTATATATAAGGCAAATATTGTTTGTTTGATTTGAGGTTTAATGTCCCCGTCAACACTGAAAAGGTCATTTTGGAGACGTTGCTTCCAATTTTGTGGGACTTTTACCCGACACTGAGATGAAACGACATCGCAAGCCCTGCCGCCAAATGAAACCAATAGGGTTTATAAGCATGGGCGGGTCGACTCGCACCGCTTTGCCTGGGCAGGCTTAGATCCTCTAAGCAGTTTACCAGTACTTGTGTGTGGGTCGGTTTCAGCTCTGCGTGGAAGCATCATGCAGCCCATCTATTTCTTAAGCCCCGATGGGCAAGGCAAATATTAAAGTATGTACATGTATTGGTAACTGAATGATTATGCCGGCCTCGGTAGCTCAGTCGGATTCGCGTCTGCTGGAGATCAGGAGGGCACGGGTTCGACACCTGCCGTGATCGGCAACATTCTTTCGTGGAGATTGATCATGAAACCTTTTCAACGGCCATTCTCTCCCTTCCGCTGATTCAAGAAGGGCAGTTGTCAGTTTCTGGCGAAAGAATGTACAGTGTACTGGTTAACCGCTTATGTATAAGCCTGCCCAGGAAAAGTGTGGATAGGTAAACTGACCGGCTCAAAAAAATGACCTAAAATAGTGTTGAGAGTGCCGTTAAACTCTAAAACAAACAAACAAACCAAGAGGCATTACTGAAAACAAACCCAAAACATTTAAATGTCAATTTGCACAGGACATTATACATGTATTAGCCTTGCCAAGCTGTCCTACCCAATATTTTTTACGTATCACATTCTCCTTGGCCGAATTCTCCTAGGTCAAATCGTCCGGGCCAATCGTCCTAGATTCATAGTGTATGTATATTTGTGTGTTTGTTGGGGGGGGGGGGGGGGGGGGGGGTACATTGCTAGAACCAGAGCAATGCACATGCTAAGACAATGCACAAAAACTTTGAACGTTTCTTAAAGATCACAATTGGTGCTTTAAACTATGTAGGACTAATTATTAATATCGGAAAACCTAATCTGAGATGGAAATTTAATAGTGCTACGACCATATAACAACCATTTTCCCCGGAAAATTTTGTGTCTTATCATATGCGTTGTACCCATTTCCTTGCCCGTGGGCGTTGTATTGAAAATTGATCTAGGATTTCTAACTGTGGGCCTTCTAATTTCAAATTTTCCTTAATTCGTATTTGCAACAGTCCGATTAATCATGTGTATGTCTACAACCAACAAAAAAGTGCATGCCATCTTCCCAGAAGAGCGTTTCATGTAAAATAATGAGATTTCGCGGTGGAGTAGCTCCACTGTGTCCGGTTCTCCGTTTGACTGGATGTAACTGTCGAATTTGGACCATCGAAGATAAATTTGTGAATAATATGTGTCTTCCGTGAAGCTAA
The DNA here is from genome assembly GCA_963580285.1 of Lucinisca nassula. Lineage (NCBI taxonomy): Eukaryota > Metazoa > Mollusca > Bivalvia > Lucinida > Lucinidae > Lucinisca > Lucinisca nassula. Next base: position 1,416,044 of record OY757012.1, read on the forward strand.
TGTGAGCAGCCATATTGGTTAGTAACCATAACACGAGATCTAGAACAACAACAAACCTGCACATGTGATACCCATTCCGCCATTTTCTTTTTTATCCTGAGCGGAAAAAATTCCTTATCTGGTGTGTTTGTTCCTTACCCTGCGCCCTTGCCTTTACCAGTGTGGACTTAGATTTTCAAGTTTAAGCACTCTATATTCATGGGGGTGGGGATTTTTAAAATCTAAGTACATGACAAGAAAGATTTTTTTTTGTTTGTGTTGAGGTTTTACATCCCACTCAACACTATTCAGGTCATTTTGGAGATGATGCTTGCGATCTTGTCCTATTTTAACACAACAAATGACATCTCAAGCCCTACTGCCCAAAGGAACACTGAGACAGTCCACAGTACTTCTCCTTACCTCAAGCTCTGACCCATACTGATAAAGAGGAATTTCTTCTGTTCTGCCAAAGTTTTAATTATTGATTCAAATTAGTCTTTCCCCACAACAAATCTTTCAAAATTAGTTGCTGTAAATGATAACAACAACTTGAAAGTAAGACATTGATTTTTCTATATGTCTGCATTGGAAAAATTTTAGATACAAAGAAATATGCAGCATAAAGAAGTAAAAGTGTGGATAAGAAATATAGAAGAGTTGGTAACATGTAGGTTTTTTTCTGGTTTTGGTTTTACGGCTCTTTCAAGATTATTTCACTCATATCGAGCTGATCATTAATCAGAGGTGAGTGAAAACCGGAGTACCCGGGGAAAAACCACCTGTCCTTCTGTTGAAGAACTTGGCATCTCACATGTGACCCAAGCTAGGCTCGAACCTACAGCGGTGAGAGACCTTATGATTAGGAGTAGGTCACGGGGGCCGGTTGGTTACATGTAGATGTATGACATCAAAGGTTGGTCAGAAAATAGTACATATCACTTGCTTCCTTAAATTTCTTTAAGAAAAAGGTTAAACAGAAAATTATACAAAAATGTATAGAGCAGCTGAATTGTCAGGCTGACACAAACATTTTAGTATTTTTACTGTCTGAAGACTTTGTAGTGAATTTGCATGTCTGTCAATGAACGCAGAGCTACTTACTTTTTAATCTGATTTACATGTATATTGCTAATGCCGCTTGACTGTCATTGACCTGAATAATGTTAACCATACAAATAGTGTTTGTAAAACAAATTTGGGTAACTGTTATTTGTAGCCATGCTATTCTTGTTGATCACCGACCTCGGACCATAGCAACAGATACGGTAAATATTTTGTGATAACAGAAGGATAGTTTTTCTTAATGCTCCATATAAACCTGTGTTGTGGGTACTCATTAGAACCGCCTCGGTGAGGCAGTTCTAATGAGTACCCACAACATAGGTTTTTATGGAGAATTGACAGAAACTATCCTTCAATTTATATCACAAAATACCTTATCTGTTACTATGCCTTGGTCAGCCCCCGCCCATCGGGGCTTGAAGAAATATATGGGCTGCATGACGCTTTCACGCAGAGCTGAATCCGATCCGCACACCAGTACTTGTAAACCGCTTAGAGGATCTAAGCCTGCCCAGGCAAAGTGGTGCGCAGGAGTCGTACTGTCCATGCTTAGCAACGTCTCCAAAATGACCTTTACAGTGTTGACGGGGATGTTAAACCTCAAATCAAACAAACAGCTATGCCTCAGAGTGCTGTAAAAAGGGGTTATCTGTTAAAGCTGGACTGGGTTCATTGGGCCAGAGTTTTTTTAGCAGTTTTGGTAAAAGATCACCCAAGGAACATTCCTGTGAAATTATTTCAAAATCTATCCACCATTTAAGGACAAGAAGTTAACTGGTTAAGCGTTTTCTTCTGGCGGCCATCTTGTTCATCAGTGCTTAATGGTTTGACCAATTTGGCAGAGTCATCCAAGGAACATTCCTGTGAAATTATTTCAAAATTCATCCACAGGGTTTAGGAACAGAAGTTGTTTTAGAAGTTTTTACATTTTTAGCTTTGGGAGCCATCTTGTTTATCAGAGCTGAATGGTTTGATCAATTTTGGTGGAAACATTCCTGTGACATTATTTCAAAACCCACCCACTGGTTTTATTTTTATCCTTGGTGTTATCTTGTTAACTGGAGTGGCACAGTTTGAGCAATTTTGATGAAGGATCCCCCTGAAACTATTCCAAAATCCATCCACAGGTTTAGGAGAAGTCATTTAAAGGTTGTTTTTTTTGTATTTTAGCTCTGGTGGCCATCTTGTTTATCAGAGCAGAACAGTTTGAGCAATTTTGCTAGAGGGTCATGCACCAAGGAACATTCCTGTGAAATTAATTCAAAATCCATCCAACGGTTGTTGTTTTTTTATTTTTAAGCTCTGGTGGCCATCTTGTTCATACGAGTGGAATGCACTGAGAAATAAGGTCACTCAAGGAATATTCCTGTGAAAATATTTCAAAATCCATCTACTGGTTAAGGAGGAGGTCTTTTAAAGGTGGTTAAGGAGTAGGCCTTTTAAAGGTTTTCTATATTTAGCTCTGATGGCCATCTTGTTCATCCGAGTGTTACAGTTTGATTAATTTTGGTAGAGGGTCACCCAAGCAGCATTCCTGTGACATTATTTCAAAATCCATCCATTGGTTAAGGAGAAGAAGTTGTATAAAGGTTTTTCTATTATTTAGCTGGTGGCCATCTTGTTCATCCGAACTGAACGGTCTGAGCAATTTTAGTAAAGAGTCACCCAAGGAATATTCCTGCGAAATTATTTCTAAATCTGTCAGAGCAGCAGTTTTGTACATGTGATTTAAAGCAAAAGTTGACAGAGACTTATCACAAAAGCTCACCTTGAACACTTTGTGATCAGGTGAGCTAAAAAGCAATACCCTCTATGCCATACTTGCAGTAACAAGGATAATTAAGCCTCATCATGCTGAACCTTATCCTTTTTTGAATACAGTAAAGATCCAGAAGCCAGCTGATCAGGATCTTTACTGTTTTCCATTGTGCTTCTGAATCCAGAGTAATTTGTTGGTTTGATTTGAGGTTTAACGTCCCCGTCAACACTGTAAAGGTCATTTTGGAGATGTTGCTTCCAACTTTTTGGGACTTTTACCCGACATTGAGATGAAATGACATCTCCAGTCCTGTCACCCAATGAAACCAAAAGGGTTTATTAGCATGGACAGTCCTCCTCGCACCGCGGTTCCTGGACAGGCTTGGATCCCCTAAGCGGTTTACCAGTACTAGTGTGTGGGCCAGATTCACCTCTGCGTGGAAGCATCATGCAGCCAGGGTAAAATTGGAATCATACAGCGCAAATGGCTAACAAGAAAAATGCCAAATGGCATTATGGATGGGTCTTTCAGTGTTAACCAAAAGGTAAACCGGGACGCGGCCACCTGGCCGCCTGCCCGCACGCACAACATCACTATTCTAAAGGACAGAATTTTTCCTTGAAAAACCCGTCCAAAAATGTGTAGAATTTGGAAATACATTGTATTCGGCATGGTGAGGGTTAACGAGGGATAATTATTAACCCTTATCCTGCTGAATATTCAGTTTAGCCACACCCATTTCTGACTTTGAACCAATCAGATTATTTGACGTAATTTATTCCTAAAAATTCATAAACTGAATGTAAAACAGTGAAGATCCAGATCAGATGGCTTCTTCAGAAGCAATCTGTTCTTCAGAAGCCATCTGATCTGGATCTATACTGTTTGCAATGATAGGAATTGTCGTGAACAGCAGGATAAGAGTTAACAGCACAGGTCTAGATCAGATGCCCCAGAACATGGCATCTGATCAGGACCTTCACTGTTTGAAAACTGAAAAAGTTCAGACATTTTGTCAAATTAAACTTGGTGCATTAAATACTCAACCTAACACTTCTAATTAATTTGTAACTGCTCTCCTCCTATAGTATAATACATGTATTCACGGCGGAAGGTTCCATTTAGTTCAAAATAGGTTATAAACAAAGGTCAATAAAATTAATGTACCTGTCATAGGTTTGTTTCATCTTTTTACAAGCCCAGTAGGTGCCATCTTTGATATTCTGGCACTTCAACACCTCGGAGAACGTCCCTTCACCTTTCTTGCCAAGAATACGATATTCTGAAAAAAAAGAAGAAGAAAACACACTCAGAGTTATTTACAGAGGACTAGGCTGGCTAATCGGAGCTGAAAAGATAATCGATTATCAGTCCTGTCATTGCGATCGATAATCGACCAGTAATCGCTACGGTTTTTGCCATAATTTTACCTGTCTGGCTTTCTGTCTGAGCATGACTCTTACATTATGTTGCACTTTACCACATGTATATTTGAACATACAGGCCTGAGCAAACAGTGTAGACCCAGATGAGAGGCCGCATAATGCGGCGTCTCATCAGGGTCTGCACTGTTTGCCACTCATCCAGCTATTTTAGGCATAACTTTGAGTAGTAAATTGTACCTATCAAGTAATCGATTAAAAGCAAATCAGGAATGATAATCATTTTTGTGGAATTTATCGATCGATTAATTGATTATACGATTAATCGTGTCAGTCTTACAGAAGACCCTCATTATAACAACAGTATTTGTTCACTGACAATTTGCCACCATAAAAAATCCCCAAATAAGGAGGGGTATGATAAGAAATAAAGGCCTTTTCCGTTAATTACTCCAAATCACAAATGTTGTGGACATTTGATAGAATAGCCTTGTGTTAGAATCGCCTTCGCCAAGGCGATTCTAACAAATATTCACGACGTTTGTTTCTTGGACGATAAATACATGTAATTACAATATTCTTGAATGTCTCCAGTTACAGTCGAACTTCGATGGCTCGAACACCCTAGGGACCTCGAAAATCTGTTCGAGACAGGGGTAGTTCGTGCCACTGAGAGTTACTGTCAGGAGGCATAACAAGATACTTTTGGACAACTTTTTGGTATTCTATAATGAAAATGTATGCTGTGTGTACTCATTAGAATCGCCTCATGGAGGCGATTCTAATGAGTACACACAGCATACATTTGCAAGATAAAAGACTAAAATTTCCTTAATTATCCCCCACTATTTCTTATGAAGAGGATTTCGCTAGGGGCTCAAGAATGGGTTCGACACATCCATGGTAAATGAGCCATCAGTGTTGGAGCCATCGAAGTTCTACTGTATCTATCTCATCCTGTGCTAAGGATTTTTTTCCCATTAAAATTGTCGTTGTAACAAGTTTTGTTGTGATATCGAGGATCACAGCAGATTATGGCTGCCCAAGCTAAACTTGGCATTTGTTGGGCTGCATGTGTAAAAAACAAAACAAAAAAAAAACAGGTTTTCTCGCTAGTGGTAACATGTAAGCCAGTACAACCTGTTGCATGCGGGGAGATGGGACTCAACACCTCGGGAGGGCAACCCGTCTAGGAGTTTTGTAGATCTCTAAACAAAGCTAGTGTGGGTAGGCGGAACCCGTAGCCTTGGTTGGCAATCCATCTAGGGGTTTTAGGTCCCTAAACAAAGCCTAGCCAGTGGCAGGGGGACTAACTTTTTTTTCTTAATTGAATACTGACTCTCCCAATTGGGTGGACTGGCCTTGCGTTACATGTACTTTGTGAATAGCTGTGGTCATCCAATGAAACCCTTTGTTGGTGCTTGGTCACTCTGGAGGTGCACAGGGAAGACATGGAACTCATGGTGGTTCCTCTGCCACTGCAAGGGGTAGATGGAGGTCTTAAGCCCTGATCGGCAATCCATCTAGGAGAAGGCAACTCCAAACAAAAACCTACATAACTGGATTTGCCTCTTCCAGCTATGTAAAATAGAAGTGAAGGCAATGGTCAGGAATCAATACAATTAACCCACAGCTCCCATCAGAGACACCAAAGGGAAAGAAACACAAACATGAAACAACAGACCCTAATGGAAACATCAATAGCAGAAAGCCAAAAGGACAGTTACTTTCCCAATGGCCAATTGGCTATCCAAAACAAATTAATATAAGCGACACAAACACCCAAAGACAAACCATAACAAAAATAAACTGCAACAGCAAAACCGCCTTGGAACGAACTCAACCTGGGGGCCCAAATCGATTTTACGTGGCCACAATCCTTGCCCTTACTTCCATCACCATTTAGACAAATAATTTGTTCAGTCCGCATGAAGGCCGCCTAACTCATCAGTGCAACATCTCCCTGAACACAAAAAATCAAACAACCACAGAGATGAAACAACGGCAAGGTCTCGAGAGCAAGAAACCACTGAAATGCTGGAGCAAAAGAAAACCAACAGTAAGACTCTGATGGGCCCTACCAGAGACAGAGCATCAGGCACCAACTAACATTACATTGAATTACATCTCTCTAATTCTCAGTAAGCCTTTATGCTGGAACCGTCATAGAATCTGAGGCCTGACCCACTGGCGTGTAATTAAAGAGGGAAAGCAAAGTTGTCAACTGTGATTGGGTTAACTACCATGCATGCAGTCTGCCGTATAACATTTATGTTGTATCCAATCTTTTTATATCAAAGAATGATTTTACGAAATTGGGTGCTGAAGTCATAGCGGTTATTTATATACTATGTCACCATAAAATTCGGGTTCCGATAGACCCTGTTGCATAAGAGATTTAAGTCCAATACTGCATTTTGACATTAAATCAGAATGACGTCTATAAAATTTCGAAAAGGCTTTGTGTAGTTTATGGTACCGATGACCCTGATTAAGAAGTTTAGCAGTTAACAATTTATTACAAGTGTTGATGTCAGTTACATGACTACACACTCTGGCAAATCAAACTAGAGCTGTCAGTGAAACTGACTAGGGCCCCGGCAGCGCTATCAGAAATTTGTGGACGGACAGATGGACAGACAGAGTGATTACTATAGGGCACCCACACTTTCAGTGCGGGGCCCTAATTAATTGCGAAATATAAACGCCATAGGATGGCGCACGAGGAACATCACCATCCAAAAAGGAAAATTTACCATCTCAAAATCAAAACATCGCGTTTATCATAAATTTTGCAAGAAACAAACCCATCTACAATAGATAGATGTAAATCCAAAAACGGGACCTCGGTATCAGAAGAATTTCCTTTACCGTATTTAACTGAAGTTCTAGGTAATAAGCCTGCCCAGGAAAAGTGTGGATATATGTAAACTGACCAGCTCAAAAATGACCTAAATAGTGTTGACTGGGCCGTTAAACTCCAAAACAAAACACTAAAAATGAAACACCAGGAGATGTATGATGAAGGTTTGGTTAAGGCTGACAGATTTGTCCCCTGAATCCTCCAAAGGAAGCGTTCAGGATCTCAGTGGAAGGATTCCTGAAACTTTCAAATCACCTTAAACCTGCTACAAGCGCAGATATGAGTTTTCCACGCAACCCGACTAATTTCAATAAGTCAAATAGTCGCAACAAACCCTGGTTCCGACCACACTGCAAACATGCGCGTAAAGTCTACAACCAAGCTAAGAGAAAGTATAATATTATTCGCACCACAAATAATAGACTTGCATTACAACGTGCCTCTAAAGTATATAAAAATACACTTAACAAGTACATAAATAAGCACAATCGGGCAAATGAAGCGAAATTAAGACATATGCATACCAAACGACCAAAAGAATACTGGAAGTTCCTAAATAGCCTCAAAACTAAAAAACACAATCAGCAACCTGACCTTAATGAATTCTATGAGCACTTTAAGCATATAAACACAATCAGCAATGATAACCTTGAAGAAAATGAAAACATAGAAGATACTTTCAGTGAATCCTCTGAATATAATGGAATCCTGAATAACGAAATAAGTGCAGGGGAAATACTTAAATGCATTAAAATGTTGAAAAATTCCAAATCCCCGGGAATTGATGACATTCCGAACGAATTTATAAAATGCACACACTGTTTAACAATATTTTAGAGACCGGCATCATGCCATCGAAATGGGTCGAAGGAATTGTTGTACCAATTTTCAAAAACAAAGGGGACCCCCTCTCCGTAGACAACTACAGGCCTATCACATTGCTGAGCTGCATTGGCAAATTGTTCACTGCCGTTCTTAATGACAGACTTAATAGGTATTTAGAAGAGCGTGAACTGTTAGGCGAAAACCAAGCAGGTTTTCGACGCAATTATTCTACGACAGACCATATTTTTTCGCTTCACTGTGTAATTGAACTATTGAGATTTCAAAAGAAAAAAATATTTTGCGCCTTTATAGACTTTTCTAAGGCATTCGACTCTGTCTGGCGGACCGGGCTTTGGAAAAAATTAATACAGACAGATATTGAAGGCATGTTTTTTAACAGTTATTCAAACATGTACCGAAATATTAAGTCATGCGTAATGGTTAACAATGAAAAATCCTCCTTTTTTTGGCTGCTATCGGGGAGTACAACAAGGCGAAAACTTGTCTCCCGTGCTATTCGCGTTGTATCTGAACGACCTGGACGACTATATGTTTCAAAATGGAAATCAAGGAATTACGATAATGGTGTTGACAATGACGAGTACAGTTACCTTCTTAAGCTTATAACCCTACTGTATGCTGATGATACTATTATTTTAGCAGAAGACACTGAATCCCTACAAAATTCACTAAATGACTTCGCCTCATATTGTAAAAGATGGAAATTAGACCTAAATGTTAACAAATCAAAAGTGGTAATTTTTGGGTCTAGAGGTAACTCTGGCCATTCTTTTTACATTGATACCGATCATTTAGAAATTGTAAACTGCTACAAGTACTTAGGCACTTTCTTTGCGAAGACAGGAAGTTTTTTGACCGCTAGAAAGCATGTAGCTGAACAAGCGCGTAAGGCTCTTTTTCTACTGTATTCTAGGATTAATAATTTAAATCTACCAGTTGATCTTCTTATTAAATTATTCGACCATACGGTCCTCCCCATTCTGATCTACTCATGTGAGGTTTTTGGGTTTGAAAATATACAGATCCTGGAAAGAATCCACAACGAATTTTTACGGAAGATAACAAAAGTAAAAAAAAGCACGCCCCTATTTATGCTATATGCGGAGTTAGGACGCTACCCAATAGAAATAATAGTTAAGTCTAGGATGGTGAGTTTCTGGAACCGGATCGTAACTGGAAAACGTTCTAAATTATCTTATTTGTTATACCAAGCTCTCAGATATACGATCCCTGCAAACTCTAAATGGCTCAATTACATTAAGCAAATCCTTACTGATATCGGAAGATACGATCTATGGTTAAATCAAGATAATATCCAATCCCGAAATATAGGTAATTTAGTTAAACAGACACTTATAGACCAAAACCTTCAAACGTGGCATTCAAATTTACAACTTTCTTCAAAAGGGCTAAACTGCAAACTATTCAAAGATAACATAGAACTAGAACGATATTTGTTAATACTACCGCGAAAACTCTATATACCTTTTGCAAAATTTCGAACAACAAATCACTTATTCCCAGTTGAAACGGGACGATGGCAAGGGATTGATTACCCCGATAGGAAGTGCGAACTTTGTACTACTAATGATATTTGCGACGAGTTCCACCTGCTACTTGTATGTCCATATTTTTCAGACTCACGACGTAAACATATTAAAAAGTACTTTTTTACCCGACCCAATGTTATAAAGTATAAAGAAATTATGTCAATAACCTGTGAACCTCAGTTAACTAAGCTGTGTCGATTTATTGCTATCTTGCTAAACCATTTCGCCAACAACAGAATGTAACCACAACGGGTGAATACCCATTTGCCTGTTTTCGGCATTAGTTTACCCGCATTTCTTCTCTGCAGACGCATCGCATCATCATATATGTCAAATCATGTTAAATTTGAGGGTAGGAATGTTGCACTGTGGTAGTCTGTATACTCAAGCGACCTGGTCAGGCTCGACACTGCCCTCACATAGAGGGTATGTTATATTCCAATTATACCTGTCGTTAACTAGAAAAAAAAATTGTCAGTTTACTGACCACTTTCGTTTCGTCTACCTATATGGTGTCTCTCCGAAGACCCGGTCCGGGCAGTGCAGATGTGCAGCCCGGCCTGGGCCTACGCTGAGAGACAGACCTATTTAGCATTTAACAATGTGGCTGTCCACCTGCCGCAAGGCGTTGGAGCGGCGTCTGGTCGGCGCCGAGCCAGCGTCTTGCCGCTGGAAAGACGTTGGCCCGATGTAGCACTATCGCCGTGCACACTACATGGTACCTACGATTTCTGTTGAATGCGCTGATCCGTTTTACTACCTAAATGAAGACGTGAAGTGTTTAATATATCCAGAAAAGAAGTATTTTGATCAAAACACACACAACAAAAATGCGTAACACTCAAATTATTGGCACACTTATCTGTAATCCTCTCACTTTTTGCTCGTGCAGTAGACTGCTCTGCGCCTTACGCATATTCTATCTTATAAGTCTATCATCGTTGTAGTACCTGATAGGGCTATACCTTGCCTCATCAGAGAGGCGGGTGCTGCAGCTGATCGTGGACGGGCTCGACCCTGATCCGCTGCGGTACCCCCGCCTCTGCTGCTCAGGTGCTTGTGACTGGATGTTATGAAGACATGTTACTAAAATATGATGGGAAATGATAGATATATGTAACTTCGTCCCCCCCAACCCCACACACACACACCAACCCTCACACAGTCATTAGCACAACCTAAATGAAAGGCACGTCACCCTCAACCCGAGGTTTTTGCAACATACACCATGTCTTGTCTTATAACATTTTTACAAATACTGTATGTCTCTATGCCATGTATTATTGTGGCCCGAGAACACTTAATAAAGATATTGTTCTGTTCTGTTCTGCAGGTCCAAACAAACTTACATGTAAGCCCCTTCTCCTGCGGGAACTAGGCGAAGAGATAACTCCTATATTACAAATTATATAAAATTTGAAGCAATCTCAAGATCTCCAAACAGATAAGTTTCCACCAGATGGCAGTGCTCAGGCTCTAGATAAGAATTTGGTACAATGAGTATTTTACCCCCTGTTTAAAGCTTAATACATGTACTTAAATGCCCACTTGCAATGCTTAACTTTTAAAGAACCAAACATTAGAGTTGGTTTTCATAGAAAACAAAGGCTGGCATTTCATGTAAATTGTCTGTTAAGCAGACAATTCACATGAAATGCCAAACTTTTTCTCTTTATGTGCAGGGTTAGACAGTGTTAGACCCATTCTGATCTAGTATACTGCTATTGATAACAAAAGAATCAATGTGAAGTTAATTGCTCTCTGTAAAAAATGTAAAGTTCAGCAACCATTTTACCCCCTAACTCTTAACTTTTATTGAGTATTTTAATAAAATAGAATTTCATTGCTGAATTACTCCCTCTTATCTAGAGCTCTGAGATGGTGTCAAGCCTTAGTGACACCAATATTTAACATTCCCAAACTGACCAACTAAGGTCACATTAAGGAAAAGGAAGTGTCTACAGTGCCGGGTCCGTCACCCTAGACTCTGAGGCTAGAGTGCAGGGTCCGTCACTCTAGACTCGCTGGCTAAAGTGACGGTCCCGGCACTCTAGCCATTCCTATGTGACCAGGCTAGAGTGCCGGTAATACAATACTTGATAGCTATAATCCGCCAGACAGCATCATAACAAGGACAAGTTAAAGAAAGAAAACATATACCTGACATAATATCTAATATTATCAACCATATTGTTCTGCTGTCGCGCTTCCAGAACTGAACGAATTCTGCATTCTGATAGCGCTCAATGGGGCTTTTGAAGGCAGAAAAGTCTTGGATTTATTTACCTAGGTGAAGTCTTTTAGCCATCGTGAGGCAATGACAGCAGAACTTTTTAGGGACAGCATTAAGTAGTTTTAAATAACTGGTTTGTTTGTTTTGAGGAGAAAACTGAAGTGTATGATGTGTTGGCGGTGACAATGTAAGACAATAGGATCTTTCAACTTTAAGATGTCTTTGAGGTTGTTCGACCGCTCAATCAGGTACATTGTTGAAGGTTGTTTGTAGCACAACACAATTATTTTTGCAACCGCGACAAACACTGATTTCAATTTCAATTCGTTATGTACAAACAATAATATGGAAGACATTAATGAGCCGCGTCGTGAGAAAACCGGTTAATTGCATATGCGAACAACAGCGATGCAGATCAGCCTGCGCATCCGTGTAGTTCACAGACTAACATGCTATGTATGAGAAATAATGTCCGTTTTATCTCGATTCTAGGTGGTAGATGATGGAAATAACAAAGAATTAATATATTACCGGCACTCTTTTAGCAGTTGTTGATATACACAGTTTCACAATAATGTGAAATATTCTCCCTTGAGGCGGTTTTGCAGTTGTGGATATACTTAGTAAATGTATATGTACCATGTGGGGCATTCTCTCCTCCAATGTGGTTGACAATTTTAGATATTAGATTATGTCCGGTAAATGTTTTCTTTCTTTAATTAGTCTTTAGTGTGATGCTCTCTGGCGGATTATAGCTACCAAGTTTTGTATTACCGGCACTCTAGCCTGGCCACATAGGAATGGCTAGGGTGCTGGGACTGTCACTTTAGCCACCGAGGCTAGAGTGACGGACCCAGCACTCTAGCCTCAGAGTCTAGGGTGGCGGACCCGGCACTCTTGACACTTCCTAAGGAAAAAGATGGCTCAAATCTGATCAGGACTCGAGTCTAGAGCTGCTCGCATAACATGCAAGCAGCTCTACCAACAAAGCGATCACATCTCAGGGTTATTTATAACCTGTTACACTAAAATAACTCGGACTAGCACCCCTTAATTCTGAAATGAACCTCTGCTAAGTGTAAGACAGAAGATTCCGTTCAAGACAAAATGGCCCCAACACTATATATCCTGTGCATTTCCTGAATCAGTAGAACTTAAGGCTATCTATCTATCTTCTTATACTGAGTCGGTCATATCTGGCCATTACCTCAGTTGATTGGGTGGCTAAATTTAGAATTTAGCTGGGAAAAAAAAAAAAAAAAAAAAGAGAGGCACTGGATGCGTCCTTAAAACTATTTACAATCTGCATAACAGAGGTATCCTAAAACGCATACCTCTGAGACCCAATCTTACACTGTGCGGGCTTTGAACTCTTCTGCGGACTTGGCATTCACCGCAGAGGAGGGAAGACTATTCCATTGGGGAATAGTTCTAGGAAAAAACGAGTTCTTCAGGGCATCACTTTAGGACTGGTATCTACGATATTGTGAGTCGTTTACTTTTGATGCCCTTGTTTGGGTCGACAGTGTTACAGGGGTCAAGTACCTATCTTTATCAATAGACACTGAATCAGAGTGTATCTTGTAGAAGAAGGTTAAAGAGGACTGCTCACGACGGGCCTCCAGGGACGGCCACTCTAGCTCATTAAGCATGTCACCGACGCTTCTTCTATTTCGCCATCGCCTACAGGTCCATCGAGCAGCTGTCCTCTGCACCTTCTCCACCTGCTGAGTCTGAGTTTTAACATAGGGGTGCCAAATGGGTGATGCATATTCGAGTTGAGGGCGAACCAATGTTTTATATGCAACATCCTTTGTCTGCCTAGGTGCAAAAGCCAAGTTCCGTCTAAGGAATCCCAAAGTCCTAGTTGCTTTAGATGTAATCTCTGAAATATGTTGACCCCAATCAAGATCGTCAGTGATGGTGAGACCAAGATATTTGGCGGATTGAACATGCTCCAAAACTTGCTGGTGAAGAGTATAGTCAAACTTAATTTGCTTGTCCGGAGGGTGTCGTGACACTCTCATTGAGTGACATTTGGCCACATTGAACTTCATTTGCCAATCGGCCTCCCACTGTGCAAGTTGATCCAGGTCATCTTGTAAAATAAGACAGTCAGAAGGAGAATATATGTTCCTATACAGGACACAATCATCAGCAAACAAACGGACCGATGACCTGATATTATCGGGGAGATCATTAATGAAAACCAAGAAAAGGACCGGTCCAAGGACCGAACCTTGGGGGACTCCAGATAAAACAGGGACTGGATCAGACGCTTGGCCATCAAGTACAACTTGTTGTGAGCGCCCAGAGAGCCATGAGCTAATCCACCTATGCGTGGATCCTCTTATCCCATAGTACTCCAGTTTATGTAATAGCCTTCTGTGAGGTACCTTGTCAAAGGCCTTAGCAAAGTCCATGATGATCAAGTCAGTCTGTTTGTGGCCACGATTTATGGCCCCATCCAGATTGCTCACAATGTCATGGTAAAATTGAACAAGCTGCGTTTCGCAAGACCTTTGACTCCGGAAACCATGTTGACAGTCAGCAAGAATGCTCTCAAAGGCTAAGTGCTTGTTGATGTTGCTTACTAATATATGCTCCAGGGTTTTGCAACAGATGCATGTTAGCGACACTGGTCTATAATTTGCTGCATCATATTTGTCCCCTTTTTTATAGACCGGGGTTACATTTGCTTGTCGCCAGTCATCTGGTACAGTGCCCTGGGCAAGTGATTGATTGAAGATAAAGGCCAACACAGGAGATATTTCAGCACTACATTCCTTAAGTACCCTGGCATTCAGGTCATCGGGCCCAGATGCCTTATGTATCTTGAGCTTACCTAACAGTTTAGCGACCCCATTGGGGTCAACTGTTATGTCCCCCATAGAGGGGAACGGACTTGCACCTTTAGATGGCAGCTCACCATCAGTTTCACATGTAAATGCTGATTGAAACTGTTTATTGCAAATATTAGCCTTATCGCGCGCATCTGTTTTTAGAATTCCATTTTCCCTTAGCGAAGTGATCCCAAACGCATCCTTTTTCAGGGACTTTACGAATGACCAAAACTTTTTAACTTTACCATTCTTTTTGGGACTATCGGGATCTATATTGTCATCTTCAAAGGTAAAGATGCTGGAAACATGCTTCCAATATGCATCTCTTATAACCTTTTGCACATGTGCTCTGAACCGTTTGTAATGGTTCTTAACGTCAGGGCTGCTAGACTTGCGAGCACGAAAATACATTCTATTCCGTCTTCTGATGAGATGCTTGATCGTGTTATCGATCCATGGTGCCCTATATTTTGTTTTGGTCATTTTAGTTGGTATAAACCTTTCCATTGCCGTGGTCAATTCGGACTTAAAACTAACCCACAGGTCATTAACTGACATGTGTGAGAGGTCAGAGGAAAGGAACGAATCCTTAAATCGCGCCATATGGTCTCGCAGACCATCCATATCCGCACGTTTGTAGAGAAAAACTTTACGTGGGACTTGTCTGATTCGTTTAGCTTTTATGTCATACTCAACAAGGACTATGTCATGATCAGCTTTGCCAATCGGGGGCATCCCCTTAACTCGGCTTACTGGGGCACATATTAAACAGTAGAAACTACTTCTATGCAAGCTCAACCTCAATGACAAGTTCTTCTTCTTCCAGTGCCAGGCTCATTTTCTCTTGAACCATGCCCTTTTTCTAGTGCCAAGCCCTTTTTCAGAAAGAGTAAATTTTGTCCTTAGTACAATTTGGTACAAAAATCACTGAAATTGACCCCAAAATTTAATAATATAGTTATCTGGTTATGCCTGTTTAAATAATGAATATTTTAGACATTTTTAGCAATAAATTGTTGCCTATTTGATAGTCCCCATGTATGATTGATTGCTAATCCCCCTATTTGTTGTACTACATGTACACATGCAGTTAATTAACAACTACTGTACATAACACTGGTCTTACACACTTTCACAATTCAATTTTAATTGGTGTCTTTACACTTGTTATCAAAACACTGTTATGACTTCTTAACTTTAAGAAGTCATAACAGTGTTTTGATAACAAATGTAAGGACACCAATTAAAATTGAATTGTGAAAGTGTGTCAGACCAGTGTTATCATGTCAGGGTTTGTGTCTATTAGAGAATGGGAGCTGTGGCACAAGCATACAGGTACCAAACTTATCTTGTTTTTATCAGTGATTGGCTTGCTTAATATACAACTTTAAACCTTGTCACCAATGGTGAATAAGATTTACTTAGCATAATAAAACAGGCAGTACAATTTAGCAGTGAAGACAAAGGTTAAGATTCAAGGTGAGAGATCAATGTTGTGCATGTGCCCTTTTTACATGGCTGTGCGTATTCAAAGCACCTTTTATATATATATATTTTCGTGTGTTGAAAGTACCTCTTTTCCTGACCAGCACCATGCCTTTTTGGGGAGCTGGGGGAAACACTGCAAGTGTGGTGATCATTGATGTACATGTAACGCTGCTTGTTCTTGCGTAATTTCCGGGCCGTAATCTCCAGACACAAATCTGGCAGCACACCATTGCACTGACTTTGCTCCCAAACTGTGGAAGCGTATTCAACCTGTGGGCTGACGAAGGTCTTACGCATGCTGGAACAAAACTGGATATCCCTAGATCTACAGGAAGGCCTGCTGTTATGAGCAATGAAGCATTTATGTCGCAGGCTGCAGCATCAGAGGCGATTAAAGTTTGTTAATATTTCATTCATTTTGACTCTTTTGAAGTATCTCAATGCAAAAATATTAGGGAGACATGGAATAAGAATAGAAAAAAATTCTCTGTATTACTTGGATGAATTGTTGTAAGCATCAGTATTAACTGATACCAAAGTACGATACCTCACCCACTTCTGTGACGCCTAATCGGGCACCTGCTGGCTGCTGGGACTACTTACTCTGCAACAAGATGTTCATTCAGACGTTTTATGGTCATTCCTCTAAGTTTTATATCGTATTGATCTATATTCCATTCTTATAAATGGGATTAATCATTATTTAATACGTTAATCTACAGATAATCCATATAATGTCAGCCTACTCCACACATTTTGATAGTTGACAACTATTTCAACAACTTCGGCTTGTCTCGGATTGCTAGGTTCATTCGGCATACCTCGGATAGTCAAGATCCGCACCGCACCGAACGACTTGGGGGATGGAAAAAACATTTCTAAATGATAATGGTGATGATGGTAATGATTCGCAGCATATGAGATTTAAAAGGAACTGCAACAAGGACACGTTTTTTTTGTTTGTTTTTTTTTTAACTAAAACAAAGACTGACAGTTAGAATGGGACAGAGGCCACTCCAGCTGTGAACAGGCCAAGGCTGTACCTACTGGCCTTGACATCATAGGGAAGGACATTCCGGTACTGATAGTCCTGGGGGGGGGGGGGGGGGGCGTGATATAGCTCAGTGGTTAGTGCACTCTGATGCTAGAGGTCCCGGGTTCGATCCCCGGCAGCAGCGATACAAAATCGGTGTCCGAACACGCTCCATTGGCATCATTTGCAGGGATGAATGTCATAAAGTGCACCCTCCTTCGGATCAGGACGTTAACTCGAGGCCCACCTGTGCAGGGAGAGTCATGTCCTGTGCAGGTTAAAGACCCCTAGCGTAATTACACGAGGCATTACACGATTACCGTGTAGGCTTTCAGCCTGCAAACCTGGTGTAGTGTACACCTGCGAGTAATGGTCAGATGTGACCGATCGCAGTATAAGTAGAAAGAAAGAAAAAGGTTGTTATGATATACAGCAACTGGATTGTGATTTATTTTGTAAAGCATAATAAGGGAAATTTATATTCTTCTTTGTTCGACAGTGTAGTATTTTGAGTATTTGAGTACTTATGTGACGCTCCTGGTATAGTCATAGTTGTTTGCAACATAGGCCTAGCCGCTGCCCTCTACAAACAACAAACGTCAACACCGCTGTACATTTATTTATTTATTTTATTTTAGCTTGACCATTACCACAGTTAATTCCTCTGGTAGAGAGTGTTTGCTCAGGGAGACAACGCATGATGCCTGGTGTGAACCCTCGACCACGAGTCAAGTGTTTCACCACTGCACCAACGCGCTCGTTACAAACCACCAGCGGCATATTTAACAGTCCTTTTTAACCTAGCAGTGCTCTTTAACCTATTTCTATAACAGCGTCTCTTAATAAAGATAGGTACTTGACCCCTGCCAAACGAGGTCATCAAAAGTTAACAACTCACAATGATGGAGAGGTACCAGGCCTAGAGCGATGCCCTGAAGAATTCTTTCTTTCCTAAACCTATTCCTCAGTGGAATAGTCTTCCCTCTTCTGCGGTAGGTGCCAAGCCCACAGAGGAGTTAAAACCCCACACGGTATAGATTGGTACTCAGAGGTATGCGTTTTAGCACACCTCTGTTAGGTAGGTAGGTAGGTAGGTTAGGTAGGTAGGTAGGTAGGTAGGTAGCGAGCGTTGTCAAGTGATCCACGAGAAAACACAGAACGTTTTATATGTTTTCACAATTGCTTAGTTATATGCTGAGATTTAATGTGTTGGGTGCGTGGATCTGATCGGATAAGAAAAAACAAATAAATAAATAAATTGACAATCTGTATATGAACTATACACTATACGCATTATAACTGACAGACATGCCTCTGTGACGCTTATATTAAAGAAGGACCAGAAACTCCTCTGTGGCCTCAGAGTCGAACCCTACATAACGAAAACACACCTATTCTAATATACTGGAAAAAAATCCACCAAACATGGATTTTTTTTCAGATAAAAATCCTCATATTTTTCATATTATTGCTCAAAACATATATTGTGGGTACGCGTTAGAACTGCCTCGGCAAGTCGGTTCTAACGAGTACCCACAATCGATGTTTTGAAGCCGAAATAAGAAAAATAATGTATACCTCGTAAACCCCAGTTTTACTATATAAAAGTGGGGGTTAATGGGGTCAAAATTATATAGGCGTGTTTGCGTGATGGGCGATAAATAAATGAATGCGTTTGAGCATATGCGTAACACCCATTACGCATGTTATGATCAATTAGGTATACGCGCAACGCACAATGTATAAATCTGCAATAAAGAGATCATATATTATAAGGGTTACTATTTAAGAATAGCCCCCCCCCCCCCCCCCACACACACACACCTCGTAGAAAGGTTATTTTACGAAGATTATTTTATTTTGAATACGCAACTACAAATGAATGCAGAGCATCACCGTATAGCAAGATGAGATGGCAAGTACCGTTGATATTGTGAACTAGTCAGAAAAAAAAAATGCTCAGGAAGAGAGCACAGATACATCAAGCCGCATAAAGCATGGGAAGCCACAGCCTTACTACATCACGATGTCAAACCATTGCAATAAATGTACAATAAAATCCCGCTATTAAGACCACCTAAAATAAAGACTGATTCTGCTTTTAAAAGCTTATTTAGAAGGGTGCAGATATTTTTTCTTCGTGTTTTCTGCACACAATGTCCCATCGCCAGGGACCACCTTTGGGGCTGTTCAAAAGTGGCCACAATCTATGATCTATGTGTGTAATTAAGAAAAAAATATATACCCCTGTAAACCTCAGTTTTACTGCATAAAAGTGGAGTTCAAGAGGGGTCAAATGTATATATAGGCGTTTTCGTGATGTAAAATGGCATTTACTAGGGGATATTAATCACACGGACTTTGTCAACTTGGGGAATTTTCATAAAGATATTTTTTGAGACATAAAAGAAAACATGATCTCACACGGATGTGTTATCCTACTGATTATAGAAGCCTTTCATGCGGCACCCACCCACCAGGACTTGGAGAAATAGATTGGGTTGCATGGTCGCGCAAAGCTTTAACCGACCTAACTTGAGTACTGTTGTACCACTTAAGTGTAAGTCTTAGCCTGCCCAGGAAAAGTGA
Source organism: Lucinisca nassula (assembly GCA_963580285.1). Taxonomy (NCBI): domain Eukaryota; kingdom Metazoa; phylum Mollusca; class Bivalvia; order Lucinida; family Lucinidae; genus Lucinisca; species Lucinisca nassula. The sequence goes on from OY757012.1 coordinate 1,435,674, forward strand.
TGCGTCGGACCGCTCCTTAAACCTAGCGGTTTCTATGGGCGGTAGGGCTTGAGATGTAGTTTCATCTCAAAGTCGAGTAACGGAAACAATATCTCCTAAATAACCTGAATAGTGTTGATGGGGGCGTAAAACCTCAACAGAAACAAACAAACAAACAAAATGCCTTTTATGGGATTAGGAAAGCCATAATGATTCAATCTATCTACAGTGAAATTCATATATTTAGACCTTCTTAAGAACTTTTCAAAGGTGATTTTTGAGACCACCCAAGGTGGTCACTTACTAGAAGTCACGTTTTAGAGCCATGAAAAACGAAGTAATACTTGATTGCGGCCATCATTGCGTTATCCTTTCATTAGAAGACTTTAGATCTGAGGTCTATTTTCAACTCTGTTGGCTATATCAAGATTCCTGTTTAATAAATGCAGATCGCAAAGCCAGCTTCGAGTTATTATGTTGAAATTTCTAAATAATAAGTGGAAATTTAGTTAATAAGTCGGTTTTTTTTAATTGAAGTTTAACGACCACTTCAACGCTATAAAGGTCATTTTGGAGACGTCGCGGCTTCCAATTTTGTGGGACTTTTACCCGACATCGAGATGAAATGACATATCAAGAATTATTTAGTCGAAATTTCGAGATAACAGGTGAAAATCTCTAGATAGTAAGTCGAAATTAGAGTTTTTATGTCGAAATTTCGAGTAAGTAAGTCGAAATTTCGAGATACTAAGTCGAAATTTCGAGATACTGTCGAAATTTTGAATTACGTCGAAATTTCGAGATACGAAGTCGAAACTTCGAGTTAATGAGTCGAAATTTCGAGATAACTATAAAAATAAATAAAAGTGTATCTGGCCCGAATGTTCTTCCGTAGTAAGATGTCACGGTAAAAGTCCTAAAAAATTGGAAGCAACGTCTCAAAAATGACCCATATAAAAAGTGTTGACGGGGACGTAAAACAGCAATTTAAACAAACAAACAGCTTTCCACTAGAATGGACATGTACTAGTTCATCACATGTCAAAATGTTCGCCTCTAGTACATGTTTGTCATTTTCATGTTTGATTATTTGAATTGAGGTTTTACGTTCCCATCAACACTATTTAGGTCATTTTGGCGACACTGCTTGCAATTTTGTGGGACTTTACCCGACATTGAGATGAAATGACATCTCAAGCCATACCGCCCAAACCGGCAAACCAATAGGGCTTTTATGCAGGGAAGGTCCGACTCGCACCACTTTGCCCGGGCTAAGCGGTTTACCAGTATTTTTGTTTTGTTTTACGGCCCTTTCAAGATTATTTCACTCATATCGAGCCGATCGTTAATCAGAGGTGGGCGAAAACCGGAGTACCCGGAGAAAATCCACCTGACCGTCCATTGCAGAACTTGTCGTCTCACATGTGACCCGAGCCAGGCTCGAACCCACAGCGGTACTAAGAGTCAGTGCTCTTATCCACTAGGCCACGGAGGCCCTTACTAGTACTCATGTGCGGTCGGGTCATTTTCATGAACCGGAGATAATAAAGTGTCTGTCTGTCTGTTTGAGGCCGGCCTCGGTAGCTCAGTCGGATGCGCGTCTGACTGGTGATCAGAAGGGTGGTTAACCGCTTATGAATAAGCCTGCCCAGGAAAAGTAGGGATAGGTAAACTGACCGGCTCATAAATGACCTAAAATAGTGTTGACTGTGCCGTTAAACTCCAATACAACAAACAAACTGTCTGCTTGATATCAAAAGGAGAGTTGAAACAGTTTCAGGGGAAACAATTACATTACGAAAACACGCCAATACAAATACACTGTAAATTTACGGCCGAAAATCGAAACTCTATGAATGGAAAATTGTGATATTTTTCTTATTAGATTGTGGGTACACGTTAGAACCGCGTCATGGAGGCGGTTCTAACGTGTACACAATCTATATTTTAGAGCAAAAATGAGAAAAATACGGTTACTCCTTTCAATCCCAGTTTTATTCAATGTAGGCGCGTTCCTGATGTTGAGTGTTGGGAGGTAACTGTCTCAGTGAGGCTCAAAACTTGAAACTACAGTTGCCTCCCTTGTAAAATACCCTAAGACCCGCGTCTGATCTGGGTCTGTACAGTGTGAAATGGCGGGAAATGGCACCTCTATGTATGCCTAGTGACTATAGTCATAGTGATATGTAGATCCGCGTCTGATCTGGGTCTGTACAGTTTGCAACACTGGGGTTGCTAAAATATTGCCATTTTTGCAAAACCTACTACCTGTTCATGAGAGATATCCCTAAATCTGGGGAATTGATCTCTCTAAAGGTGCTGTGTGTCATATATGGATTTAAACATTTATACCCATGCAATTACCTCCTTTTCCATACAAAACATCCGGTCTCCTTTTCTTTTCCTTTGGTGTAGCAGCAACATCCTTTTGCACTTCTTCATTATCACTTGTCTGTTCCTCAGACTCGTGTTCAGATTTTGCCATAACAAATTCGAATTCATTCCATTTTCCCTGTCATTTCTTATGAATTTCGTGAGAATGTTTTCCTAGCTCATGAGTGTTCTTTATTTCGCTTACTACGTATATTCTGATTATTTCACGCATTCCATTTCACATCTTTCTAAATATGAAATTTACTTTCATTTGTATTCACATTTTCATCTGAAATGCCATTCTAACATTACGAAAACACGCCTATACAAATACATTGTGACCTTTATCACCGAAAAAATGAAAATTTTAAGATGAAAAATTTTGATAGTTTTCTTATATCTGCTCAAAATATAGATTGTGGGTACTCGTTAGAACCGCCTCATCAAGGCGGTTCTAACGAGTACCCACAATTTATATTTTAGAGCAGAAATAAGAAAAATAAGGTTTACCCCAGTAAACCCCAGTTTTACCATATAAAACTGGGGTTCAAGGGGGTCAAAATTTTATAGGCCTGTTTTCGTGATGATAATACAACTTTTTCAGTTTCATTTATGACACACTTTCATGACATGATTTTTTTTCTTTACATGTAAAGCAGTTGACTTTGTCTGTTCTAATTAAGTATATCTGCTTTGACACACTCTGATCAATATCCACACAATGTTGGTTGTCAAGGTATGTATTTATCAATGTTCTTATCCCACGATTCCTTTTGGTTGTTGTTGCTGTTGTTATTTTGTTCCACCACTAGAAGCTAATATTTATCCTTATTTTAAAACTATCCTGACTTTGTTATATATTTTTGTATCAAGCCTGTCCTTGTCAATCAAACCCATACCCCGATTTCATTTCAGACTTTGTAGGCATTGGGCCGCACCAGCAAAAAGACATCCGATGTAAGACGTACCTTGCCTAGGTCTTCACATTCCATAAAGTCCTATTTTCACAGAACTGGCTAGAGTTCTGTGAAAAAAACGAGTTCTGTGAAAATAGGACATTATGAAGGTGTGAACCTAATGATTTCTTAGTTAAATTACTTTTTTTTATTTCTATTCTTGACTCGGTCCACAACACACACACTGACCATTAAGCCCACCTATTTAACATGAAAAGGATTTAGTTTACTTAAGCCACTTATATTCATGTTACTTGGGATATACAACACAATAAGTTAATGTATGTTGTTGTTGTTTTAGTGTTTTCAAATTTATATCCTGTACTATGAAGGGCAAATGATATACTTTCAGGAGTGGCAATTCCTGCAGATTAAGTTGATTGATTGCATCACGTGAACAAGTCCGTGAAATGAAGACCCCCTAAACCCCACTCTATATAGAGAAAACTGGGGTTTAAGGGGTTATACATTATTTTTCTTATTTCTGCTCCAAGACACAGGTTGTGGGTACTCGTTAGAACCGCCTCAGTGAGGCGGTTCTAACGAGTACCCTCAACCTATGTTTTGAACATTGATAACAAAAATATCAAGGATTTTCATCAGAAAAGTAGCCATTTTGGAGATGTGAAAAATGCAGTATATCGCACGGGTGTGTTATCGTAATGGATTATGCTGGGGTTTAACGACACGCCAACCCTTGTGGGTCCTTTGTGTCGTCTCTCAGAGAAAGGGAGAAAAGAGATAGAAAAATAGTACAGGAGATAAAGAGAGACAGGAGAGAAAGAAGAAAATAATTGGGCCCCGTCAAGCGATCTTGGTACTTATCGCCTATGCGAGCAGCGAAGGTTCAGGCGAGCCTGCGCATCCGCGCAGTCTCGCCAGAACCTTCGCTGCTCGCTCATACAAGCAGTGAATCAAGAGGAACCTTCAGACAGAAAGCCATATCCCTGGCCCCTCTGAATGGTTGGGCATGCGCAGTTAAAATTTGTCATGACGGAATGCTCGAAAAAAATTCGCTTGGCGGGGCTCAAATGATTGTGCAGAAACAGAAGAAATAACAAATAGTTCCCCTCTACCCTTACAGCAGGTCTTGCCCAACTGCAAGCCAATATCAGGTGGACGCCCCAGTGTCGTAAGATGCGCAACCAACCACACAAGCAACTCCTGCAGAAGACTTTTGTCTACCATGTAAAGGTCTACAAAATAGCCTTGTTTAACGTTAACATGCCGAAACAAGGCTAGGGTCGGTAGGTCGGATTGTTTAGGCCTTAAAAATAGCTGTGTTTCCACTAACATACCAAAAAAAAAAAATGGTCAAATAACGAGGTTAAAAGCACAGATGCTTAGGGTCAGGTCTGATAAGCTTTCTAGCCCGACAGAACAGGCCTACTACCGATAAAACTTGTTTTAAGGCCTTATAACAATGTTTTAAAAAAGGTCCCCATCACTGATAGGCACTAAACTTGTTTGAAGGCCTTAAAACAATGTTTTAAAAAAGGTCCCCATCACTGATAGGCATACATTGTTTTAAAAAAGGTCCCCATCACTGATAGACACTAATTAGTGCCTATCAGTGATGGGGACCTTTTTTAAAACATTGTTTTAAGGCCTTCAAACAAGTTTTATCGGTAGTAGGCCTGTTCTGTCGGGCTAGAAAGCTAATCAGACCTGACCCCAAGCATCTGTGGTTAAAAGCATCAAGGAAGCAAAAGAACAGGGTCAGTTTAGCTATTTTGGTAGTTTTATGAATTTCTATCAAAAGTGATTGAACATATTAAGGTCGGTAGGTAAGAAAATCTTTTTATTTATTTTTTTCTGAATAAAAAAATGCAGGTTCGGCACAAAAAAAAAATCAAGGTCAGTCGGATTAGCGGAAACACATCTACAGTGGAACTTCAATGGCTCGAACACCTTTGGGCCCTAGAAAATCTGTTCGAGACAGGGGTAGTTCGAGCCACTGAGGGTTACTGTCAGGAGGCATAACGAAATACTTTTGGTCATCTTTTCGGTGTTCTATAATGAAAATGTATGCTGTGTGTACTCATTAGAATCGCCTCATCGAGGCGATTCTAATGAGTACACACAGCATACATTTGCAAGATAAAATAATAAAATCTCCTAAATTATCCCCCACATTTTCTAATGTAGAGGATTTCCCTAGGGGCTCAAGAATGAGTTCGACTCAGCCATGGTAAACGAGCCATCGGTGTTCGAGCCATCGAAGTTCTACTGTATTTTTTTTTTTTACTGAGGCCTTATTTTCTTGTCTGCTTTTTATTTGAAAGAGGAAAAAAGTCTTGAAAGGGACTAAATTCCGAGCGTATTAAAGATTTAGAGCATCAAGGAAGCAAAGGAACAGCCGGTTCTTCTGTCGCGTTTTTTTTTTTTTTTTTTATTTGTTATGGTTGTCTTTCGATTGTGTGTATCGCTTATATTATTTTGTTTTGGATAGCCAATTGGCCATTTTGTGGGAAAGTAACTGCGTTATTTCATGTCTGTGTTTCATTCCCTTTGGTGTCACTGATGGGAGCATTGGGTTAATTGAATCGATTCCTGATCATTGCCTTCACTTCTATTTCACCGGCCCCGATAGCTCAGTTGGTAGAGTGTCCGCTCCGGGGAACGGGAGGTCACGGGTTCGATCCCGGGCCGCGACATACCAAAGTCGTTAAAAATGGTACTAGCTGCTCCTCGCTTGGCACTCAGATTTACGGGGTAGAGCTAGGACTGGTCGACCCAGTGTCAGGATAATGTGACTGGGTGTGGTATCATGTAATGTGTCTGGGACATGATACTTCAGTGAGGCAGCACTATAAAAGTGAGCATTGAGCTCCCTGTCGCAACCAGACACCGTCGTGATATGACTGAAAAATTGTTGAAAGCGACGTTAAACCCGAATTCACACACACACCACACCACACACACACACACACACACACACACACACACACACACACTTCTATTTTAAGTATTAGGTTTGTCATTTGAACATTTTTATGAATTTTTATCAATATGGCCGGAAGGTACGATTTTTTTTCTTGGCGGTCATAAAAATTGCTGAGTCGGCACAAAAAAATCAGGGTCGGTCGGGTTATTAGCGAGGTATTTTTTAGGTCAAATAGAAGCCCAACGAGCCCTAATATGGACCCCTTTTTCGGAGGGGTTGAGGTTTCGGGACTGAAGCAAACAGGAAGTCACAAAACTTGTCTTCTTTGAAAAATACCTTAAGGGGAATGGGAACACTTACACATTTTTCGCCATTTTTCAAAGGGAGACAACTTTCGGGACTTCCCGTTCGCTTTTCTATAAGTCCTGTCCAACTGAAAAAGGGGTCTACTCTTAAAGGAAAGAACTTGCTCCTCAGGAGCAAATTCTTTCCTATAAGAGTTGACCCCTATTGACATGGGAGACAATAATACTTTTGGAGGAGTTGCCTCCCCTGAAGGTGTTCACATTCCCCTTAAGTATACAGGTAAATAAGCGTCCGTGCCGGCCATATATTCGTCTTATTTGAATTAAAGAAAAAAAAAAAAAAAAAAAAAACTCAGGTTCACAAACTGTAAAGTTTTCCGCGACCATTTTAAACAATGTGTGAAAATTAGAATCGAATCGTCCATTTAATACCTTTGGGCAAGTCCATTACCAGATTTAAGGTTAACTGGTTTGCCTTATTTGATATCTTTCTCAAAACTAGCATAGTTTTAGAAAATAAATTAGACCCTGATCAGTCGCCGCGCTCTGCCAAAAATTATGTTTCATTTTTAGTCCCAAATAACTAAGTTTATATTCAAGAAGAAGAAGAAGAAGAAGAAGAAGGGAACAACTGATCTCGTTTGAATAACAAATCTCCTTCTGGAGCCTAAAATTGTTTCATCTTTTAATCCCAAATACACACTGGTAAAGGCAAGCGCGCAGGGTAAGGAACAAACACACCGGATAAGGAAATTTTTCCGCTCAGGATAAAAAAGAAAATGGCGGAATGGGTATCACATGTGCAGGTTTGTTGTTGTTCTAGATCTCGTGTTATGGTTACTAATCAATACGGCTGTTCACATTAGCTTCACGGAAGACACATATTATTCACAAATTTATATTCGCTGGTCCGAATTCGACAGTTACATCCAGTCAAACGGAGAACCGGACACAGTGGAGCTACTTCACCGCGAAATCTCATTATTTTACATGAAACGCTTTTCTGGGAAGATGGGATGCACGTTTTTGTTGGTTGTAGACAGACACATGATACATCGGACTGTTGCAAATACGATTTAAGGAAAATTTGAAAATAGAAGGCACACAGTGAGAAATCCTAGTTCAATTTTCAATACAACGCCCAAGGGCAAGGAAATGGGTACAACGCATGTGATAAGACACAAAATTTTCCGGGGAAAATGGTTGTTGTATGGTCGTAGCACTAGGAAATGTCCATCTCAGATTAGGTTTTCCGATATTAATAATTAGTCCTACATAGTTTAAAGCACCAATTGTGATCTTTAGGAAACGTTCAAAGATTTTGTGCATTGTCTTGGCATGTGCATTGCTCTGGTTCTAGCAATGTACTCCACCCCCCCCCCCCCCACACACACACATACCCATACACTATGAATCTATGGCCGATTTCGCCCGGACGATTTGACCTATGAGAATTCGGCCAAGGAGAATGTGGTCCATAAAAATATTGGGTAGGACAACTTGGCAAGGCTAATATAATGTCCTGTTCAAATTGACATTTACATTTTTGGGGTTTGTTTTCAGTAATGCCTCTTGGTTTGTTTGTTTGATTTAGAGTTTAACGGCACTGTCAACACTATTTTAGGTCATTTTTGAGCCAGTCAGTTTACCTATCCACACTTTTCCTGGGCCGGCTTATACGTAAGCGGTTAACCAGTACAGTGTACATTCTTTCGCCAGAAACTGACAACTGCCCTTCTTGAATCAGCAGAAGGGAGAGAATGACCGTAGAAAAGGTCTCATGATCAATTTCCACGAAAGAATGTTGCCGACCCCGGCAGGTGTCGCACCCGTGCCCTCCTGATCACCAGCAGACGCGAATCCGACTGAGCTACCGAGGCCGGCATAATCATTCAGTTACCAATACATGCACATACTTTAATAGTTGCCTTGCCCATCGGGGCTTAAGAAATAGATGGGTTGCATGATGCTTCCACGCAGAGCTGAAACCGACCCACACACGAGTACTGGTAAACTGCTTGGAGGATCTAAGCCTGCCCAGGCAAAGCGGTGTGAGTCGACCCGCCCATGCTTATTAACCCTATTGTTTTCATTGGACGGCAGGGCTTGCGATGTCGTTTCATCTCAGTGTCGGGTAAAAGTCCCACAAAATTGGAAGCAACGCCTCCAAAATTACATTTACAGTGTTGACGGGGATGTTAAACCTCAAATCAAACAAACAATATTTGTCTTATATCCGACGACGAACTGCGTACAAAGGGCCTGTTAAGATATATCCAATTATATCTGCACCCCACCCCACCGGAATATTTGTTTCATAAATGTTGTATGGTGACTGATAGCCAAAGGAAGTTATATGAAAAGATACAGCTTCAAAGAAAAACAAATCAATAAAATGTTTGGTCATTCACAAATAAGGTATGTTTTTACCAAGACTTTACCCCTACCCCCGGCTGATTTTGACCAAAATTGCAAAATTTGCCACCTTTATGGCTTTCAAAATATAACAGCCTAGCCTTGCCTGTACATATTTTATATTTTGTATACAGATAAGTTTTGATTTGTTAACATGTGGTGAAAATAAAAAAAATGAAAGGTGGCCTCTGTGTTTATTTTTTCATAAATAACATTTTGGTCATTGTCAGAAATGTCAACATAAAATTGCCATAACTCCGTTCATAGTAAAGCTAAATATATGTTGTTATTACTCATTTTCTTAGTAAGAAACCAAGGAATAATTTGATACCTGTTTCATTTTGATCCTGTAATTTTTCATTTTTCGTATATCTCCATGATAACGCAAGTGGGTTGGGTAACAATATACGACTCACTTAGTGTACAAACGATGAGCAGTGCTACCTGATATATTAATGCGCCAATTGACACCGGGTTTCTAAGGGCACTTTCTATTGTCTTTTTCTTTCGAAGGAGTATACTTTTATCATACTTTTCTTACTAGTTTCGTCATAATTTATTAACTCAATACAGACACATCAAACGTCAAGTTATTCTGAAAATACTTGAAGACGAAACAACTCGTTTCTGTGTATGTTTCCATTAACGAAGCCTGTTAGCAAGTGAAACGTCGCAAACTGAAGAGGATTTGAGTGAGGGTCAAAAAGAAGCTAAATCATATCAGGCCCTTAATGACCATGTAATAGGTATGTCTCACGAATTTGGCGAAGTTATCTACCTTATTTTCAGCCATAAGAACAAGCATACGATTTTCTACCAGAAATACTGCATGGACAAATACATCATTTCTCTAATTCATGATCGCGATGAACCCAATCCATCTATCTCCATAGGGGAGGATTATATTGCTAGAACCACAGCAATGCTCATGCCAAGACAATTCACACAAACTTTGGATGATTCCTAAAGGTCACAATTGGTGCTTTAAACTATGTAGGACTATTTATTAATATCGGAAAACCTAATCTGAGATGGAAATTTACTAGTGCTGCGACCATACAACAACCATTTCCTCCGGAAAATGTTGTGTCTTATCATATGCGTTGTACCCATTCCCTTGCCCGTGGGCGTTGTATTGAAAATTGAACTAGGATTCCTGACTGAGAGCCTTCTTATTTCAAATTTTCCTTAAATCGTATTTGCAACAATCCGAGTTGTCATGTGTATGTCTACAACCAACAAAACTGTGCATGTCATCTTCCCAGAAGAGCGTTTCATGTAAAATAATGAGATTTCGCGGTGGAGTAGCCCCACTGTGTCCGGTTCTCCGTTTGACTGGATGTAACTGTCGAATTCGGACCATCGAATATAAATTTGTGAATAATATGTGTCTTCCGTGAAGCTAATATGAGCAGCCGTATTGATTAGTAACCATAACACGAGATCTAGAACAACAACAAACCTGCACATGTGATACCCATTCCACCATTTTCTTTTTTATCCTGAGCGGAAAAATTTCCTTATCCGGTGTGTTTGTTTCTTATCCTGCGCGCTTGCCTTTACCAGTGTGAAATAGTTTGATCAAAGCCTTCCCTAAGGAAGAAGAGAACAATTGATCTCTCTCGTTTGAATAACAAATCTCCTTCTTGACCATGCGTATCAAAATGTGGCATATATTAGTATATTTTACACTGAACAAGTATATTCGGTTTTCAGGTTAATCTAAAGCGGATACAAAATAAACTTAATGAGGATTATATCTAATTCTGTTTATAATTAAATCTCTATATTCCTAGTGGGAAACTTGACAGTGTCAAGTTGACCCTGATCAAACGCTGCAAAACGAAACGTCTGATCAGGGTTTTCAGTGTCTGCTTAAATCTCGCACCCGATTTGGTCCATGCTGAAATGTGATAATCTTTGCAAAACCTGCAATAATTAACTGATTTATCTTTACCACGCTCTGGGCTTATTCAGCATGCAGATGGCAAATTGTTGATATTTTCCTCATTTTACCCTGAAAACAGGATTTGACATTTCATGCAAATTGTCTCTATGGCGACAATTTGCACGAGATGTCAAGCCTTGTTTTCTGGAAAATAAGAAAATATTTCATAAAGTTGTCTGCTGTAAAAATACCCGACATGCAAAGCGTTAAATATTTGGTCAAAGCAATGCAACCTTTCACAAAAGTCAGCTAGACTATTACAATGACCGAAATCTGGCAAAGAAATAGGTCATATTGCATATTTAACCCCTGAAACAGTTTTACTATACAGTAATTACGTTTGGACTATTTCAGAAATGAATTTTATTTTTCTGCTGTTCATGAAAGTATGAACGCAGCGGGTCGCGTGCAAAATAAATGAACTCCGAAGGGGTTCCTTTGCTAGCGTCCCGCTGTCGTTCATACTTTCATGAAAAGCAGAAAAATTAGGTTATTTTTTTAATGTTTATTTACATTCTTGCCCCTCATCACTGGGCGAAAAAATGCTTAAAGGGCAAACAGTTAAAGCTGAAAAAACAACAACAACAACACAAAAAAAAAAAAATAAAAAAAATAAAAAATAAAAATAAATAAACAACATTAACACAATGTTTTTCTACAAGGAGAGGAACAGCGTTGACGTCGTCAACGCCAAATCAGATCGTAGAGAACCACGGTTAAGACTGACGTCACTTGAAGTCACTGAAGATTAGGTGACACGATGCGTTCACGGAAGTATTAACTGCATTGTTTTCTATCGGTTTACATTAGACTTTACACTGGAAATGTAAATATTAGCGAAAATTTACATTTCCAGTGTAAAATCTAACATAAACATATAGAAAACAATGTAGTCCATACTTCCATGAACGCATTGGGTCACATGATTTTCAGTGACGACAAGTGACGTCAGTCTAAACCATGGTTCTCAACGGGCGTTGGTGACGTCATCGCTGTTCCGCTCTTTGTAGAAAAACAGCGTGTAAATATTTTTCAGCTTTAAAAGTTTGCCCTATTAGCATTTTTTTTTTCGCCCAATGATTAGGAATAAAGAATGCAAATATAAAAAAAAAAACTTAACTTTTCTCTTGTTCATAAAAGTATGAACGACAGCGGGTCGCTAGCAAAGTTTACATGAACCATCGGGGTTCATTTTACTATGCACGCGACCCCTGCGTTCATACTTTCATGAACAGCAGAAAAATAAAATTCATTTCTCGACCTGCTATTTCCACAAATGAAGTACACCTGAAAAAAAAGTACTCATCGCACAGGCGAACAACAATTTTGTTGGAAACGAGGTTTTACTTCCATTTCAATACAATTTAGGTCATTTTTGAGACGCTGCTGCCATTGTTTTTAACTCGACATTGAAATGAAATGACATCTCAAGCTCTACTGCCAAACAAACCAATAGGTTATAAGCAGGGACGGTCCGACTCGTATCACTTTACCTGGGCAGGCTTAGACGTGCTAAGCGGTTTACCAGTACTAGTGTGTGGTCAGTTTCACCTCTGCGTAGAAGCATCATGCAGCAAGATCTACTTCTCCAAGACGCGATGGACGGTGGCCTAGTTGGACAACAATAATTCATGGATATCTGCCAGCATCTCAACTGGGATGTAACAACAGTAACATGTAGGCAAAGTCGTATCAACGTCGTTGCATCGTTGACAATGCGCTGGGGTAACTTTATATACCCAATGGGTACGTTTTTCACAGCCCGTTCAGGAGTACATTTGGCTATATTTACATTTCCAGTGTAAAGTCTAATGTAAACATATAGAAAACAATGAAGGCCTAGGGCTTGAAGAAATAAATGGGCAACATGATGCTTCCACGCAGAGCTGAAAACGACCCGCACACGGGTACTGGTAAACCGCTTAGAGGAACTAAGCCTACCCAGGCAAAGTGGTGCGAGAGTCGGACCGCCCATGCTTATAAAACCTATTGGGTTCATTGGGTGGCAGGGCTTGAGATGTTATTTCATCTCAATGTCGGGTAAAAGTCCCACAAAAATGGAATCAACGTCTCCAAAATTACCTTTACAGTGTTGACGGGGACGTTAAACTTCAAATCATACAAAACAAAAGTTCATACTTCCATGAATGCATCGAATCACATGATTTTCAGTGACGTCATGTGAATTCAGTCCTAAACTATGGTTCTCTACGGGCGTTGATGACGTCAACGCTGTTCCGCTCTTTGTAGAAAACAGCGTGTAAATGTTTTTCAGCTTTTAAAGTTTGCCATATAAGAATTGTTTGCCCAGTGATAAAAATAATCTTAATTTTTCTGCTTTTCATGAAGGTATGAACGACAGCGGACCGTTAACAAAGTTTATATGAACCCCTTGGGGTTCATTTATTTTGCCCGCGACCCACTGCGTTCATACTTTTGATGAACAGCAGAATTCCTAATTGGCTCAGTTTCAAAAACAAAGGATCAGACATCGACGTTGCTGATCACAAACTTCGCCCTGTTAAACGAAACTTAAATTCCATTATGCTATACGCTATAATTGAAATGTATACCCTTAAAATCATGCCCAATATTTAACAGTGAAAAAGGGGGGTTGCAGGCGTAGTGTTTTTGTTAACCCATATATGCCTAGTGGCCCTTTTTTGGGACGTTGGCAAACAGTGTAGACCCAGATCAGACGCCGCATAACGCGGCGTCTGATCTGGGTCTACACTGTTTGCTCAAAGAACATACATTTTTGTACAACTTACATTAAACAAAACAAATCTGACACCCCTATAATTGAAAATGGACTACTCCAAATTTATAAGATGGAAGATTCCATTGTCATATATGGGTTAATATAAATTTAAAGAACTCTTCAAGCTGTTTATCATAACCTTATACCTAATGTAGCATCAGACATACATTGTTCTTTATTTGTTTGATTTGAAGTTTAACGTCCCCGCCAACACTGTAAAGGTCATTATGGAGACGTTGCTTCCAATTGTGTGGGACTTTTACCCGACATTGAGATGACATGACATCTCAAGCCCTGCTGCCCAATGAAACCAATAGCGTTTATAAGCATGGAAGGTCCGACAAGCATCGCATTGCCTGGGCAGGCTTTTCCTCCAAGTGGTTTACCAGTACTCGTGATGAATAAGTTCTGAACAGATAGATCCCTTGGAAGCAAAGAAACACCAAATAAATGAAAATAGCAGGCACTGTTCATGACCAGTACTGAAATGTGCAAAACCGGTCACGCCCTCTAGCGTAGGCTTAAGCAGAACACTACAGTCGAACTTCAATGGCTCGAACACCTTTGGGACCTCGATAATCTGTTCGAGACAGGGATAGTTCGAGCCACTGAGGTTACTGTCAGGAAGCATAACGAGATGCTTTTTGACATATTATCAGTGTTCTATAATGAAAATGTATGCTGTGTGTACTCATTAGAATCGCCTCATCGAGGCGATTCTAATGCGTACACACAGCATACATTTGCAAGATTAAAGACTAAAATCTCCTTAATTATTCCCCCACTATTTCTTATGGAGAGGATTTCGCTAGGGGCTCAAGAACGGGTTCGACTCATCCATGGTGAACGAGCCATCGGTGTTCGAGCCATCGAAGTTCTACTGTATTTTCATTATTCTCAATTCATATTTCGCTGCCTTCATTTGCATCATGTTCTCTTACATGCAACCTCTCCTGTCATCTGAATTCGCCCGTCTAAAACTGCTACATAACTAGGTCACTATAACATGTACTCCAGGCGACTGGTAGCAGCAAACAATACGATTCTTCTACCATATTGAACGCAACAATAACTACTGTCTGACGACTGGCACCAGCAATCCCGATTTATTTATTTATTTATAAATGTGTCAGTGCATGCCAGCAATCCCGATTTATTTATTTATTTATTTATTTATAAATGTGTCAGCGCATGTCACATCCTACAAGAGATGTCATCCCGCGACAACTCGGATCAGCCTACTAGTAAACCCAGCCTCGGATCAGCCTACTAGTACACACAGCCTCGGATCAGCCTACTAGTACACTCAGCCTCGGATCAGCCTACTAGTACACCCAGCCTCGGATCAGCCTACTAGTACACCCAGCCTCGGATCAGCCTACTAGTACACCCAGCCTCGGATCAGCCTACTAGTACACTCAGCCTCGGACCAGCCTACTAGTACACCCAGCCTCGGATCAGCCTACTAGTACACCCAGCCTCGGATCAGCCTACTAGTACACTCAGCCTCGGATCAGCCTACTAGTACACTCAGCCTCGGATCAGCCTACTAGTACACTCAGCCTCGGATCAGCCTACTAGTACACTCAGCCTCGGATCAGCCTACTAGTACACTCAGCCTCGGATCAGCCTACTAGTACACTCAGCCTCGGATCAGCCTACTAGTACACTCAGCCTCGGATCAGCCTACTAGTACACTCAGCCTCGGATCAGCCTACTAGTACACTCAGCCTCGGATCAGCCTACTAGTACACACAGCCTCGGATCAGCCTACTAGTACACCCAGCCTCGGATCAGCCTACTAGTACACCCGGCCTCGGATCAGCCTACTAGTACACCCAGCCTCGGATCAGCCTACTAGTACACCCAACCTCGGATCAGCCTACTAGTACACCCGGCCTCGGATCAGCCTACTAGTACACCCAACCTCGGATCAGCCTACTAGTACACCCAGCCTCGGATCAGCCTACTAGTACATCCAACCTCGGATCAGCCTAGTAGTACACCCAGCCTCGGATCAGCCTACTAGTACACCCGGCCTCGGATCAGCCTACTAGTACACCCAGCCTCGTATCAGTCTACTAGTACACCCGGCCTCGGATCAGCCTACTAGTACACCCGGCCTCGGATCAGCCTACTAGTACACCCAGCCTCGGATCAGCCTACTAGTACAACCAGCCTCGGATCAGCCTACTAGTAGACCCAACCTCGGATCAGCCTACTAGTACACCCGGCCTCGGATCAGCCTACTAGTACACTCAGCCTCGGATCAGCCTACTAGTACACCCAGCCTCGGATCAGCCTACTAGTACACTCAGCCTCGGATCAGCCTACTAGTACACCCAGCCTCGGATCAGCCTACTAGTACACTCAGCCTCGGATCAGCCTACTAGTACACTCAGCCTCGGATCAGCCTACTAGTACACTCAGCCTCGGATCAGCCTACTAGTACACTCAGCCTCGGATCAGCCTACTAGTACACTCAGCCTCGGATCAGCCTACTAGTACACTCAGCCTCGGATCAGCCTACTAGTACACTCAGCCTCGGATCAGCCTACTAGTACACTCAGCCTCGGATCAGCCTACTAGTACACTCAGTCTCGGATCAGCCTACTAGTACACTAAGCCTAGGATCAGCCTACTAGTACACTCAGCCTCGGATCAGCCTACTAGTACACTCAGCCTCGGATCAGCCTACTAGTACACTCAGCCTCGGATCAGCCTACTAGTACACTCAGCCTCGGATCAGCCTACTAGTACACTCAGCCTCGGATCAGCCTACTAGTACACTCAGCCTCGGATCAGCCTACTAGTACACTCAGCCTCGGATCAGCCTACTAGTACACTCAGCCTCGGATCAGCCTACTAGTACACTCAGCCTCGGATCAGCCTACTAGTACACTCAGCCTCGGATCAGCCTACTAGTACACTCAGCCTCGGATCAGCCTACTAGTACACTCAGCCTCGGATCAGCCTACTAGTACACTCAGCCTCGGATCAGCCTACTAGTACACCCAGCCTCGGATCAGCCTACTAGTACACCCAGCCTCGGATCAGCCTACTAGTACACTCAGCCTGGGATCAGCCTACTAGTACACCCAGCCTCGGATCAGCCTACTAGTGCACTCAGCCTCGGATCAGCCTACTAGTACACCCAACCTCGGATCAGCCAACTAGTACACCCAACCTCGGATCAGCCTACTAGTACACCCAACCTCGGATCAGCCTACTAGTACTCCCAACCTCGGATCAGCCTACTAGTACACCCAGCCTCGGATCAGCCTACTAGTACACCCGGCCTCGGATCAGCCTACTAGTACACCCTGCCTCGGATCAGCCTACTAGTACACCCAGCCTCGGATCAGCCTTCTAGTACACCCAGCCTCGGATCAGCCTACTAGTACACCTAGCCTCGGATCAACCTACTAGTACACCCAACCTCGGATCAGCCTACTAGTACACCCAACCTCGGTTCAGCCTACTAGTACACCCAGCCTCGGATCAGCCTACTAGTACACCCAACCTCGGATCAGCCTACTAGTACACCCAACCTCGGATCAGCCTACTAGTACACCCAGCCACACGGGCAAGTTTTCGCGTCTAGCTTTCTGTATAGGCCATGTAAGAGGCTGAAGAAGGCAAATGCGAATAGCAAAGACTCAGATCAGACTGTGCGGATGCGCAGACTGATCTGTGTCTTTGCTAATAGCACAGACCTTGCGGTAGGTTTTGTTGTGCGTTGGCTCAGTTATTATTATTATCATTATAATTGTTGTTGTTATTATTATTATTATTCCTTTTCCCTTTTATTATTATTGTTATTACAGTAGAACTTCGATGGCTCGAACACCGATGGCTCGTTTATAATTGCTGAGTCGAACCCCTTCTTGAGTTCCTAAGGAATTTCTCTACATAAGAAATAGGGAGGGTAAAATTTAGGATATTTTCGACTTTTATCTTGCAAATGTATGCTGTGTGTACTCATTAGAATCGCCTCCATGAGGCTTTTCTAATGAGTACACACAGCATACATTTTTCATTACAGAACACCGGAAGATGTCCTAAAGTATGATGTCGTTATGCCTCCTGGCAGTAGCCCTCAGTCGCTCGAACTACCCATGTCTCGAACAGATTTTTCTGGTCCCAAAGGTGTTCAAGCCATTGAAGTTCGACTGTATTATTATTATTGTTATTTATAATAATTTTCCCTTTCACTAAGAAACCATTTATCATTATCAGCATGGTTTTTATTGCCAAAATTTTTATTGTTGATAGGAAACAGTGTTAAGTAAATATTCCTGCGCATACGTCCAAGCAAATATTAAACTTTTGTTGTAAATCAGAGCGTCTGATATCAATAATTTCAATAGAGTGGGATAACAATCGACACTGAGAACATCAAACATCCAAATGTAGCAGTGAAACCGAGGAATGTAAAACACTTTCATTATGGTATGTAACATTTTATCTTGCACCGCTGTGGGTTCGAGCCTGGCTCGGGTCACATGTGAGACGCCAAGTTCTGCAACGGAAGGTCAGGTGTTTTTTTTTCTCCGGGTACTCCGGTTTTCATCCACCTCTGATTGTTCAGTGCAGTTGCAGTGACAATCGAGTACGCATCTAGAAACAATGTCAACTGTTTCCATCGTGTACAGCACGTATTGTACAGTGTAGGAAATCAGTGTAACACCTTTATGGTCATTCTCTCTTTCTTTTTCAGGCAGAACATCTAACACAAGAACAAATTGCTGGTAAGATGTGGCACATTCTTTATTCGTTCGAGTATCCTAAATGATGTTTTCCTATCATAAAACGTGTTATCGATTTTAAAGTACTACTACAAACATCAGCGCATTCTGGTCATTATTTACTGGTAACAGTAGAGATGCGTCTTCTCTAACCGAGTATAGGTGCACTGGTTGTTCTGTGTCTTCTCTAGCTGCGTGCACAAATCTGAAGACACAATTGGCCCAAGTTCCTATCCTACCACTAACGTAACGCATATTACGCATGTAAAATACTTGCGATAAAGAGGAACTACCTAAAAATAGTATTTTACATCACTTATTATGTTTGTTTGGTTTGATGTTTAACGTCCCCGTCAACACTATATAGGTAATTTTGGAGACGTTGCTTCCAATTTTGTGGGACTTTTACCCAATGTTGGGATGCAATGGCACCTCAAGCCCTGTCGCCCAATGAAATCAATAGGGTTTGTAAGCATGTACGGTCCGACTCGCACCGCTTTGCCTGGACAGGCTTAGATCCTCTAAGCGGTTAACCAGTACTCATGTGCGGCCGGATTCAGCTCTGCGTGCAAGAATCATGCAGCCCATCTATTTCGTCAAGCCCCGATGGGCGGGTGCCGCATAACTGATTATGGGGACTACTTTTAATGGAAAGAATTTTCTCCCGACGACAGCAAATTCTTTCCTTTAAAAGTAGTCCTAAAATAAATAACGAAGAGCAGTCCCAATCTAGGAAAAAGAGTTTACATGTGCGTAAAAATATTTTTGTTCTGGTCACGCCTGTGCAAACCATGACACTTTGTTTCAGAAGCGCAGGAGGCGTTCATTCTGTTTGACAAAGACGGTAGCGGAATGATATCAAGACTGGAGTTAGGAACCGCCATGAGGGCACTCGGCAAAAATCCAACAGAAGCTGAATTACAAGATATGATCAATGAAGTCGACGTTGATGGTAAATTTGCCTTCATTTTTATCATCTTAACGGGTCCATATAATAAAGACAATTATGTACAATCTTGTAGTTCCATTTTATATATATATAATGTGTGTGTGTGTGAATTCGGGTTTAACGTCGCTTTCAACAATTTTTCAGTCATATCACGGCGGTGTCTGGTTACGACAGGGAGCTCAATGCTAACTTTTATAGTGCTGCCTCACTGAAGTATCATGTCCCAGACACATTACATGATACCACACCCAGTCACATTATCCTGACACTGGGTCGACCAGTCCTAGCTCTATCCCGTAAATCTTAGTGCCAAGCGAGGAGCAGCTAGTACCACTTTTAACGACTTTGGTATGTCGCGGCCCGGAATCGAACCCGTGACCTTCCGTTCCCCGGAGCCATTTTATATAGATAAAAGTGGGATTTGCATTATTGGTCTATATTTTGCTTAAACTATAGATGTGGGAACTTGTTGAAGCAACCCTACAGAGGCGCACAGTCTGTGTTCGTAGAGAAATGGCAAATATTCAGATAGAAGAAAGAAAAGAAACTCGTGTGATAAAAATCGTAAGTTCATATCTGTATTTCCCAGGCAATACTACAATAATATTTCCACGCAATATTATGCCATTCTTCGTGACTCTTGAAATGGCAGATTTACAGATGAAAAGATGTGATGCTTTTCCATCTTTGCAAACCACAATGTGATTTTAGATCTTATTAGAACCACCTTGATGAGACGGTTCTACCGAGAACCACTTTAAACTGAAGCAATCCCTTCCAAACCTACTGAGTTTTGTCTATACCTATGTTAAGTCGGGATTGTCGGGGCTTCCGTTACATGGACTTGTCAACATGGCGGTAAGAGCAAGCATGTTTGTGTACTGTTGATCTGATGTTTGCGTTGTTTTTCATATGAATTTCTCGAGCAGGCACACGTTATAATTTAATTGGCCCCAGAGTCTGGAGCTAGCCACAAAATGGCAAATGTCTCCTCCACCCTATTAAGCATATTTATCAGAACAAGAAACTTTACAACAAAGGCTAAATAGGTTAAATGCCGCTTTTGGACTTTCGAATCTCACAACAAAACGGTTCTTAAAATCAACGTTAGGCATTATTAGGAAGTATGCTGTTGTCACATTTGTAACTCATTTGGACATCTACAGTATGACGATCGTTTGTTGCCTCCATTTCCCCCACTGACATTTCAGTTTTTTTTTCAACAGGGAATGGAATGATAGATTTTCAGGAATTCTTGGTTCTAGTGGCGGTAAAGATGAAAGACTCGGACCCAGAAGAGGAACTGCTAGAAGCGTTCCGAGTGATGGACAAAGATGGCGACGGTTATATCGGTCATGCAGAGCTGAAACAAGTAATGTTGGTGTTAGGGGAAAGTCTGACAGATAAGGAGGTGGATATAATGATCAGCGAGGTAGACGCTGATGGTGATGGACAGGTCAGCTATGAAGGTACCTGTCTGAAATTTGGATTACGAAACGTTTATCGTGCTCATCTCATTTGAAATAAACTGATCAGTCGCGAAAATATAAACAGTGCAACTTTCCCTGTTTAGATCAACAGCGAAGATCATTGGCATTTTAACATTAATGAGCTTGACAAATGAGTTGAGAAGTAAGGCGCGTAAAATAGATTTAAGCCCCCCCCCCCCCCCAGTAAAATACTTTTTACTGATTTTACTGAGCGTTCCTAGGCGGTTCTTCCGTTGCGGTTTATTTTTGTTATGGTTCGTCTTGTGTGTGCCGCTTATATATTTTTGTTTTGGACAGCCAATTGGCCATTTTGTTGGAAAGTAACTTGGCTTTCCGCTATTGATGTCTCAATTAGGGTCTAGTTATTTAATGTCTTTGTTGTCTGTGATGGGTGGTGTGGGTTATTTGTATCGAATCCTGATCATTTCTTTCACTTCTACTTTTTTAATGACATAAGCAGAATCTGATCTAGTTGTAAATAGTATAAATACCCATTGCTATATAATTTTTTTAATTGTTATCAAAACAAATAGCGCATCGCGTACATGGTTTCCTGCGAACGCCATCAGCAAATCGAAATTGAGTCAGGTTATAGTTTCTGAGATGCCGTTCAAGATTTGAACATAACTGTGGCTTAATTTGGGAAAGGAATAAAGAGTATGTCAGTGGTGTAGCAAGGAGGAAATAAAGTGAACAAAAACCAATGAAAATTCTAGAAATATCGTCCTTACTTTCGCTTACAAAATGGAGACTACTCTTACAGGAAAGAAATTCTTTCCTCTAAGAGGCTCTCAAGTATGCAAGGTGATCCCAAAGGTGTATAATTATGAGTTGTGTTTATTTGAGACTTCTTCATCTCCTTTCTTTTCTTTTCATCTCCTTTAGTAAGTGTATGTATATGCAATGTTGCGTAATGGCCGCTACCTCCCTGAATAAAGCATGAAGTGGAATGTGCAATTAATGTGCAAAAAGACAACGAAATGGAAAAAGAATTGGAATGTCATCAGCTTTGCCATTTTATTTAATGTTTCAAACGTTAACATTGATAACAAGCATATATCTGACCTATGCATGTATTTCTGTTTCAGATTTCTGCAAACTGTATAAAATGGATTAGTGTTGTGTCGAGGACTTTCAGCCAGAAGATTCAGGACAAGTGGAGACAGCATTGAAAACAGCACGTTGCATTCAATTCTGTGTAACGTACACCCATGTAAACCTCACTTTATGTAAAGGAAACTGGGCTCTGCCGTTAGTTTTCTTTTGCTCCAGCATTTCAGTGGTTTGTTGCTGTCGAGTCCTCACCGTTGTTTCATCTGTGGTTGTTTGATTTTTATATTCTCGATGTTGCACTCATGATTTAGGAAGGCTTCTTTTGCTCCAGGATTTCAGTGGTTTCTTGCTGTCTAGTCCTCACCGTTGTTTCATCTCTGTGGTTGTTTGATTTTTGTGTTCACGGAGATGTTGCACTGATGAGTTAGAAGGCCTCCATGTCTAAATCGCGACGGAAATAAGGGCAAGGATTGTGGCCACGTAAAATCGATTTAAGCCCCTCAGTGGAATTCGTTTCACTGACCGTTCCAAGGCGGTTCTTCTGTCCCGGTTATTTTGTTATGTTTGTCTTTGAGTGTGCGTATCGCTTATATTATTTTGTTTTGGGTAGCCAATTGGCCATTTTGTGGGAAAGTAACTGTCCTTTTGGCTTTAACCTATTGATGGTTACATTAGGGTCTAGTTGTTTCATGTTTGTGCTTCTTTCCCTTTGGTGTCTCTGCTGGGAACTGTGGGTTAATTGTATCGATTCCTGATCATTGCCTTCACTTCTATTTTTCATGCGGACTGAACATATATTATATGTCTAAATTGCGACGGAATCAAGAGCGAGGATTGCTACCGCGTTAGCGGACTGTTCAAATATGAATGCAAGTAGAACGTTTTCTCATGCACTAATGCGAAAATCACCTGGAAATAAATATCAAAGCGTAGAAAAACATTTTACCTATACATTGATACCAAACCTGTTAAAATCCGTCCACTTTAGCCATGTACATCGTTCGATAAACACTGTCTACTCTTGTATACTAATACAAAACATGGTTGGAAGAAGGTCAGAGTACGCCGTTGAAATACGGTCCTATATTAAGAATCGTTGTATTCTTGGTATACGGTGCAAAGACATTTTTGATGAAATATGTTCGGTTTATGGGCATAATGAAATGTCTTTTCCGACAGTTTTTCGTTGGTGTAAGAAATTCAGCTGTGGGCTAGGCTCAACAGAAGATGCACTACATTATCGTCGGCCGAAAAGAGCAACGTCTGCCAAGATGGTTGCTAGGGTGCAAGAAATAGTTGCTACCGATGCAAGATACACCACTAGGCAAATAGGTAGTATGGTTGGCATCTCATTAGGAGCAGCTCATACAATTCTGAAACGGGATTTGAAAATGAGAAAGATCTGTGCCAGATGGATTCCCCATCTGTTGACAGATGAGCAGAAAAAGACATGCGTTCAGTGAGCCAAGAAGTTGCTTAAAAAGTTTCCAAATTACAATGCACGGTCTTTCGCTAATGTCGTCACAGGTGACGAGACATGGGTTCACTTTTTTGAAACAAAACGAAAGATTCAGAACAAAATATGGGCAACAAAGTATTGCAAAAGACCATGCATTGCAAAGCGGACCATGAGCGTCAAGAAGGTAATGTATGCCATATTCTTTTCAAATCAGGGCCCTGTTATTCAGGTTGCTGTGCCTAAAGGCAAATCTGTAAATGCGAAGTTTTACAAGAATAAAGTTCTTCGAAAATTGAAGAAATATTTCAAAGAACGAAGACCCGCAACTGTTTTGGCCAATGTCAGATTGCTACATGACAATGCGTCATCGCACAAGGCGTTCATTGTGCAATACTATCTGAAGCAGGAAAAGGTTGTTGAACTCCCTCACCCCCTGTATTCCCCTGACCTTGCCCCGTGTGACTTTTTTTGTTCCCGCGGCTGAAAAAATACCTTTCTGGTCGAAAATTTGTACAGCGCAAACACCTCGGTTCTGCAATATTCCAGTGCCTTCATAGTATACCTCGAAAAGACTACCAAAATGCAATCAATGATTGGAGCAGAAGACTGAAAGGTTGTATATATGTTAAAGGGGAATACTTTGAGGGGACAAAATAAATTTTTCATCGAAATCTATCACGGAATCATTTTTATGTGCTTAGTTGCATTCATATTTGAACAGTCCTCGTAAAATCGATTTAACTGTACTTTTGGTTTTCCGCCATTGATGTTTCCATTAGGGTCTAGTTATTTAATGTTTCTGTTCTTTTTTCCCTTTGGTGTCTCTGATGCGAGGTGTGGGTTAATTGTATCGATTCCTGATCATTGCCTGCACTTCTATTTGACATTATTCTTAATATTTCTGCTCCATATCATGTTGCTTGTACTCATTAGAACCACCTCCTTGAGGCGATCCTTACAAGCACAACAATCTGTGCTTGGAGCAGAAAAATGAAGAAAAATATTGCAGGTTTTTATCAGAAAAAAAGTTTTGGATATATGAAAGATTACACCATTTAACAGGGCGTGAATATACTAATAAATTAGGGTACTTCCAAACACACATATCCGTGAGATTATCATTATACATTAGTTTTCTTATTTCTGCTCCAAGACTTAGGTTGTGGGTCTTATTAGAACCCGTTCTAACGAGCATCCACAACCAATGTTTGCAGTATGATTAAGAAAAATATCACGGATTTTCATCTGAAAAGTAGCCATTTTGGAGATGTGTAAAAATAGACTGTGTCGCACCGGTGTGCTATTATAATGAGGAGTAGTGATTCAATTGATGAAGTCACTATCAGTCAACTAAATTGTCAAAAGTTTGAACTTGACTTATGTGGGGATATAGTAGTCGCAGATAAGATTGACTAGGCAGAGCTACCGTTTGTACCTGCCTTTGGAAAGTTCTATTAACAAAAAGGTACACCAAGTCACCCGATTGTGTGAGTTCAACTGTAACACAAACAAAGCTGTGGCGTATGTATGGCCATATGATCCGCTTGCAGAATGCATACGAAAGGCACTCTAATATTCTGGTGGACTCGGCAAATTTTACTACACCTGAAAAGCTCCGCCTAATCAGTCTTATCTTATCTGGTCTAAATTGGTCACTACATGAGCATTTTTCAGTTAACCCTTATCCTGCCAATTTTTTTAATAATTTCTTTATCCACACCCATTTCTGACTAACCACCAATCGAATTACTTGATTGTATGTATTCATTCAATTCTCAATCTGCATGACAACCAGAGTAGATCCTGATCAGATGGCTTCTGATCTGGCTCTTCACTGTTTGCAAAAAGGGGATACCGTGAACAGCAGGGATAATGGTTAACTGCAGACAGCATTTTCAATATTTCTGTTCAAATATGTCAAAGAAGCCTCCGTAAAGTAGTGGTTACGCTACTCAGGTCGCAGGATCAATCCCGGTCTTATCCAGACTTTCGGATGAGTCTATAAACCGAGGTTCCATCTCCCTATGACCTTAGCTGTCGGTCACACTCATATAAGTCAAGATTTATTTTCTCCGAGAAATAATTCAGAAAATAAT
The DNA here is from genome assembly GCA_963580285.1 of Lucinisca nassula. Taxonomy (NCBI): domain Eukaryota; kingdom Metazoa; phylum Mollusca; class Bivalvia; order Lucinida; family Lucinidae; genus Lucinisca; species Lucinisca nassula. The sequence goes on from OY757012.1 coordinate 1,461,093, forward strand.
AAAAATGTTGCCAGCACTGCACGATGCCCCAACACTGCACATACATCAAGAAAGTGATGTATCTCTGTCAAAATTAAGTCACAGGGAAGCTATATTATAATATCTTTTCGACTTACTGAGCGGACACTAGTACATGTAGGAAGCAGCCATGTCAAATGTTCGCAGGGCAATAACTTCAAAAGAAGGCAAACCAGAGTTATGGTTAATGTGTTTTACATGTCATCTCATAGTGCTTTACCTTTCTATGGAATTTCATGAAAATATGTCTAACAGTGTCAGAGTTATGGAGCGGACACAAGTACATGGGAGAAATAGCTCTGTGGTAAATGCCAAAACTGCAGAGGAGTTCAAAGCCCGCATGGTGTAGATTGGGATCCAGAGGTGTGCGTTTTAGTACACCTCTGAAAGCAAATTGTAAATAGTTTTAAGAACTCATCCAGTGGGTGTGGTTTTTTTTTTTTTTTTTTTGCTAAATTCTAAATTTAGCGCACCACCCAACTGAGGTAATGGCCAAGTATGACCGACTCAGTATATAAAGATAGAATAGCTAATGTTCAAAGGGCAATAACTAAAAAAGTAGGAAAATCAAAGTTCTGGTTAATATGTTCTGAACGTCGTCTCATGGTGCTCTACACATCTGTGAAGTTTCTTGAAAATATCTCAAATGATATCAGAAATGATATTTTCAATGTTGAGTTATGTCAAAATTTCGAGATGATAAATTGAAATATGAGCTTTGTTCTCATGCTTGGTGCGAGTTCGGGGACGCGTGACCCGTGTCGTCTGCCCGTTGGCCGTGTTGGGGCATGTGACCTCAGCAACCGGTCGGGGCTCGTCTCTGGGAGGTCACGTTAAGCTTCAATAGAGATGGGGCATGCCTGTGGCGATTTCTGGCAGATTTTTTTGTCAGACTGACCCAGACCTGCGTCTGGTTGGAGGGCTTAAATTGTAGTGATGGGTAGTTATATTTGATATTAAATTATGGAGCGAACACGAAACTGATAGAAACTGCTATGATCAATGTTCAAAGGGCAATTACTCCAAAAGCAAGAAAAATAGAGTTACACTTCATCTGTTCTGCATGTCGTCTCATGGTGCTCTAGATATCTGTGAAGTTTCATGAAAATATCTGAAATGGTATCAGAGTTATGGAGCAGATACATAACTATGTTAGAAATGGCTATGTGCAATGTTCAAAGGGCAATAACTCCAAAAGTAGGAAATTCAGAGTTACGATTTATATATTCTGCATGTCCTCTCATTGTGTTCTACATATCTCTGAAGTTTCGTGAAAATGTTTCAAATGGTATCAGAGCTATGGCGCGGACACAAAACTATGAGGCACTGACGGATGGATGGATGGATGAACAGACACTAAAAATTTTGTCGGGTATAACACAATACCCTGCCACTTTTTTAGTGATGGGGCATAAAATGCTGACTTCTAAAAAAAATTTGGTTAAAAGGAACATAAGATGTGTTTTTCAACAACTTTATTCCTAAACTGTTACTGCTATCAATATCACAAATGAAACAAACAACAGAAAAATGAGGAAAAAGTAACCCATTCTTAGTCTAATATATCACAAGAAAAATTTGAAACAAGGTCTAGTAAATGAAACAGTACGATCAAAAACGAATGAAAAGGAATAATGTTAATGTCTGATGTCAAACATGTAGAATCAGGGCCTGACAAATCCATTGCCCAATTGAACAGGACAAGTCCAAATTTGAGCTGGGAAAGTGACTTTTTGTGCACTTGCCTCGACAAATTGTGTACAATACAAGGCAATATTTTACGTACAAGATGCTGGGGACTTCCATGCATGTGGTTGGAGCTTAAACTTGTCAGGCCCTGAGAATGATGTGTATCAGAGGAATTGATAAGGGAAGGATATGATACCTAAAGGGCCTACTTCAACAGTTTAGCCTGCCCAGGCAAAGTGGTGCGAGTCAAACCGTCCCTGCAGATAAATCTTATTGGTTTGTTTAAGATGGCTTTTCATCTCACTGTTGGGTAAAAGTCCCACAAAATATGAAGCAACATCTCAAAAATGCCCTAAATAGTGTTGACGGGGGCATAAATTTGCAATTCAAACAAAACAGCTATAGCATCCAGAGAGTTTGGCCCTAATCTTTTCTTATTACCTTACAGTATACTATAGAAGCTATAAAGGGCTCATGTGAGTAGGACCTTCACAACTTGCCACAAGTTCAGTCATTTTCTAAATAAATTTCTAACAAGAGGGCCCTGAATCGCTCACCTGAGTATCAGTGTCTCTAGTGCATTCTTGGCCCAAGGGCTACAATTTGAATAAACTTGTTAGTGGTCCACTAGATAAGGCTTCAGACCAAATATCAAAGACCTGGGCCTTCTGGTTTCAGAAAAGAAGATTTTTACAGGGTTTCCCTATATAAGCCTATGTAAAACCAGCAGGCCATGGCGCGTGGGCATTTTTGGCGCCAGGGCTATAATTTGACCAATCTCAGCAGAGGTTCACTAGTTGAAGCTTCACACCAATTATCAAAGACCTGGGCCTTCTGGTTTCGGAGAAGAAGATTTTTTTAGGTTTTTTCTATATATGCCTATGTAAAACTAGTGGGTCCCAGCGCAGGGACATTTTTGGCCCAAAGGCTATAGTTTGAACAATCTTGGTAGAGGTCCACAAGATGAAACTTCATACCAAATATCACAGACCTGGGCCTGGCGGTTTCAGAGAAGATGTTCTAAAGATTTTCCCTATATTAGCCTATGTAAAACCAAAGGGCCCGGGGTGGGGGCATTTTTGGCCCCAGCACTATAATTTGAACAATCTTGGTAGGGGTCCACTAGATGAAGCTTCATACCAAATACCAAAGACATGGGCCTTGTGGTTTCAGAGAAGAAGATTTTTATAGATTTTCCCAATATAAGCCCATGTAAAACCAAAGGGCCCCAGGGCGGGGCATTTTTGGCCCCAGCACTATAATTTGAACAATCTTGGTAGAGGTCAACTAGATGAAGCTTCATACCAAATATCAAAGATCTAGGCCTTGCGGTTTCAGAGAAGAAGATTTTTAAAGATTTTCCCTATATAAGCCCATGTAAAACCAAAGGGACCCGGGGTGGGGGCATTTTTCATCCCAGCACTATAATTTCAACAATCTTGGTAGATGTCCACTAGATGAAGCTTCATACCAAATATCGAAGACCAGGGCCTTGCGGTTTCAGAGAAGAAAATTTTTAAAGATTTTCCCAGTATAAGCCCATGTAAAAGCAAAGGGCCCCGAAGCGGGGGCATTTTTGGCCCCAGCATTATATTTTAGACAATCTTGGTAGGGGTCCACTAGATGAAGCTTCATACCGAATATCAAAGATCTGGGCCTTGTGGTTTCAGAGAAGAAGATTTTTAAAGATTTTCCATATACTGTATAAGACCATGTAAAACCAAAGCGCCCCGGGGCGGGGGCATTTTTGGCCCCAGCACTATAATTTCAACAATCTAGGTAGGGGTCCACTAGATAAAGCTTCATACCAAATATCAAAGATCTGGGCCTTGTGGTTTCAGGGAAGAAGATTTTTAAAGATTTTCCCGATATAAGCTCATGTAAAACCAAAGGGCCCTGGAGCGGGGGCATTTTTCATCCCAGCACTATAATTTTAACAATCTTGGTAGATGTCCACTAGATGAAGCTTCATACCAAATATCGAAGACCAGGGCCTTGCGGTTTCAGAGAAGAAGGTTTTTAAAGGTTTCCCTATATAAGCCCATATAAAACCAAAGGGCCCCGGGGCGGGGGCATTTTTGGCCCCAGCACTTTAATTTGAACAATCATGGTAGGGGTCCACTAGATGAAGCTTCATACTAAATATCAAAGACCTGGGCCTTGCGGTTTCAGAGAAGAAGATTTTTGAAGATTTTCCCTATATAATCCTATGTAAAACCAAAGGAACCTGGGGCGGGGCCATTTTTCACCCCAGCACTATAATTTGAACAATTTTGGTAGGGGTCCACTAGATGAAGCTACATACCAAATATCAAAGTCCTGGGCCTTGTGTTTTAGAGATGAAGATTTTTTAAGTTTTCGGTGAAAAAATCTTATTTTTGGCTCCTGTGACCTAGATGTGCAATGGACCGGAACCATTTGAACAACTTTGAAAGGGGGCCACCTAAGAATCATTTGGTCAAAATCTGATCAGTGGTTTAGGAGGAGATGTCGTTTGAAGAAAAAGTTTACGGACCGACACACAACGGTCAAAAAGTGATCCCAAAAGCTCACCTCGTCACTATGTGACAATAGACTTTCGGATGAGTCTTTAAACCGAGGTCCCGTCTCCGTATGACCTTAGCTGTTGGTGGGACGTAAAACTAAAACTCACTCACTCACTCACTATGTGACAGATGAGCTAAAAATAACAATCAGACCACTGGACTCCTGCTAAACATAAAGAAGGAGATTCAATTCAGTTTGTTTGCGATGAAGTTTAAATCCCCACAACACTATTTATATTGCATCCTATTGTGTGGGTGTATTACCCAACATTGAGATGAAATGACATCTCAAGCCCTACCACACAAACAAACCACTATGGTTTAAGGGATGGTCTGACTAACACAACTTTTGTCTGGTCAGGCATAGACCTTCCAGTGCTCAAATGTTCAGACAGTTTCAGCTCTGCCCGAAAGCACCATGCACCCGAAAACCGGTTAAAAGGTAGAGTGTAACTGAATGTCATGGACAGGTCGGAGCCAATGTTCACCATCAATGTCAGGGGCATCAAAACTGCAGAAAAATCATATAAATCAGGCCTAAGGGAGGTAATCACACCTTAACCTCTTTCTAACACTGTTCATTATAACATGTTTTGGATATACAATGGTTTTAGGTGTTAAATGGTTTGGGATATAAATATTTTAAAGATAAATCCCCAAAATATTTGGATTATTTAGAGAGATGACCATCTATACATTTGTGTTTGGATAAAACAAGGTGGTATACCTAAAACTCATCACGAAAACATGATTATATGATTTTGATCCGCTTGGACCCAACTTTTATATAGTAAAATTGGGGTTTACAGGGGTAAACCATATTTTATTATTTCTGCTCTAAAATATAGATTGTAGGTCCTTGTTAGAATCACTCAATGAGGCGGTTCTATCAACTACCCACAATCTATATTTTGAGCAGAAATAAGAAAAATATCACAATTTTTCATCTTAAAATTTTCATTTTTTTGGCGATAAAGGTTACTATGTACTGGTATAGGCCTGCTTTCGTAATCGTAATGTGTTTCTCCTTTGTTGTAGAGACTGCGGGCATCGTTTTATCCGGGTTCCTGTTTTGATGAGTAGCCATGATTCCATATACAATTCCTCCTGTTAAACATGCAGATCATCACGAAAACATGCCTTATATAATTTTGACCCCCTTGAATGCCACTTTTATACAGTAAAACTTGGGTTTGCAGGGGTAAACCTTATTTTTTCTTATTTCTGCTCTAAAATATAGATTGTGGGTACTCGTTAATGAGTACCCACAACCTATATTTTGAGCACAAATAAGAAAAACATCACAATTTTGATCTAAAAATTTTCATTTTTCCAGCGATAAAGTTTACAATGTATTTATATAGGCGTGTTTTTGTAATGTTAAAACAATGCACATGAATAAAGAACTAACTCTAGACACTGCTGTAACAACACTATACATGTATATCATATATATATAAATCTGGTAATAGATATGACTAGAGAAAAATAGTCTCGAGATCTAGATGTAAATAAATAGATGTACTTTGAATCAATGAAATAAATAAAATATATGAAGAAGAAAAATAAATAAAATATGAGTTTATATTAACAACTGTATGAAATATAGGATCATGGCCATTAAAAATGAACAAGTTCAACATTGCCATAATCCTTGTAATAAAGTTAATCCCTGGCGGATCGTTGTCTCTTAGTGTAAGCTGGGGAAAATGGTCCAAAATGGGGACATACATGACAATTGCCGTCTGCTTTGTCGTCTGCTGGTTACTTTAAAACTTGTTTTTGCAAACAGTGTGCACCCAGATCAGACTGCTCCTCTAGGAGCAGTCTGATCTTGGTTCACACTGTTTGCCTGTGTGCAAAAATATTTTAGAAAGTTTGCAAGAAGATTCAGCAGACAACATAAGCAGACGACATTTTCAGATGTAGATTTTCTGGGAGTTTTAACTGTTTTGTGTAACCCTTCAGTTCTTGTTTTTAGCAAACAGTGTAGACCCTGAACAGACACCACATTCTGCAGTGTCTGATCTGGGTCTACACTATTTGCCAAACCCAGTACATGATTCCAGTCCAGATTCTATAAATAACACTCTTACACTCACAGTGATAAAAATAATGAAGCTATTTTCTATAAATAACCATTATCTAGATTTCCTACAAAAGTGATAGTACCTTGTTCCAGTAAAAATTCTATCAACAACACTCTTTACACTCACAGTGATATAAATAGTGTGACTATTTTCTATAAATAACCGTTACCTAGATTTCCAACAAATCAGTCACAGTAAAGTAGACATTAGCAATGAACAGCTACTTGCTTAGTAATATGGGTAAATTGACAATTGACTTAAAAACAAGGCTCAGTACATCAAAACCAACAATAGCAGCCTGTGATAATCTTATCAGCCTGTGATACTATGATCAGCCTGTACTACTCTGTTTAGCCTGTGACACTCCGGCTCCAAGATAACCTCAGGGCCTGATGAGCCCGAGACACTCTGATCACCCTGTATATCCACCAAGCAAAGATTTTCTCTGATCTCTCTTTGCATAGTCGAGAAAATGAAGAAGTTTCATGTGACCTGCAACGACTGATCAGACTGCATGAATACAAGTCTTTCTGTTGGTTTTGTCATGGGTTGGCCCAAATTTCCCTTAAACATCTACATGTATGAAATGAAATGCCATCTTTGTTCGACAGTCATTTTACCACTGCCTCATATACATTGTATAAGTAACTGTTGAACATATGTGTACTGGCAGTAGAATGACATGATCTATGATTTATAGAAACTGATATGTTGGATATTTCCAAGCTCCAGATAAGTCGCTTTTGTCATCCAAAAGGTTGTGATATTTTTCTTAGTTCTGCACAAAAACATATGTTGTGGGTACTCATTAGAAGTGTCTCAGCAAGGTGCTTCTAATGAGTACCCACAACATGTTTTCATGAAGAAATTAGAAAAATGTTATGCGGATTGGGCTCTGTATTTAGGGATAATTAACCCTTGTCCTGCTGAGCCCGGATATGCCTTACCTTTCAAACAATGTAGATCTAGATCAGATGGCTTCTGAAGAAGCCATCTGATCAGGATCTACATTGTTTGTCATTCAGATTGTGAATTTGTTGCAATAATTTGCATCAAGTAATCTGATTGGTTGATAATCAGTACTGGGTGTGGCATATATGAATATTCAGCAGGACAAGGGTTAAATCGATATACTCAGGCTTATCTGCCTTACTATATCTGAGACCAACTTGTATTAAATCTTAGCCTTGATTTCACAACTGGGCACTAGATACAGTCCAACCTGTGTTAAGCATGCACCTTAGGGATAATGAAAATGTGCTTGCTTAAGACAGGTGCTTGCTTAATACAGGTGAATTTTAATGCATTTGCCATTTTTGCGAACTAAATGCCCGCTTGCTTGAGACAGGTTGCTTGCTTAATAGAGGTGGCCACTAAGACAGGTTTGACTGTACACTACTAACTGGTCTGTACAGCCCAGCGCCCAGTTGATCAAAGCATCGTTTGCTTAATGAGCTCGTTAGTGATCAAATACTAACTGTTCTAGCAAGTAAAATATCTTACACTCTGAAATTTTTCATTACGAAAACCCGCCTATCCAAATATATAGAAAATTTTACAGCCAAAAAACGAAGATTTTTCTTATTTCTGCTCAAAACATAGATTGTGGGAACCACCTCGTTAGAATCGCCTAATGAGTACCCACAATCTATGTTTTTGAGAAGAAATAAGAAAAACAATGTATACCCCTGTAAACCCAAGTTTCACAATATAAAAGTGGGGTTTGAGGGGTCAAAATTATATAGGTGTGTTTTCGTGATGGCTGCAATAAAAACGTAGTAGCTACTCAAGTTTTTTTTTTCAGCAACAAATTTTGCAATTTTGTTATGTTAAATTATCCAAGTTTTAGTGATTCGTTAACTAATGACTTTAGTTATGAACAACTGGCCCCCGTTATTCAAAATATTGTTAGTTAAACAAACTAGTTAGTGATAACAATGTTAACTGTTCTAGGAACTACATTACAAAATACCCAGGTATTTTGGTGAAAAATATGAAATGCTTTGCATGCCATGTGAAATTCAGGCAATGTCATTATGTACAAATATTCACTCCAAATAATTACTGTTGTTGGCTTTTTTTGTTTTTTTGGTTTGGGTTTTACGGCCCTTTCAAGATTACTTCACTCATATCGAGACGATCGTTAATCATAGGTGGGCGAAAACCGGAGTACCCGGAGAAAAACCACATGACCTTCCGTTGCAGAACTTTGCGTCTCACACGTGACCCGAGCGAGGCTCGAACCCACAGCGGTGAGAGACCTAATGACTAAGAGTCAGCGCTCTTATTCATTAGGCCACGGAGGCCCGCGAGTTGTTGACTTTTGTAAGCTTTATGTAAACACATTGTAGTGATCCTTAGTATTGTGAGAGATAGGCCTAAGCAAACAGTGCAGACCCAGATCACATTGCTCCTGGAGGAGCAGTCTGATCAGAGTCTGCACTGTTTGCAATTCTTTCTAAACTTTTTTGCTGCATCATGAAACAGTTTTGTTAAAATTTTAGGAGAATTACAGCAAGTCCTCAATTTGTCGAAATTTTTAGGATTTTTTCTTTGGCTCAGTGGTTAAAGTATTGGACTTACACCTGAGCGGCTCAGGTTTGGACCCCGTCATAGGCATGGATTTTTTCAGCTCTGCTTCTTTCCTTTGTTACGGCTTTCATGTTGTAAGATGGGGCTAAGCCGGGATCGGACTTTATTTCACCGAAAATGGCTTCGTGCCGAAGTTGGCTTCTGGTCATCATAAAAGATAACATCCTTGAAGAGGGGGTGTGTTCCAGACCGCATTGCCTCCCTTAAATTATCTACCCTGGTAGATTATACATGTATGCATAGCCTATAGGTTTATAACCACTCTCTGACAACGACGCCAGGGATTGGACTCTTTGGCTCAGTGGTTAGAGCATTGGACTTTCACCCGAGTGACCGGGTTCAAATCTCACCATAGGCGGGGATTTTTTTTCAGCTACATGTATGCTTCTTTCCTTTGTTATGGCTTTCATGTCATAAGAATATTGACAACACATGAACTGCCCATCTCTGCCAATCTTAGTATTGACTCAATTTGACTACTATATCCACAAGAGAGATTTCTAAAGAGGATTAAAAAAAATATCCTGCAATACTATCCCTTATCTGGAGCATTGAATTCAATTTCTGAAATTGTCCAATGCATTTTGATGCAGGTCTTCCATGTATATGTATTCAATCAAGGAGCATAAATGTATTCTTTTTTGGTACTAAACTAGAGCTGCCGCCTAACGGGTGCCAATTATACCCCCGCATGCGTTGTCAGACAAATTTTTACAAGTATTTGACCTTGAGGAAGGTCAACGTAAAGGTCAAGGTCAGGTTTGTGTATATCAATCTTAAGTACTAGTGGCAAGGTGTGTGGTGTGTGAATATTAAAGAAATCGGTCAAAGAATAGGGAAGTTATGAGCAATGTTAAAGTTTTTTGTAACGGACCGACGACGACAGACGACAAGCTGACTCCTATGTACCCCCTTCAAACTTCGTTTGCGGGGGTATAAATATTTAACAGTGGCTTCCCTTTATCTATCAAAACATTGGACTGGAGTTTTTTTTTGTTTTTTGCCTCATTAATGATATAGAGGATCTTACATGAGTGTTCATGTATTTTTGAATTTATTAAACGAGGTGAAGAAAAGGATACAATGCAAGGCTTTGCCGAGCTTTTACCCCTTTTCTTCAACGTGTTTAATAAATTCAATAATACATGAGCACGCATGCAAGGTTCTATTTATCATATGACATTTAAAACGCATTTTATTCACAATTGTTTAACAAAATGTCAATAATCCGCCATTAGAAAACACAACGTCGTTAAGGACGTTGTACATGTAACGTTACAGGGTGTATCTAACTAATTTGCATATTTAACCCACTAGTGGATTATCGAATTTATTACATGACGTTATTACACTCTCAGGGGCAAAGTCATATGATAAAAAAATTTACTTTATGGGGACTACTTTCCAAAACTAGGATAAAACAAGAGGGCCAAGAGGGCCCTGGTTCGCTCACCTGATCCAAAGCATAACAAGTGGGCCCCGGGCAGGGTCAATTTTGGCCCCAGGGCTAAAATTTGAACAATCTTGGTAGAGGTCCACAAGATGAAGCTTCATACCAAATATCAAAGACCTGGGCCTTGCAGTTTCAGAGAAGAAGATTTTTAAAGATTTTCCCCATATAAGCCTATGTATAACCAAAAGGGCCCTGGTGCGGGGGCATTTTTGGCCCCAGCACTATAATTTGAACAATCTTGGTAGGGGTCCACTAGATGAAGCTTCACACCAAATATCAAAGACCTGGGCCTAGCGGTTTCAGAGAAGAAGATTTTTTAAGATTTTCCCTATATAAGCCAATGTAAAACAAAAGGGCCCCCGTGCGGGGGCATTTTTAGCTTCAGCACTATAATTTGAACAATCTTGGTAGGGGTCCACTAGATAAAGCTTCATACCTAATATCAAAGACCTGGGCCTTGCGGTTTCAGAGAAGAAGATTTTTAAAGATTTTCTCTATATAAGCCCATGTAAAACCAAAGGGCCCCGTGCGGGGGCATTTTTGGCCCCAGCACTATAATTTCAACAATCTTGGTAGGGGTCCACTAGATGAAGCTTCACACCAAATATCAAAGACCTGGGCCTAGCGATTTCAGAGAAGAAGATTTTTAAAGATTTTCCCTATGTAAGCCCATGTAAAACCAAAGGGCCCCCGTGCGGGGGCATTTTTGGCCCCAGCACTATAATTTCAACAATCTTGGTAGGGGTCCACTAGATGAAGCTTCACACCAAATATCAAAGACCTGGGCCTAGCGGTTTCAGAGAAGAAGATTTTTTAAGATTTTCCCTATATAAGCCCATGTAAAACCAAAGGGCCCCCGTGCGGGGGCATTTTTGGCCCCAGCACTATAATTTGAACAATCTTGGTAGGGGTCCACTAGATGAAGCTTCATACCAAATATCAAAGACCTGGGCCTTGCGGTTTCAGAGAAGAAGATTTTTCAAGATTTTCCCTATATAAGCCCATGTAAAACCAAAGGGCCCCCGTGCGGGGGCATTTTTAGCTCCAGCACTATAATTTGAACAATCTTGGTAGGGGTCCACTGGATGAAGCTTCATACCAAATATCAAAGATCTGGGCCTTGCGGTTTCAGAGAAGAAGATTTTTAAAGATTTTCCCTATGTAAGCCCATGTAAAACCAAAGGGCCCCCGTGCGGGGGCATTTTTGGCCCCAGCACTATAATTTGAACAATCTTGTTAGGGGTCCACTAGATGAAGCTTCATACCAAATATCAAAGACCTGGGCCTTGCGGTTTCAGAGAAGAAGATTTTTTAAGTTTTCGGTGAAAAAAATCTATTTTTGGCTACTGTGACCTATATGTGCAATGGACCGGAACCATTTGAACAACTTTGAAAGGGGACCACCTAAGGATAATTCCTGTGAAGTTTGGTCAAAATCCGATCAGTGGTTTAGGAGGAGATGTCGTTTGAAGAAAAGTTTACGGACGCACGCACGCACGCACGGACGCACGCACGCACGACGGACAAAAAGTGATCCCAAAAGCTCACCTTGTCACTACGTGACAGGTGAGCTAAAAAGGTGAGTTAATGCACTCAAGGAAGTCCTATGTGACCTTAATACACACTTGCATGCTCACACAAATGCACACACACACACACTTCTGCAATGCATCACGTGAACTAGTCTGTGAAATAAAGACCCCCCTAAACCCCACTTTATATAGAACAAACTGGGGTTTACGGGAGTAAACATTATTTTCCTTATTTCTGCTCCAATACTTAGGTTGTGGGTACTCGTTAGAACCGCCTCATTGAGGCGGTTCTAACTAAAACCTATGTTTGGAGTATAAATAAGAAAAATATCACAAATTTTCGTCAGAAAAATTACCTTTTTTGAGGTTTGAAAATGCACTATATCACACGGATGTGTTATCGTAATGTGGTTTTAACCCTTGTTCTGCTAATCCCGGATATGCCTTTTCTTCGAAACAATGTAGATCCAGATCAGATGGCTTCTGAAGAAGCCATCTGATCAGGATCTACATTGTTTGTCATTCAGATTGTGAATTTGTTGTAATAATTTGCTACAGATAATCTGATTGGTTGATAATCAGTAGTGGGTGTGGCATATATGAATATTCAGCAGGACAAGGGTTAAAACAAAGTAGCTACTGGTAATGTACATGCACATCAAAATGGCAAGATGCATATCCACAATTATTGCACACATCCCAATTTTAGTATCTCAACATTTTTACCAATAATCTCACAATTTTGACATTATAATTCAAAATTCAGATGTACTTTAAAGACATCTCAAAATTTCAACAATATACCTTGAAATTTCATGATAACATCATTTCCAGACCATAAGTCGATATTTTGAGTAATTCTGTTGCAATTTTCAGTTACTATGATGGTAAGTTGAAAATTCAAGTTCTGTCGAAATCTGAAGATATTAAATTGAGATTTTGAGCTATTATCTTAAAATGTTGAGATTCAAAAGTCAAAATTTTGAGTAAATACATGTTCTTATTATAAAATTAAAAACATTAAGTTCGGCCCCTGCCCATCGAGGCTTGAAGAAATAGATGGGCTGCATGATGCTTCCACGCAGAACTGAAACCGACCCGCACACGAGTACTGGTAAACCGCTTTGAGGATCTAAGCCTGATCAGGCATAGCGGTGTGAGTTGGACCGTCCATGCATATAAACCCTATTGGTTTCATTGGGCGGCAGGGCTTGAGATGTCATTTTATCTCAATGTCGGGTAAAAGTCCCACAAAATTGGAAGCAACGGCTCCAAAATGACCTTTACAGTGTCGACGGGGACGTTAAACCTTAAATCAAACAAACAAAAACATAAAGTTGAAATGCTGAGATAAAAGTCATAATTTCAAGTATTTAGTCTGAACTTCAGGCAACCTAACAAAAACAACAAAGTTATACCCGGTGTAACAGGCCGGTTCTTCCCCCCAGTCAATTTCTTCCCCGGGGAAGAACTGGGCCGGCCCGTTTCTTCCCCGGGGAAGAAACTGACTAGTCAGTTTCTTCCCCGCCCAGTCAGTTTCTTCCCCACCTGAAATTTTTTTAGAACCACAGAGAACGAGTAATTTATGCCTCACAAATTGTTAAAAATTCGAAAAGAAACCATTCTGAATTAATTATGAGTGTTTACAGCTTGAATGGCAAAATTTTCTCTATGTCATACAATATATGGAGATCCAAGGAAATTTTCATCCCAATTCCAGTATCTATGATTAATTTTCTTAGCTTTTTATGACTTTAATTGGTATTAACTAAACAGATATAATAAGCAACAACTATTTAGTGCTCCAATCTAAATATAATAATGAAAGTGGGGGTGGGGAAGAACTGGGCCGTCCCATTTCTTCCCCGGGGAAGAACTGGGCCGGCCCAGTTCTTCCCCACCCCAGATTTTACTGTTCACTAGAAGTTCTTGTGATAAAATTTCTTCACTTTTAAAGACATAAATTGGTATTAACTACAGAGATATAATAAGCAACAAATGTTTGGCCCTTAAGTTTCAATAGAATTCAGAGACTGGGGGTGGGGAAGAACTGGGCCGGCCCAGTTCTTCCCCACCCCAGATGTTTCTGCTTACTAATAATTCTGGTGATAAATTTCCTTTGCTTTTTAAGACATAAATTGGTATAAACTAAACAGATATAATAAGCAAAGATTGTTTGGAGCTCAAATTTTACTAGAATTTGGAGACTGGGGGTGGGGAAGAACTGGGCCGGCCCGTTTCTTCCCCACCCCAGATTTTTCTGTTTACAAACAATTCTTGTGATAAATTTTCTTCGCTTTTTAAGACATAAAATGGTATAAACTAAAAAGATATAATTAGCAACAAATGTTTGGAGCTCAAATCTAAATAGACTTCGGAGACTGGGGGTGGGGAAGAACTGGGCCGGCCCGTTTCTTCCCAAGCCCAGATTTTTCTGTTTACAAAAAATTCTTTTGATAAATTTTCTTCACTTTTCTTGACATAAATTGGAATAAACTAAAAAGATATAATAAGCAACAAATGTTTGGAGCTCAAATCTAAATAGAATTTGGAGACTAGGGGTGGGGAAGAACTGGGCCAGCCCGTTTCTTCCACACCCCAAATTTTTCTGTTTACAAAAAATTCTTGTGATAAATTTTCTTCGCTTTTTAAGACATAAATTGGTATAAACTAAAAAGATGCAATAACCAACAAATGTTTTGGAGCTCAAATCTAAATAGAATTTGGAGATGGGGGGTGGGGAAGAACTGGGCCGGCCTGTTTCTTCCCCACCCCAGATTTTTCAGTTTACAAAAAATTATAGTGATAAATTTTCTTCCCTTTTAAAGACATAAATTGGTATTAACTAAACAGATTAAATAAGCAACAAAGGTTTGGCACTTGAATTTCAATAGAATTCGGAGACTGGGGGGTGGGAAAGAACTGGGCCGGCCCGTTTCTTCCCCACCCCAGATTTTTCTGTTTACTAAAAATTCTTGTGATAAATTTTCTTCACTTTTAAAGACATAAATTGGTATTAACTAAACAGATTAAATAAGCAACAAAGGTATGGCACTTGAATTTCAAAAGAATTCGGAGACTGGGGGTTGGGGAAGAACTGGGCCGGCCTGTTTCTTCCCCACCCTTGGGTAGTGTTGTACAGTTATGTCAGTTATATTGCTGAAGATGTCTTGGGTGGGGAAGAACTGGGTCGGTCCATTTCTTTCCCACCCTTGGTAAGTGTTTGTTTGTTTGTTTGATTTGAAGTTTAACGTCCCCGTCAACACTATAAGGGTCATTTTGGAGACGTTGCTTCCAATTTTGTGGGACTTTTACCCGACATTTGAGATGAAATGACATCTCAAGCCCTGTCGCCCAATTAAACCAATACGGTTTATTAGCATGGACGGTCCGCCTCGCCTCTGCGTGGAAGCATCATGCAGCCCATATATTTCTTCAAGCCCCTATGGGCGGGGGCCGCCCTTGGTAACTGTTGTACTGTTAAGTCAATTATGACATAAGTGTTGTACTGTTAAGTCAATTATGACGTTGAAGGTGTCTGGGGTTGGGAAGAACTAAGCCGGCCCGTTTCTTCCCCACCCCTGGGTAGTGTTGTACAGTTATGTCAGTTATATCACTGAAGATGTGATTTGAACACCAAACAGTTTTTACTTATTATATCTGTTTAGTTAATACCAATTTTTGTCTTAAAAAGGGAAGAAAATTTATCACAAGAATTTTTTGTAAACAGAAAAATCTGGGGTGGGGAAGAAACAGGCCGGCCCAGTTCTTCCCCAACCCCAGTCTCCAAATTCTATTTAGATTTGCGCTCCAAACATTTGGTGCTTATTACAGCTTTTTAGTTTATACCAATTTATGTCTTAAAAAAGCGAAGAAAATTTATCATAAGAATTTTGTGTTTGGAGCTCAAATCTTAACAGAATTAGGAGACTGGTGGTGGGGAAGAACTGGGCCGGCCCATTTCTTCCCCACCACAGATTTTTTCTGTTTGCTAAAAATTCTTGTGATAAATTTTGATCACTTCTAATGACATAAACTGGTATTAACTAAACAGATATAATTATCAACAAATGTTTGGCACTTGAATTTCAATAGAATTCCGAGACTAGGGGGTGGGGAAGAACTGGGCCGGCCTGTTTCTTCCCCACCCTTGGGTAGTGTTGTACAGTCATGTCAGTTATATTGCTGAAGATGTCTTGGGTTGGGAAGAACTGGGCTGGTTCCTTTCTTTCCCACCCTTGGTAAGTGTTGTACTGTTAAGTCAGTTATGCTGTTGAAGGTGTCTGGGGTGGGGAAGAACTGGGCCGGCCCGTTTCTTCCCCACCCCTGGGTAGTTTTGTACAGATATGTCAGTTATATCACATAAGATGTGATTTGAACACCAAACAGTTTTTGCTTATATAGCTGTTAAGTTAATACCAATTCATGTCTTAAAAAGCTAAGAAAATTTATCACAATATTTTTTTTGTAAACAGAAAAATCTGGGGTGGGGAAGAAACAGGCCGGCCCAGTTCTTCCCCACCCCCCGTCTCCAAATTCTATTTAGATTTGAGCTCCAAAACATTTGTTGGTTATTGCATCTTTTTAGTTTATACCATTTATGTCTTAAAAAGCGAAGAAAATTTATCACAAGAATTTTTTGTAAACAGAAAAATCTGGGCTTGGGAAGAAAGGGCCGGCCCAGTTCTTCCCCACCCCCAGTCTCCGAAGTCTATTTAGATTTGAGCTCCAAACATTTGTTGCTAATTATATATTTTTAGTTTATACCAATTTATATCTTAAAAAGCGAAGAAAATTTATCACAAGAATTGTTTGTAAACAGAAAAATCTGGGGTGGGGAAGAAACGGGCCGGCCCAGTTCTTCCCCACCCCCAGTCTCCAAATTCTATTTAGATTTGAGCTCCAAACATTTGTTACTTATTATATCTTTTTAGTTTATACTAATTTATGTCTTAAAAAGCTTAGAAAATTTATCACAAGAATTTTTTGTAAACAGAAAAATCTGGGATGGGGAAGAAACGGGCCGGCCCTGTTCTTCCCCACCCCCAGTCTCAAAATTCTATTTAGATTTGAGCTCCAAACATTCGTTGCTTATCATATCTTTTTAGTTTATACCAATTTATGTCTTAAAAAGCGAAGAAAATTTATCATAAGAATTTTTTTGTAAACAGAAAAATCTGGGGTGGGAAAGAAACGGGCCGGCCCAGTTCTTCCCCACCCCCATTTTCCAAATTCTACTTTTGATTTGAGCTCCAAACATTTGTTGCTTATTATATCTTTATATTTAATACCATTTTTTGTCTTAAAAAGCAAAGGAAATTTATCACAAGAATTTTTAGTGGACAGAAACATCTGGGGTGGGGAAGAAATGGGCCGGCCCAGTTCTTCCCCATCCCCAGTCTCCAAATTCTATGTAGATTTGAGCGCAAAACATTTGTGCCTTATTACTTCTGTTTAGTTAAAAGTAATTTATGTCTTAAAAAGCAAAGAAAATTCATCAGAGATGCTTGAATATGGATGCATATTTTATTGCATCTCCATGAATGGTGTAGCATAGAGCAAATTTTGTCATTCAAGCTAAAAGGACTCAGAACTTATTCAGAATGGTCTCATTTCTCATTTATAACAAATTGTGAGCTGAAAATTACTCGTTGACTATGGTTCTGAAAAAAATTTCAGGTGGGGAAGAAACTGACTGGGTGGGGAAGAAACTGACTAGTCAGTTTCTTCCCCCGGGGAAGAACCGGGCCGGCCCAGTTCTTCCCCCGGGGAAGAAACGGGCCGGTCCAGTTCTTCCCCGGGGAAGAACCGGGCCGGGGGAAGAAACTGACCGTTACACCGGCCCTTACGCCCTTCCATACCCTTTACTATCTGTTCTATGACCCACATTTTTACTTAAAAATCAAGGTATCTCAAAGATCCTCAAAGACATATCTGGAGCAACAAGTACTCTGAGTACTAAAATTCGAACAAAACGTTTTGTCAAGAGATGTTTTGAACAGTTGTTACTGAAATGAAGAATAGTGAACAGCTTGACCATCAAACTTCAAGATTATATAAATCATTTCAAGCTCAACTCATATTATGTTTGTGAAATCGATGTATCCTCAAAAAATAACATATACTACTCAAAGTTTGATAGGGATCACTTTTTATGTACCAAATTTTGCACAGAAAATTTATAAGTTCTTGACAGAATTTGTACTTGGTATATTGATAAATATCTTAAGCAGAAACTCGTGTGCAGTTCAGTACTCATAAAAGTGTACACTTCTCACAATTCGCAAATGAATTCATGCACCCCCAAAATCTTGCGTAGCACTGCTTTCCAACAGACCAATCAAACTTGTCAGTGTTCCTTTACCAAGCGTAAAAAGGACTTCATTTGATTTGTGAAACACTAAAATGCCTAGGGGGACAATTAAGAAACCGTCTGAGCCCCAAAGAAATGAATCGTTGCGTCGGAATGTTGGAATCTTGCGTCTCTCAACGTCGTGTTGCTGGGATTCTGAATGTGTCTCAGAGCGTGGTTTCACGAATGTGGAGTCAGCATCTTACCCACGGAAATCCTTCACACAGCCACGGCGGGGTCGAGAAAGGGCTACAACTCAACGTCAGGGCCGTTTCTTGTTGATTCAGTCTCGACGTCAACAGTTCCTGAACCCTACGCGTTTGCATAACGAGCTTATGAACGGAACTGGAGTACGAATTTCTACACAAACTGTCAGAAACGGACTCCACGAGTTCGGACTTAATGCTATGAGGCCTGCTGTACGTGTCCCGTTGACGAGACAGCACGTGCTAGACCGGTTAGACTTTGTCAGAACTCACATCAGGTGGACGGTTCGTGACTTTACGCCAGTACTGTTTACTCAGGGGTTCAGATTCTGTCTAGACTTCACTTATAAACGTCAATTAGTGTGGCGAATGTCTAAACAGCGATTCGATGACTTGAATGTGGCAGAGCATGATCGCTATGGAAAGGGGTCAGTCATGGTTTGGGCTGGGATAAGCGTGAACGGTAAACCTGACTTGTACGTCGTTGAAAACGGAACGTTAATGGCAGTGAGGTACTGTAATGAGATTCTTGATGAGTTTGTGAGACCATATGCAGATGCTTTCGGCCCGGACTTTATTCTGATGGATGATAAAGCCCGTCCCAACCCTGCCAACGTCACTGATTCCTACCTGGAACATAAGACAATCGTTCGTATGGACTGGCCTGCTCGGTCACCGCACATAAATCCGATTGAGCATGCGCTGGACATGCTACAGAGTGCTGTTTCAGCCCGACCTGTGCATCCGAGGACTTTACAGGAGCTCAAAGATGCATTGGTTGCTGAATGAAAGCTGATTTCACAAAACCGGATACAGACTCGGATTACGAGCATGCGCAAGCGATGTCGTACTGTAATTGATGCCCTTGTACGCCATACACGTTATTAAGCACGTTTGTCTAAACAAATTTGGAAATTTGTGAAAAATCAGTTGTCCAAATCCCTTCGTGTTACGGCAAATTTTGGGGGTGCCAAGACGTTTGCTGTTTGTCACGCTTGAATGCAGTACCAGTTGACAAAATTAATCACTAGGTTTTGTGAAGGATACGTTTTCTATCATTATGTATCAAATTTGGATTCAGCTGATTAATTCATCCAAAAATTATTTTGCATTAAATAAGTGATCCCTATCAAACTTTGAGTAGTATATATTCTATGCTTGTAAGTCAATTCGCAAAAATGTTATTAATGCGTGACAAATTATGTCACACACATCATGAAAACACGCCTATATAACTTTGACCCTTTGAACCCCACTTTTATGTAGTAAAACTGGGGTTTACAGGGGTAGACCTTATTTTTTTATTGCTGCTCTAAAATATAGATTGTGGGTACTGGTTAGAACCAACTCAATGAGGTGGTTCTAATGAGTACCCACAATCTATATTTTGAGCAGGAATAAGAAAAATATCACAATTTTTCATCTGAAATTTTTCGTTTTTACGCCTGTTAAGTTTACAATGTATTTGTTTTTTGTATAGGCGTGTTTTCGTAATGCAATTCACGTCATTCCAATGTTGATGATGTCATTTTTTGCACCTACGTAATGTAAATAATGCACATGGTGTCAGACAAGCTTAGCAACTGCGGACATTACTTAAATGCAAATTTCAAGAGAACCATTTGATAAAGTTACATTCCAAGGTGTTTTCAAGGTGCAAACTTTCAGTTTACCGGTACACATAATACTATAGCCAGTTACCACACTGAACACCCTAAATGGATGCAAAATCGCCATGGAAAAAGATTGTTCTCTGTGATGATGGCTGACGCTTTGATTCCAATTTAAAGCATGAAAGAAACATAAAAATTGATTTTTTCAGTGTATGATCAATTTTTATTTCACTCATTAACCCTTGTCCTGCTGAATATTTGAATATGCAACACCAACTACTGATTATCAGCCAATCAGATTACTTGATGCAAATTATTGCAACAAATTCACAATCTGAATGGCAAACAATGTAGATCCTGATCCTGATCTTCAATGTTTGGAAAATAAGGCATATCCGGGATCAGCAGGACAAGGGTTAACACCAATCGCCACTCGTGAAGATACTTCTTCGGTGTAAATTCGGTGAAATAAAAATCCATCTTACACTAAAAAACAAATATCCTCTATATGGTGTATTTGTCGCCTGAACTAGGCAATTTTAACAAGTAAACAAAAGCTGTTACTAACAATATTAAATAAAATCATCTCTTGATTATCCTTGTTGCAACTCTTTAAAGTTTATCAGGAGCTGTTCACAAGGTTCCACTAAAAATATAAGAATGTCAGAAAAAGATCATTTGCATACTGCCACTTTTCTGAAGCAATTACACAATGTTGTTGGGGCTTGTATCATGTTCTTTCAAAGGAAAGCTGTATATAACTAAAGTTTGTTTTCTAAAACAGAACAGATGTGTCCCCTTTTCTTGAGTACTGTTTTGTGTATGCTGAAACCACCCATTGTTACATTAAAAGGACTGATAAATCACAATTCTTGTGTATGCAAATCATTTCATTAAGCTAAACATTTTTTTATATCTCAAATATCTCAAATGCAGGGCCTGACAAATCCATGTTTGGCTGGGCAAGTGACTTGTCCAGTGAGTGAGTGTTTGAGTTTTACGTCTCACCAAGAGCTAAGGTCATATGGAGATGGGACCTCAATTTAAAGACTCATCCGAAAGTCTGGAGAAGCCCTGGATCGATTGTGCGACCCCTGGTTTACAAGGCGAGTAGCATAACCACTACACCATGGAGGCTTCTGGGTGACTTGCCCAGAAAAATGTATAGAATATATTAGGAAAATTGTAATTCTGAGCCATTTTCAACATCACGAAAACACGCCTATATAATTTTGACCCACTTGAACCCCACTTTTATATAGTAAAACTGGGGTTTCCGGGGGTATACCTTATCTCATCGAGGCGGTTCTAACGAGTACCCACAATCTATATTTTAGAGCAGAAATAAGAAAAAATATCACAATTTTTCACCATTAAATTTTCATACATGTATTTTCGGCTATAAAGCTGGCAATGTATTTGTATAGGCGTGTTTGCGTAATTAGATGCTGTGGACTGCCGGGTAAGTGATTGAAACTTGACTTTGTCAGGCCCTGCAAATGGTTTTAGTTTGTAATTTACTTCAAATTAATGCCAAATATTTTCCAAGTAAAAGAGGGGAAAGGAGTGACAACAAGGAGGCCTAATAGGCCGAAACTAGCTAGTCTGGCCCAGAAAAAACATTGTATACCCCTCAGTTTTCAGTTTTGCATTGTAGTACTTGCTTCCAATGGATTACTTTTCTATACATGTTCTTTTTATGACTGGTGTCTTCAGAACACGACCCTATGGTGCCTTAGCCCTAACATTTCTGCAAAGTGTTATCTCATAGGGTTTTCATATTAAACAGTCAGAGAGAAAAACAGTCTGGGGGTTGGAGGAGACAATTATTCTAATAATCACAAATCTGTAATTATATGCAAGCACATTATGAGTATCTTTATCTTAAAACAATATGATACAAGCCCCTGCAGTGATTTTTTTAGGCGTGCGTCCTGCGTCCTGTACGCATAATTTCGCCAGAGGACGCATAAAAATATCGTCGGCGGGTCCTGGGACGCATAAAAATTCTCGGATGAATGTACGCTTGCTTTATGAACTCTTACTTTCGTTTTCGGAATGCAAAAACGGTGTTTATCTAAGTACAATATTTGATAAAACCCAGACGTCTGATATGGATTAAAACTGTTTGATAATTTATAACGGTTCAATTATGACACTATTGTTAATCCCTGTCATATAATTGCCACCCTGCGGTGCGTGTCGATAAGGTGTGAAAATATGGCCAAGTTATTTCTCTAGTTTGCGTTTATTCCCCAATCATAAAATTTAATCCGCAATCAATTTGAAAATTATTTAATTGCTCCGAAGACGAGTTGCTACGACTATTCTACTATCTCGTGAATGGTTATGTTTTGGCGCCAAATAGCAGAGGCTTGGCGAGAAAAGTTCAACACTTTAATTTGTGTTAACACATCTATATGTTTTTGTTGGTTATTGACACGGAGCTTACGGAAAGCGCTGTTTTCCACAACCGTTTTGCTATCGAGAATTTTTTTACCTTTACCGTTTACAAACATTTTTTTATGAAAGAGATACGCCCCCATTAAGATAAAACAATAGACACGTGTGGGGTTGCTGGGGTCCGATGACGTCATTTACCGATCGCGTGCAGGAAAAAAAAAACTAGCGGTGGTTTGTGGGTCGCAGTTTGGATGCCGGAATTCGATGTTCGCATTGAACTTTCTTGTTTATTTCGTTTAAAATCGGAGTTTTAGGAATAATGCTCACAAAAATCGGGCTTGCTTAGTAATGGAGGTTGTTATATTACTCATGTGTAAGTAAAATTGAGTGGACAATTATTCAATTAAACTTTGTTTATGTCGGGAATTGTAAAAGGATAGAGCATAACATGAGATGCATCGTATTTTTAGCTGACAAAAGTAAAAATAAAATGGTACAAAAATAATTTGGGCGGGTTATCCGCACCCTGAACTTGGGTCTGTTATTTGAGGGGAAAAACTGCGGGTATTACACGCCCGAATACGGTATATACACAAGTTTAAATATAACTGAAATCGGGCAATGATCAGGAATTGCTACAACCAAGAAATTCATGCATTCCAGACTACAAGACTTAGTCTAGGGTGCAAAAGAAGGTTTCACAATGGGTCCTGGGTTGGATGCATGGTTTTGGCATGGGATGCATTAATTCTGGACCCAGTGGGTCCCAGGACTCACAATGGCAAATTTGTAAAAAAATCACTGCCCCTGTGATTAAAATATGGCTTTAAACTATTGGTTTTATTTTGGCTCCTAAACAACAGTGCTTTAAAGACAGTGTTGTGTCCTATAGTATATATTGTAAACATTGTACCGTAGGGATCCTAAGTACATGAACATGTATTGGAAAAGATAGGTCTGAGCAAACAGTGCAGACTCAGATCAGACTGCTCCTGAAGGAGCAGTCTGATCAGGGTCTACACTGCTTGCTATTCTGCACTCTTTGGACTGCTTGCTGGATCATGAAACAAATTTGTTAAAAGCGTTTTAGAAGAATTACAGTAAGCCCTCAAGGTGTCCGGATATTTAGCATTTTTACGGTATGATAGTTTTGTTATATACATGTAACATACTGAGAGCACAGCGCTAAACTATTTGAACTCTTATCCCTCTGACCTCCACCTTTGCAAACAGTGAAGATCTAGATCAGATGGCTTCTGAAGAAGCGATCTGATCAGGATCTTCTACACTGTCATTTAGTTAGCAAATTTGAATGAATACATTATACATGGCACTGTTTCAGTACACTGCAAAATCTTGCACTCGTAACATGTATTTTTTGTCAAAAATACTTTTTGAAACAGTAGTGGTGAATGCTTATTGGAGGATGTATGATAATTTTGGGAATACTATAAAAAAAATCAAAAACATTGGGAGACCTTAAGGACTTGCTATAATTCTTCTTAAACTTTCGCAAATTTGTACCATGATCCAGCAAGGAGTCCAAAAGGTGCAGACAGAATGGCAAACAGTATAGACCCTGATCAGACTGCAGTCTGATGTGGGTTTGCACTGTTTGCTTAGGCATATGTGTCCTAATACTTAAAATCATTAGGGTAGCTCCCCATAACGGGAGTAATAAGATAATTAACACATTTTGTATCAGAAACCCCAAAACTGGTACCCTGGCAAACAGTGCATGTCCAGATCTGATCAGGGCCTACACTGTTTGCAAAAAGTTCAACTATTTTCCAAATAAATTTTGAAGAAAACACAACCTGACACCTCTAAATTCTGAAATGGACTCCTGCTATATATCAGGAGGAAGATTCCATTTGGTACAAAAAGAGTTAAGGAATACCTTTCCTGGGGCCAGTTGTTCAAAACTAACGACGTCGTTAGTTAACGTATCGTTAAAACTTTGATCATTAAATATGGCAAATATGCTGAAATTTTTGCTGAAAAAATGTGAGCAGCTTTTGCAGATGCAAAAGCTGCTCACATTTTTTCAGCAAAAATACCAAAATTTATGTTATTATACTTGCTAGAAGAGTTAACAATATGACAACTAACGAGCTCGTTAAGCTAACGATGCTTTGAACAACTGGCCCCTGAACTTCTCTTCTGGGATCTTTGTTGAGGATACTTGTGAGAATGACCTCATCAAGGTGATTCTAAAATGTACCCATAATAAAGTTGTTTTTTTTCTGAAGACATTAGAAAAGTCATCCTCGTCACTGCCACTAAGATGAATCTGGAGCTATTCAACAGGGTATCCTGTAGAAATCTCTTCCAGAAGATTTTAACAATGATCACAGAAAATAACAATCTTGCTTGCATCTGTCAATGAGTAGAAGATAGAAACTCTGTTCTCTGACTTCGTTTTCTAGTAGTTGACCAGCAACACAGACCTGCAATGGGTATAAAATGTTACTATGAGTCGCACATAAGAGGGGTTATCCACATTTTCTGCACAGAAACATGTTGTGGGTATTCATTAGAAGCACATCAGTGATGTGCTTCTAATCGTTACGAAAACACGCCTATACAAATGCACTGTAAATTTTACTGCCGAAAAACGCAAATTTTCAGATGAAAAATTGTGATATTTTTCTTATTTCTGCTTAAAACAGATTGTGACTACTCATTAGAACCGCCTCGTTGAGGTGGTCCTCGTCGAGGTGGTTCTAACGAGTACCCACAATCTATGTTTTTTGCGCATAAATAAGAAAAATAATGTATACCCCACAAAACCCCAGTTTTACTATATAAAAGTGGGGTTTAAAGGGGTCACTTCTATATAGGCGTGTTTTCATGAAGGAATACCCACAATATATGTTTTTGAGCAGAAATAAGAACAAGATGTTTTTGTGAAACACTGATGCCCCAAGACAGCGCATGTTAAATATGAAAGTAGTATCACTAAGCGATCTTAAAAAAGTAGGTCAAGGTCACATGCTAAAAAATTATGGGATTGTTGGAAAGGTCATGTGACATAGAATGCACATGTGAAATATGAAAGCCCTATCAGTTATGGCCAATGTTAAAGTTTTTAAAAAGTAGGTCAAAGGTCAAGGTCACAAGGTCAAAAATTATGGTACCACTGGAAAGGTCTTGTGAAAAAGAATGCACATGTGAAATATGAAAGCCCTATCACTTATCAATTAAAAGTTATGGCCAGTGTTAAAGTTTAAAAAAAATGAAAAAAGTAGGTCAAAGGTCAAGGTAACGCGATCAAAAATTATGGAACCACTGGAAAGGTCTTGTGATAAGGTATACACCTGTGAAATATGAGAACTCTTATCTATTACCATTCAAAAGTTATGCCCAATATCAAGGTTTTTATAGACAGACAAACAGACCAAAAACTATATGCCCCCCGAAGCCCGATTCCGGGGGCATAAAAATATCACAATTTTTTGGATGAAAAATGTACCTTATCCAGAGCTATGTGCGTCAAACAATCAAAGCACTGACAATTATCTCTGAAAGGTCCTGAACAGGGAACTACGGTAGACTGTTTCATTTAACCCTTAAATATGTACTTTAAGCAATCAGTGTAGACCCTGATCAGATGCCATGTCCTACAGCACCTGATCTCCACAAACACTGTCTGCCCATGTGCCAGTACATGTTCTATAGTCCCAGATTAGAGGGGGGTGGGTATCCACATACAGTTGAACTTCAATGGCTCGAACACCTTTGGGACCTCGAAAATCTGTTCGAGACAGAGGTAGTTCGAGCCACTGAGGTTACTGTCAGGAGGCATAATGAGATACTTTTAGTCATCTTTTCGGTGTTCGATAATGAAAATGTATGTTGTGTGTACACATTAGAATCGCCTCATCGAGGCGATTCTAATGAGTACACACAGCATACATTTGCAAGATAAAGGACTAAAATCTCCTTAATTATCCCCCACTATTTCTAATATAGAGGATTTCGCTAGGGGCTCAAGAATAGGTTCGACACAACCATGGTAAATGAGCCATCGGTGTTCGAGCCATCGAAGTTCTACTGTATTTTTCTTTTTCTGCATGAAAACATGTTTTGGGTATCCATTAGAATCTGCACAAAAACATGTTGTGGCCACTCATGAGAAGTGACTTGCTGAGACGCTGCTAATGAATACCCTCAATGTATGTTTTCATGCAGAAATAAGAACAAGAGGGCCCAATGGCCCTATATCGCTCACCTGTGTACCAGAAAATCATTAGTGTAGGAGACCACTTGACATTGCTACATACTAAATATCTAAGCTCAGGCAAAGCGGTGTCCATGCGTATAAACCCTATTGGTTTCATTGGGCGACAGGGCTTGAGATGTAATTTCATCTCAATGTCGGGTAAAAAGTCCCACAAAATTGGAAGAGACATCTCCAAAATGACCTATAAAGTGTTGACAGGGATGTAAAACCTCAAATCAAACAAAATCTGTGCCTTATGGTTTTGGAAAAGAAGATTTTTTTTTAAGTTTTTTTTCCAGTATAAGTCTATAGGAGCTAAGGGGCCCCAGGGCGTGGCCTGTTTGGACCCCAGGAGCATGATTGGCAGGAATTATGTAGGTGACCACTTGCCGCTGCTAGATGCTAATTACCTAAGCTCTGGGCCCTGCGGTTTCAGAGGAGAAGCTTTTTGAAGCTTTTTCCATTTTGAGTCTATGGGAGCGAAGGGGCCCGGGGGCGTGACCCATTTGGAACCCAGGGGCATGATTGGCAGGAATTATGTAGGTGACCACTTGCCGTTGCTACGTGCTAAATATCTAAGCTCTGTGCCCTGTGATTTCAGAGTAGAAGATTTTTGAAGCTTTTTTCCATTATGAGTCAATCTATAAGAGCTAAGGGGCCCCAGGGCGTGGCCCATTTGGAACCCAGGGGCATGATTGGCAGGAATTATGTTGGTGACCACTTGCCGTTGCTACATGCTAAATATCTAAGCTCTGGGCCCTGTGGTTTCAGAGAAGATTTTTGAACCTTTTTTTCCATTATGAGTATATAGGAGCTAAGGGGCCCAGGGGTGTGGCCAATTTTGACCCCAGGGGCATGATTGGCAGGAATTATATAGGTTACTACTTGCCATTGCTACATGCTAAATATCTAAGCTCTGAGCCCTGTGGTTTCAGAGAAGAAGATTTTTGAAGCTTTTTTCCATTATGAGTCTATGGGAGCGAAGGGGCCCCGGGGCGTGGACCATTTGGAACCCAGGGGCATGATTGGCAGGAATTATGTAGTTGACCACTTGCCCTTCCTACATGCTAAATATCTAAGCTCTGGGCCCTATGGTTTCAGAGAAGAAGATTTTTGAAGCTTTTTTCCATTATGAGTCTATAGGAGCGAATGGGCCCCGGGGCGTGGTCCGTTTGGAACCCAGGGGCATGATTGGCAGGAATTATGTAGGTGACAACTTGCTGTTACTACATGCTAAATATATAAGCTCTGGGCCCTGTGGTTTCAGAGAAGAAGATTTTTGAAGCTTTATTTCCATTATGAGTCTATGGGAGCGAAGGGGCCCCGGGGCGTGGCCCATTTGGAACCCAGGGGCATGATTGGCAGGAGTTATGTAGGTGACCACTTGCCGTTGCTACGTGCTAAATGTCTAAGCTCTGTGCCCTGTGATTTCAGAGAAGAAGATTTTTGAAGCTTTTTTTTTCATTATGAGTCTATAGGAGCTAAGGGGCCCCGGGGCGTGGCCCATTTGGAACCCAGGGGCATGATTGGCAGGAATTATGTTGGTGACCACTTGCCGTTGCTACATGCTCAATATCTAAGCTCTGGGCCCTGTGGTTTCAGAGAAGATTTTTGAACCTTTTTTTCCATTATGAGTATATAGGAGCTAAGGGGCCCAGGGGTGTGGCCAATTTTGACCCCAGGGGCATGACTGGCAGGAATTATATAGGTTACTACTTGCCATTGCTACATGCTAAATATCTAAGCTCTGGGCCCTGTGGTTTCAGAGAAGAAGATTTTTGAAGCTTTTTTCCATTATGAGTCTATGGGAGCGAAGGGGCCCCGGGGCGTGGACCATTTGGAACCCAGGGGCATGATTGGCAGGAATTATGTAGTTGACCACTTGCCCTTCCTACATGCTAAATATCTAAGCTCTGGGCCCTATGGTTTCAGAGAAGAAGATTTTTGAAGCTTTTTTCCATTATGAGTCTATAGGAGCGAATGGGCCCCGGGGCGTGGTCCGTTTGGAACCCAGGGGCATGATTGGCAGGAATTATGTAGGTGACAACTTGCTGTTACTACATGCTAAATATACAAGCTCTGGGCCCTGTGGTTTCAGAGAAGAAGATTTTTGAAGCTTTTTTTCCATTATGAGTCTATGGGAGCGAAGGGGCCCCGGGGCGTGGCCCATTTGGAACCCAGGGGCATGATTGGCAGGAATTATGTAGGTGACCACCTGCCATTGCTACATCCTAAATATATAAGCTCTGGGCCCTGTGGTTTCAGAGAAGAAGATTTTTTAAGCTTTTTTTTCCATTATGAGTCTATGGGAGCGAAGGGGCCCCGGGGCGTGGCCCATTTGGAACCCAGGGGCATGATTGGCAGGAATTATGTAGGTGACCACCTGCCATTGCTACATGCTAAATATATAAGCTCTGGGCCCTGTGGTTTCAGAGAAGAAGATTTTTGAAGCTTTTTTTCCATTATTAGTCTATGGGAGCGAAGGGGCCCTAGGGCGTGGCCCATTTGGCACCGAGGGGCATGATTGGCAGGAATTATATAGTTGACCACTTGCCCTTGCTACATGCTTAATATCTAAGCTCTGGGCCCTGTGGTTTCAGAGAAGAAGATTTTAAAATGTTTTCCCATTATAAGTCTATGGGAGTTATATGTTGCCATGGCATTCCAATCTGATCAGCCCAAAAACCTTACGCAGCCTTTCCCCCTACCTGATGATGATTCACATGAAATTTGATCAAGATTGGCCATGGGGTATTGGAGATATACTCATTTGAAATTGTTTACGGACGCACGCACGCACGACAGACGACGGACAAAAAGTGATCCCAAAAGCTCACCTCGTCACTACGTGACAGGTGAGCTAACAATATCAGTACTTTTGGATGAGAAAAGCGCCTTATCTAGAGTTATGCTGAGTCCTTGAGCCAAGTCCAGATTTTACAGTTAACCAGCCATCTATACACAGCATTTACGTGGAGCGACTGACACAAATCAGCAGCCATTCACTTCTTAAATTTTTACACAGCACTCTGATGTCACAGGGATAATAGTGTTGCTATAAATAACTGATACCAGGGGCCTCAGCTGTTCAAAACTAATGGCATCGTTACTTAACACATCGTTAAAACTTTGATCATTTAATATGGCACACCCCAATATTTTTGCCAAAAAAATGCGAGCATCTGCTTACATTTTTTCAGCAAAAATACCACTGTGTCAGAAATTGTACTTACAAGAACAGTTAACAATTTTACCACTATCTAGCTTGTTAAGATAAGTTCATCATAACGATGCTTTGAACAACTGGACCTTAGAAAAATGGAGAAATAGAGAAAAAAAGCTACAAAGGTGAGGGCCTTTATTATGAAAACATGCCTATACAAATACATAGTAAATTAATTTTATCGCCGGAAAAAGGAAAATTTTAAGATGAAAAATTGTGATATTTTTCTTATTTCTGCTCAAAATATAGATTCTGGGTACAGGTCAGAACCTCCTCATCTCATCGAGACGGTTCTAACAAGTACCCACGGTCTATATTTTAGAACAGAAATAAGAAAAAAAAAAAGCTTTATCCCTGAAAACCCCAGTTTTACTATACAAGAGGGCCATGATGGCCCTGGATCGCTCACCTGATCCATAGTGTAACAAGTGGGTCCCAGGATTATAATGTGCATAATGTTGAGGGAGGTCTAAAAAGGTGAAGCTTCATACCAAACATCAACAAAGGCTATAATTTGAACAATCTTGGCAAAGGTTCACTAGATGAAGTTACACATCAAATATCAAAGACCTGGGCTATTCCCTACATAAGCCTATGCAAAACCAAATGGCCCTGGGGCTATATACATGTAAGTCTATGTAAAACCAAAGGGCCCTTGGGTGGGGGCATTTGTGGCCCCAGGGCTATAATTTGAACAATCTTGGTAGAGGTCCACTAGATGAAGCTCCATACCAAATATCAAAGACCTGGGCCTTGCAGTTTCAGAGAAGAAGATTTTTAAAGATTTCCCTTTATAAGTCTATGTAAAACCAAAGGGTCTCGGGGCAGCGACATTTTTGGCCCCGGGGCTATAATTTGCACAATCTTGATAAAGGTCCACTAGATGAAATTTCACACCAAATATCAAAGAGCTAGGCCTAGTGGTTTCACAGAAGAAGATTTTTTTTAAAGATATTCCCTATATAAGTCTATGTAAAACCAAAGTGCCGCACAGCGGGGGTATTTTTGGTTTCAGGGCTACATGTATAATTTGAACAATATTGATAGAGGTCAACTAGCTGAAGCTTCATACCAAATATCAAAGACCTTGGCCTTGTGGTTTCAGAGAAGAAGATTTTTTAAGATTTTCCCAATATTAGTCTATGTAAAACCAAAGGGCCCTGGAGCAGGGGCATTTTTGGCACCAGGGCAATAATCTGAACAATCTTGGTAGAGGTCCATTAGATGAAGCTTCATGCCAAATATCAACGTCCTGGGCCATGAGGTTTCAGAGAAGAAGATTTTTTAAGATTTTCCCTATATAAGTCCATGTAAAACCAAAGGGGCCCGGAGCGGGACATTTTTGGTCTCAGGACTATAATTTGAATAATCTTGATAGAGGTCCACCAGATGAAGCTTCATACCAAATATCAAAGACCAAGGCCTTGTGGTTTCAGAGAAGATTTTTAAAGATTTTCCCTATATTAGCCTATGTAAAACCAAAGGACCCGGGAGCTGGGGCATTTTTGGTCCCAGGGCTATAATTTGAACAATCTTGGTAGATGAAGCTTCATACCAAAAATCAAAGTCCTGGGCCTTGCGTTTTCAGAGAAGAAGATTTTTAAAGATTATCCCTATATAAGCCTATGTAAAACCAAAGGGCCCCGGGGCGGGGGCATTTTTTGCCCCAGCACTTTAATTTGAACAATCTTGGTA
Organism: Lucinisca nassula; assembly: GCA_963580285.1. NCBI lineage: Eukaryota > Metazoa > Mollusca > Bivalvia > Lucinida > Lucinidae > Lucinisca > Lucinisca nassula. Next base: position 1,492,730 of record OY757012.1, read on the forward strand.
GGGGTCCACTAGATGAAGCTTCATACCAAATATCAAAGACCTGGACCTTGTGCTTTCAGAGAAGAATTTTTAAGTTTTCAGTGAAAAATCCAATTTTGGCTCCTGTGACCTAGATGTGCAACGGTTGGTTGGTTGATTTGAGGTTTAACATCCCCGTCAACACTGTAAAGGTCATTTTGGAGACGTTGCTTCCAATTTTGTGGGACTTTTACCCGACACTGAGATGAAATGACATCTCAAGCCATGTCGCCCAATAGGGTTTATTAGCATGGACGGTCTGCCTCTCACCGCGGTTCATGGACAGGACAAAATATGGATTTTGGGTACTGTATGGGTACTCATTAGAATCGCCTCATTGAGGTAGTTCTAAGGAGTACCCACAATATATATTTTAGAGCAGAAATAAGAAAAATAAGGTTTACTCCTGTAAACCCCAGTTTTACAATATAAAAGTGGGGCTCAAGGGGGTCAGAATTATGTGTGTGCTCGTGATGCATACCTCTATGTGAGAAGAGCCAGACTGCGAGAAGTGCAGGACCAAACCCATGGCAGCCTTTCAAGTACAACGCGGATGTTTCATGTGTCTCACGATTGTTGTGAAAAACGAGTGACAGAATGTAAAATAAACGTGGAGTGGGTTTTGCGATGAACATAAACCTGTTCTCATTCCCTGTCATTTGGGAACAATATAAAGAGAATACCAGATTTGTGTCTTTTGATATCCAGTTTATCAGGCAAGGCTTCGAGAATGCTTGTAGAAATGCCAGGATTGCTGAGCGATTCTACAAGCGTTCTCCAAGCCGAGTCTGATAAACTTGATATCAAATGACATGAATCTGGTATTCTAATTATCAGTTTATCCCCCTTTACAATTTCTATATATGCTATTGACTATAAATTATCGATTGTCCTCAGTGCATCCCAATATTCCGGCGTGCAATAATCGGTCAATATATTTAGTATCAGCTATGCATAATTTTTCCTATGATATTTTTTCAAGCAATTTTTCCAATTTTCCAGTAATAATAACATTAATATGCAGTTTCAGAGAAGAAGATTTTTTTAAAGATACTCCCTAAATAAGCCTATGTAAAACCAAATGGCCTCGGGGGCGGGTGCAGTTTTGGCCCCAGGGCTATAATTTGAACAATCTTGGTAGAGGTCCACTAGATGAAGCTCCATACCAAATATCAAAGACCTGGGCCTTGCAGTTTCAGAGAAGAAGATTTTTAAAGATTTCCCTTTATAAGTCTATGTAAAACCAAAGGGTCTCGGGGCAGCGACATTTTTGGCCCCGGGGCTATAATTTGCACAATCTTGATAAAGGTCCACTAGATGAAATTTCACACCAAATATCAAAGAGCTAGGCCTAGTGGTTTCACAGAAGAAGATTTTTTTTAAAGATATTCCCTATATAAGTCTATGTAAAACCAAAGTGCCCCACAGCGGGGGTATTTTTGGTTTCAGGGCTACATGTATAATTTGAACAATCTTGATAGAGGTCAACTAGCTGAAGCTTCATACCAAATATCAAAGACCTTGGCCTTGTGTTCAGAGAAGAAGATTTTTTAAGATTTTCCCAATATTAGTCTATGTAAAACCAAAGGGCCCTGGAGCAGGGGCATTTTTGGCACCAGGGCAATAATCTGAACAATCTTGGTAGAGGTCCATTAGATGAAGCTTCATGCCAAATATCAACGTCCTGGGCCATGAGGTTTCAGAGAAGAAGATTTTTTAAGATTTTCCCTATATAAGTCCATGTAAAACCAAAGGGGCCCGGAGCGGGACATTTTTGGTCTCAGGACTATAATTTGAATAATCTTGATAGAGGTCCACCAGATGAAGCTTCATACCAAATATCAAAGACCAAGGCCTTGTGGTTTCAGAGAAGATTTTTAAAGATTTTCCCTATATTAGCCTATGTAAAACCAAAGGACCCGGGAGCTGGGGCATTTTTGGTCCCAGGGCTATAATTTGAACAATCTTGGTAGATGAAGCTTCATACCAAAAATCAAAGTCCTGGGCCTTGCGTTTTCAGAGAAGAAGATTTTTAAAGATTATCCCTATATAAGCCTATGTAAAACCAAAGGGCCCCGGGGCGGGGGCATTTTTTGCCCCAGCACTTTAATTTGAACAATCTTGGTAGGGGTCCACTAGATGAAGCTTCATACCAAATATCAAAGACCTGGACCTTGTGCTTTCAGAGAAGAATTTTTAAGTTTTCAGTGAAAAATCCAATTTTGGCTCCTGTGACCTAGATGTGCAACGGTTGGTTGGTTGATTTGAGGTTTAACATCCCCGTCAACACTGTAAAGGTCATTTTGGAGACGTTGCTTCCAATTTTGTGGGACTTTTACCCGACACTGAGATGAAATGACATCTCAAGCCATGTCGCCCAATAGGGTTTATTAGCATGGACGGTCTGCCTCTCACCGCGGTTCATGGACAGGACAAAATATGGATTTTGGGTACTGTATGGGTACTCATTAGAATCGCCTCATTGAGGTAGTTCTAAGGAGTACCCACAATATATATTTTAGAGCAGAAATAAGAAAAATAAGGTTTACTCCTGTAAACCCCAGTTTTACAATATAAAAGTGGGGCTCAAGGGGGTCAGAATTATGTGTGTGCTCGTGATGCATACCTCTATGTGAGAAGAGCCAGACTGCGAGAAGTGCAGGACCAAACCCATGGCAGCCTTTCAAGTACAACGCGGATGTTTCATGTGTCTCACGATTGTTGTGAAAAACGAGTGACAGAATGTAAAATAAACGTGGAGTGGGTTTTGCGATGAACATAAACCTGTTCTCATTCCCTGTCATTTGGGAACAATATAAAGAGAATACCAGATTTGTGTCTTTTGATATCCAGTTTATCAGGCAAGGCTTCAAGAATGCTTGTAGAAATGCCAGGATTGCTGAGCGATTCTACAAGCGTTCTCCAAGCCGAGTCTGATAAACTTGATATCAAATGACATGAATCTGGTATTCTAATTATCAGTTTATCCCCCTTTACAATTTCTATATATGCTATTGACTATAAATTATCGATTGTCCTCAGTGCATCCCAATATTCCGGCGTGCAATAATCGGTCAATATATTTAGTATCAGCTATGCATAATTTTTCCTATGATATTTTTTCAAGCAATTTTTCCAATTTTCCAGTAATAATAACATTAATATGCAGTTTCAGAGAAGAAGATTTTTTTAAAGATACTCCCTAAATAAGCCTATGTAAAACCAAATGGCCTCGGGGGCGGGTGCAGTTTTGGTCCCAGGGCTTTAATTTAAACAATCTTGATAGCGGTCTTCTAGATGAAGCTTCACACCAAATATCAAAGATCTGGGCTCAGCCGGCTGAGGCATTTGTGGCCCCAGGGCTACAATTTGAACAATCTTGGTAGAGCTCTACCAGATGAAGCTCCATACCAAATATCAAGGACCTGGGCCTTGCTGTTTCAGGGAAGAAGATTTTTAAAGATTTCCCTTTGTAAGTCTATGTAAAACCAAAGGGTCTCGGGGCTGGGGCTTTTTGGCCCCAGGGCTATAATTTGCACAATCTTGATATAGGTCCACTAGATGAAATTTCACACCAAATATCAAATACCTAGGCCTTGTGGTTTCACAGAAGAAGATTTTTTTGGATTTTCTCTATATAAGTCTATGTAAAACCAAAGGGCCCTGGAGCGGGGGCATTTTTGGTCTCAGGGCTATAATTTGAACAATTTTGGTAGATGTCCACTAGATGAAGCTTCATACCAAATATCAAAGATCTAGGCCTTGTGGTTTCAGAGAAGATGATTTTTAAAGATTTTCCCAATAAATAATAATCAAAAATGAGTTCCTTTAAGAGCAATGAAAACATTCATAAGAATGAAGATGGGTCATACTACGTAGTTTCGGCTAATAAAGCCTCATCAGTGACCTTGTAATGATCCGGCAAAGAAAGCCAGAGGAAACATACTGCAATTTTACGAATTTCGAATAGGCAGTCGATTCAAAGACTGATATAAATCAAAATGGGGTCCAAATAATTAAAAACCTGTCTAGAATATGAGTCTAAACCAATAATTTATTTCTGATTTCTCAGAATATTCACACTGATCTCAAAGGACCAAAAGTAAAATATAAACTGCACTATGGTTGATGTACGGGGAGACGTTTTACGGCCGCCACACGGCACAACACCAGCTGCAGTGAAGGCAAATAATAATCAAAAATGAGTTCCTTTAAGAGCAATGAAAACATTCATAAGAATGAAGATGGGTCATACTACGTAGTTTCGGCTAATAAAGCCTCATCAGTGACCTTGTAATGATCCGGCAAAGAAAGCCAGAGGAAACATACTGCAATTTTACGAATTTCGAATAGGCAGTCGATTCAAAGACTGATATAAATCAAAATGGGGTCCAAATAATTAAAAATAATTAATTAAGACTGTGTAAAATCAAAGGGCCCCGGAGCGGGGGCATATAGTATTTATATATTTGCCCTGTCTGTCTGTCTGTCCATGTATCAAGAAACTTAAAATACTTGGTTAAGTAACCAAGTAATATAGCAGGCTTTTATTGGAGAAATATTGCTGGTTGTCAGGAGCATTTTATATAGCAAAAATGCTTCTGACAACCGGTTCTCAGGAGACGCAGCCTTTGAGTTTTGTAAGCATGCTGATCACTGATACAAACAAGACAAGTTTGGAACATGTTTGGCCCACAGCTCCCATTCTCTTATACACACAAACCCTGACATGACATGGGTCAGGCGGGGGCGGACGATTTGGCCAGCGGACGATTTGGCCTAGGACAATTCGGCCTAGGACAATTTGGCCAGCCAAAAATACTGGGTAGGACAATTTGGCCAAACTGATTTCTCCTAGCGGTTTTACCAGTTCTTAATCTATCAATCATTTCATTAGCATTTTTTCTTCATTTGGCTTCATATTTTCAGTGATTTTTCTGTCATTTCTTGGCTTTGATGAGTGAAAATCAAATGTTGACATAAGAGAAAATGGCATAGTTTGAGCAGATTCATTTGACAACATATTTTTATCACACATCATTACATATTTTCTGCTCATTTATAGTATTTGAGCCCAGTCAACACTATTTAGGACGTATTGAACACAGTGTTCAACCCAGGATTTGGGGTTTGGGGGCCCTCTTGGCCCACAGGAGGGCCCACAGGCCTTGGAAAATGGGGCCATTCGGAAATTTAGGGGGCCCTTAAATTATACTATATAAAGTTACCAGATTTATCTTAAGGTTTTAGCTGCATGATAAAAATGGACACAAAACAAGTTTAACAGCACAGACAAAATCTGTTAGTTTATCTACCCATATTCTAATACAGAGTTGGTCACATTTGCTCATTGGATAAAGTGTCTTGCTCAAGTGCTAAATGCATGTTTTATCTAGAATGAATGCCATTAAAATAGTTCTGGAAGAGAAGAACTCTATAATAAATAGCGCCCGCATCAGTATATTGCGGTATATCGGTCCGGTATTTAGCGTAAGCCGCACGGCACACACGAATTTGGCGTAAGCCGCCCGGCGCACACAAGTGTACCGAACATGGCCGCATCCCCGGTAAACAAAACGTCGATTTCGGTTTATAAAAATAAGAATTGTTGCTAGTTAAACATATGAAACAAGAAATTATTCTAAGTTATTTTGTTCAGGCAACATGCAGTGTTTGATCAACTCAACAATACGCAACAGGCAGCCGAAAAACCGCGAGAAAATCGCAAAAATGAACTCCCGAAGAAACAGTCTATTCTACAGTTGCGCCCGACGGGCCCATTGAATGATCTCTAGTGCGCCCCTCATGTGAAAAGCAGGCCCAGGGCGCAATGGCGCAGCCTAGATTGAACACTGGAACAGATCAGTTTCCCTAAGTGCAAGTGGTTAAACAGTGTGGTGCACATTCTTGAACCAGGCAGGTATCACATGAACAAATCCGTGAATATAGAGAAAATTAGGGTTTATGAGGGTATACATTATTTTTCTTATTTCTGCTTCAAGACATAGGTTGTGGGTACTCATTTGACCAGTCAAAAAATCAATCAGCCAATTAACCATGCATGCAAGAAAATATGCTAATTAAACAAATTTAACTAAAAATCACAATGCATACACAAACAAACAAACAAAACTATCAAAATAAGTGTGGAATAGCTAATTAAGAACACAAGGAACCAAGACCAGTCAGCAAATCAGTTAGCCAATTAACCATGAATACCAAAACATGTAAATAATCTTGTTTTCCAGCCAATTTAAAAAACACTGTTAAATTAATTTATTTATTTAATATTTCATTTTTGTTTATTTTATTGTATTTTTTTTGTGTTTGGGGGATTATAGTTTATAACCATTTTTGTTAATTTGCTCATAAAGAATATCTCAGGCCAAAAGTTTCAAAAGTTCAAAAACAACAATAAAAAAAATCTAATTGTTTAAAATCTTCTATAAAATGTTCCTTCAACATATTCAAACATTACTGTATATTAAAAACAAACCTGAAACATTAAATTTTCAGTTTAAACTAGTCATTATATTAATCTGGCCAAACTGTCCTACCCAATATTTTTGGCTGGCCAAATCGTCCTAGGCCGAATTGTCCTAGGCCAAATCGTCCTACATTCGGGTCAGGCACACTTTCACACATCATTTGTTTAATTGGTGTCATTCACACTTGTTATCACTTCTTAAAGTGACATAATTAAGTACAATAAACAGGGGGATTAGCAGTCAAACATAAAGGTGGGCTGTCAAATAGGCAACAATTTATTGCCAAAAAGTGTCCTTATTTAAACAGGCATAACTTTACTTTTTGGTCAATTTCAGTGACATTTGCGCTTAAATGTAGGGCAACATTTACTCCATCTGAAAAAGGACATGGTGTTGGAAAAAAATAGGGCATGGCACTAGAGAAAAGGGACGTGACACCAGGGCATGTTAAATAGGGCTGGGGGAAACACTATCAGGGCAACATGTTACAATGCAATTAATATAGGGGGTAACTGATAATAATATTTCACTGACTATAAAGTACCATCACCTTTGTCAAGGACTTGAAGTCAGGACAGTATTTGCAGTCGCAGTTGTATTCATGTCATTGACAATCGACTTTACAGTAGTGTGGTCCTCCATGGAGCCCACAGTCCCAGGGCTAGTAACAGCCCCAGTCGATGCCGGTGAAATCGTTGTTGTCTTCAGTTTGGGCTCCCAGATCAGACTGTAATAAATTGCCAGAACAATAGCTGCAAGAGATACGGCAAGGACGTACGCCAGAACTGTTGCCAGTCGCACCCATTTCTTGTTGGTTTTAGCAGCCATCTTCTTGTTTTTATCGGCTGAGAATGTAGGTCCTTTATTTGCAGCTGCGTTCGCAACGTTAGATCTAAAGACAGTATTATTGCCGTCTTCCTTTTCCATAGCAATTCTTAATTCGACTACACAAAGTTTTCACGCTTTTAACTCCTAAAGTCGCTTTTTATGTCAACTTTTTACCACACCTCAGTTCAGCATCATCAACAATGCTAATTACACACGTGATGCCCCCTGTAAACATTGCTGGTCAAGGGAGGTAATAAATAATTTAACTATTGATACGAATTTCGTGTCGATCATATATCAACACTGTAGCTCGCTCTGCTGGCGAGCTTTGTACATCTTTGATTAGGTCATGCAGTGCGGGACTACACTGACTGATTCGACTCCCGCATGGGTCGGCAACATTCTTTCGTGGAGATTGATCATGAAATCTTTTCTACGGTCATTCTCTCCCTTCCGCTGATTCAAGAAGGGCAGTTGTCAGTTTCTGGCAAAAGAATGTGCAATGTACTGGTTAACCGCTTACGTATAAGCCTGCCCAGGAAAGTGTCGATAGGTAAACTGACCGGCTCAAAAATGACCTAAATAGTGTTGACTGGGCCGTTAAACTCCAATACAAACAAACAAACACTGACTGAACGTGAAATAACCGCCCAGATAGCACACAATGGCGGACCAAAGTCGGACCGACAGAGAAACAACGTTACCACGTCGTATCACTGTCAGTTTGCTGGCTGGGCGGTAAGTAAGCTAAATTCTAAATTTAGCGCACCACCTAACTGAGGTAATGGCCAAGTATTCATGACCAACTCAGTATATAAAGCTAGCTAGATAGACAGCTAGATAGATAGATAGACAGACAGATAGATAGATAGGTAGATAGATAGATAGATAGATAGATAGATAGATAGATAGATAGATAGATAGATAGATAGATAGATAGATAGATAGATAGATAGATAGATAGATAGATAGATAGATAGATAGATAGATAGATAGAAGAAAGGTTAAAGACATTTTGTTTGAGTTGAGGTTTTCCGTCCCCGTCAAAACAATTTTCCGTGGGACCATGGAGACGTAAAACACCAGAACACATGCTCTGTCTCCAGTTGGGCCCATCGGAGTCTACCTGTTGTTTTTTTTTGTTGTGTATTTCAGTGATTTGTTGCTGTCGAGTCCTCTGTGGTTGTTTGATTTTTGTGTTCTCGGTGATGTTGTGAGTTAGGAAGCCTTCAGAATCAAACCTTCATGCGGACTGAACAGATTATTTGTCAAAATCGCTTCGGAATCAAGGGCGAGGATTGCGACCGCGTAAAATAGATTTAAGACCCCAGCCCTCAACCCACCCTGAAATTCTTTTCATTGACCTCCCTAGGCGGTTCTTCTGTCGCGGTTTATTGCTGTTATGGTTTGTCTTTGAGTGTGTATATCGCTTATATCTTTTTGTTTTGGATAATCAATTGGCCATTTTGTGGGAAAGTAACTGTCCTTTTGGCTTTCCGCTATTGGTGTTTCCATCAGGGTCTAGTTATTTAATGTTTGAGTTTCTTTCCCCTTGTTATCTTCGATGTGAGATGTGAGTTAATTTAACGATTCCTGATCATTGCCTTCACTTCTATTTTCTATACGGGAATACAGCTAATATAATACATGTAGCTCGTCTGTCATTACTGACAATGACCAATCTTGATCATGTGCGATAAATGCTATTAGACGATAGCTGATGAAACTTTATCAGTATTCAAGGTCAAGGCCATTATTTGACCTTGACTCAAGATCATTCGGATATGAAAAATTAAAACTTATTTTCCTCTGAAAGCTGTATGCCATTTGTAGCCGAATTTCATATGAAAACCTGTAGGAACAAAGAAATGAAAATAAATTAAAATGGTTACATGACCAAGATGGCCACCATGCCCAAATAAGGTAAAAAAAAAACATTCAGACATCTTATTCTCCTGAACCAGAGGACCGATTGTCATGAAACTTAGCTTGTAGCATTGGGGACTCGGGCTAATCATAGTTTGTTCAATTGATGATGCTGGGATGACTTTAACTTATTTTACGCCAAATTTGGTCACATATAGACAATTGTATGGGGAAAAAAATCAATATTGTGTATTTTTCTCTGATCTGAAAATTAGTAGATGCAGTTAGCTAAATGAGCGGATGAACCTACATGAGTATACAAGGTCAAGAAATGACCTTGGCTGAAGATTAAAACTTATTTTCTACTGGAACATCGTGGCCGTTTGTGACCAAATTTGATATAAAAGCTTATAGAAACAAGAAAATGAAAATTTATTGATATGAGTTTGGTCACATGGCCGATATGGCCACCATGCCCATAAAGGGTAAAACAGTTCAGAAATCTTCTTCTCCGCAACCAATTGGCCAATTTTCATGAAACTTGGTATGTACATGGATCTTATTCTTCCTCTTTACAGAGGAATTCCTCTTTTTGACTCAATTTTTCCAACAATAAACATTCATAAATTTGATCTGAAATGCCCGGAACCACCATTTTGCAGGATATATAGGTATTTACTTCTGTTTTCTACAGATTTTCCTCCCACAGAGAAGTAGATCAATCACATCCCTGTATGTAGCATTGGGGTTTGGGTCCATTATAGTTTCCTCAAATGATGACCCCTTATATTCTTGACCTATTTTACGCCAAGGTCAAATTTAGTCGCACAGTCATTCGTATGGGAAAAGTAAAAAACGTGATTTTTTTTTCGAAAACTGTTGCAGCCTGTGATCTAAATATTGGTTAATGCAGTTAGCTAATTGAGTATAAAAGGTCAAGGTCATTCTCTGACCTTAGCGCAAGGTCATTCACCACATGAATTTGACTTTAATCGGCCTAGTGTTTTCGGCGGTGAAAATGTTTGAAAATGTTGACAGACAACAGGCAGACAGTCAGACAGGCAGACAACGGAGCACCTGTGATCCACTGGCTCAGGTGAGCTAAAAACCCTATGCCAGATTTCTTTTCTTTTTTCTTTTTTAGTCCTCCTACAGTCATAAGGGGCTATATTATACCTTTTTTTCGTATTGTAGCGGATAGGTTTGACTATTTCAAATCTTTTTTACCCATATTTAGAAGTTTTGGGTAATCCCCTACGACTGGTGAATCTAATCAGCGATTTTCCACTCTTAGTGGGTATAAAACACCTACCCGAAAATATAATTAAACCGTGACAATTTCTTCAGGGTTAGAAAATTTTATACGTTTTGGAAGATTGCAGTTGTTATATACATGTGTATATTTGATAATTGAATAAGAAAATATAAATTTACTTTCAACCCAGCAGGCACATTACGTAATTGTGACGTCACATCAACGTCGGTTCAACGCCATGACGTTTATGCAACGTCACATCAACGCCAGTGCAACGTCGTGACGTTGCATCGACGTTAATTTGACGTTGCCCTAGCGATGTGTGCCTGCTGGGAAGTGCTTAACCCATATATGCCTAGCGGCCCATTTTTTGGGACGTTGACAAACAGTGTACGTAGATCCAGATCAGACGCCATAGAATGCGGCGTCTGATCTGGATCTAACCTGTTTGCTCAAAGAAAATTCATTTTTTGTAGAATTTGCCACAAACTAAAACAAACTTGACGCTCTATAATAGGAAATGGACCACTCCAAACTTATTAGGTGGAAGATTCCATTGTCATATATGGGTTAAGAATTTAGCGGACTATTTTTCTTTGTCTGCTCTTCCCATGGCTTTCATAGATCGGTGCAATGTACGTGCGATTGCGATAAACGATGCTTCGCGCAGAGGAAGGAAGTTGTTTGCATTGGTCACCTGCGTTTTTGGTCTGACTGCATGACTACTAATCACAGTTTGCTCTCCAGGGATGGTCTTCACTTGACAACGGATGGTGTGAGGGAGTTATATTGAAACTTGACTTAGAGGCTGCTGTTCGGTTAAGTTTGAAACCAGTGACTCCTTTGTATATAAGTCTTAGTCCCCCGGTTCCAGCGCCCGTATCTGTTTGTTTTATGTCTTGCACTTAATACTCTTGTTTTTCGGACTCTGATTTTCCACCATTGTCCCCTGCTCTGCTACCAGCCACGCTGTTGATCAGGCTGCTCCCCGCACAGCAGCTGTGTTTGCTTTTCCCCGCCCGACCATTGGTTGAGCTGTTCCCCACCAAGCAGCTGTATCTGCTAGCGCTGCTCCCGCCCGGCAGCTGTGTCTGCTAGCGCTGCTCCCGCCCGGCAGCTGTGTCTGCTAGCGCTGCTCCCGCCCGGCAGCTGTGTCTGCTAGCGCTGCTCCCGCCCAGCAGCTGTGTCTGCTACCGCTGCTCCCGCCCAGCAGCTGTGTCTGCTACCGCTGCTCCCGCCCAGCAGCTGTGTCTGCTAGCGCTGCTCCCGCCCGGCAGCTGCGTCTGCTAGCGCTGCTCCCGCCCGGCAGCTGTGTCTGCTAGCGCTGCTCCCGCCCGGCAGCTGTGTCTGCTAGCGCTGCTCCCGCCCAGCAGCTGTGTCTGCTACCGCTGCTCCCGCCCAGCAGATGTGTCTGCTACCGCTGCTCTCGCCCAGCAGCTGTGTCTGCTACCGCTACTCCCGCCCAGCAGCTGTGTCTACTAGCGCTGCTCCCCGCCCAGCAGCTGTGTCTGCTAGCGCTGCTCCCCGCCCTGCAGCTGTGTCTGCTTCTCTATGCCAGCAGCTGTGTCTCCTGCTTCCCGCACAGCAGCTGTGTCTGCTGTCCCCATCCGACCGTTGTTTCTGCTTCTGCTTCTCACCGCCCGACCGTTGTTTTTGCTGCTCCCTGCCCTGTAGCTGTGTCTGCTGTTTCTCCCCAGCAGCTGTTTCTGCTGCTCATTGTCCAGCAGCTGTCTGATGCTCCTTGCCAAGCAGCTTTGTCTGTCATTCCCCTTCCAGAAGATAAGTCTGTTGCTTCGTGCCCAGCAGCTGTGTCTTTTGCTCCCGCCCAGCAACTATGTATGCTGTTCCCCGCCCAGCAGCTGCGTCTCTGCACCTCGCCAACAGCTGTTTCTACTGCTTCCCGCTCAGAAGCTTAGTCTATTTCTCTCCGCCTAGCAGCTGACACAGCTGTTCTCGGCCCCTAGTAACTATCTGCTGCTCCCCTCCCAGCAGCTGCGTCTAATGCTCCTTGTCGTGCAGCTGTGTCTGTGCCCAGCAACTATGTCTACTGCTCTCCGCCCAGCAGCTGTGTCAGCTGGTCTCCGACCAGCAACTATCTGCTGCTCCCCGCCCAGCAGCTGTGTCTAATGCTCCCCTTGCAAAGCAGCTGTGTCTGTGTGTCGGTGCCCAGCAGCTATGGTGCTCCATGCGTAGCAGCTGTATCTACTGCACCTTGCCCCGCATCTGAGTCTGCGAGTCTCTTCTGTTCCTCCCCGCCAAACACCTGTGTCTTTGTTCCTGGCCCAGCAGCTATTTCTGCTGCTCCCCGCCCTGCATCTGTGTCTGCTGCTTCCCACCAAGCAGCTGTGTCTACTGCTCCTTGCCCAACAGCTGTGTCCACTTCTCCCCCGTCTTGCAGATGTGTCTCTGCTCCTTGTCCAGCAGCTGTGTCTCTACTCCTTGCCCAGCAGCTGTTTCTATTGCTCCTTGCCCAGCCGTTGTGTCTGCTGCTCCCCATCTGATGGCAGTGACTACTGCTCCTTACCCAGCAGCTGTGTCTGCTGCTACCCCCACCTTGCTGTATCCCGCCCAGCAGTTGTGTCTGCTGTTTGCCCAGCCGCCCTTTCTGCTACTCCTTGCCCATCAACTGTGCTGCTCTCACGCCCAGCAGCTGTGTTTACTGCCCATTGCCCAGTAGCTGTGTCTACTGCTCCTTGCCCAGCAGCTGTGTCTGCTACTCCTTGCCCATCAACTGTGCTGCTCCCCCCGCACAGCAGCTGTGTTTACTGCTCCTTGCCCAGCAGCTGTGTCTGCTACTCCCCGCCCAGCAGCTGTGTCTGCTGCACCCCACCCAGAGGCCGTGTCTGCTGCTTGCCCAGTCGCCCTGTCTGCTACTCCTTGCCCATCAACTGTGCTGCTCCCCCGCCCAGTAGCTGTGTTTACTGCTCCTTGCCCAGCAGCTCTGTCTGCTGCTCCCGGCCTTGCAGCTATGTCTGCTGTACCCTGCCCAGCAGTTTTGTCTGCTGCTTGCCCACCCGCCCTGTCTGCAACTTCTTTCTCAGCAACTGTGTCTGCTGCTCCTCGCCCAGCAGCTGTGTCAGCTGCTCCCCGCCCAGCAACCACGACTGCCCCCGATAGATGTGGTCTCCTAAACACTTCCTAAGTTCTCTTTTATTCAAGAAAAGCTAAAATGAAATGCTAATTCATTAAGGCATTCATTGTAACATCTGTCTTGAACTGCGACTAAGGTGGAAGAATGCAAGAAATTTGTTTCATGTCCTACCTCTTTTCCTTTGTTTATTACGGCGTAGCCGTTATAGTTTTGCTTTTGTCCTACATTTTTCGTTATTCCATTGGTCAATAAAACCACATGTCCAAGGAGATGACCATTTCATTGGTCAATGATTTGCATAAATAAATCTACTAAAAAAAAACACGACAGTTTACCGAAGTTTTAAACTAGGAAATGTTTCATTTTTTATGTGAGACATGAATGAAAAATATATACAGTTTCGGCTTGCTCACCGTCTTGTCCTTTGATGACCATACGTCATATGTATAATTGTGTTTCTAGTGAATTCTGAAACTGCTACGGTGAATAGCTATTTTGACCTAATTTCACGTGGTTGGTCTATATAGCGAAAGGAACCATTTCGCGAAAGGAAGGTTCCTTTCGCGAAAGGAAGAATTTTCTGCGAAAGGAATTGTTTGTTTGATTTGAGGTTTAACGTTCCCATCAACACTGTGTATGTCGTTGCTTCCAAGTTTGTGGAACTTTTACCCGACATTAAGATAAAATGACACCTCAAGCCCTGTTGCCCAATGAAACCAATAAAGAGATATAGCATGACAAAAACATGTAATAATCGCATTACAAATTGACAGATGTTTAATTTACAATATATGCCCAATAAAAGTTGCAGTGTATCATTTGTCTTCAGCATACTTTATGTCCTCCATTTTAACACAAAATGGACATTTTCGAATATCATTAATGTTATATCAATTCTGAAAAGGAATAAGTGTAATTTGAGTTTTAGTTAGGTGCACATAAGATCAAGTTTCCGTCCGTTTGTCTGCTCGTCCGTTTGTTCGTCTGTCTATGCGTTTACGTTCACCATGGCGACAACCCTAAATGTTAACCCTAGAATTTGTGTTCAAAAACAGTAAATGATAAAGTTTTCTTATTTGTTGTGAGTACTTGAGATCAGGTTTTTAACCTTGACCTTTCACATTGACCTTAGCTCAAACAGGCGGGACACCGCCCTCTGCAAAGCTATTTTACCTCGCGTGACATCTGAATTGTTTGAATACAGTAAACCAGTTCATAGCTAGACAACTGTTGCTGTCACTATTGTAGCTCATATTTCTAAACAACCTTCCAATTAAATCTACGCCGCATATCTTTTTTAAAGATATTTCTTGTTTTCAATATTAAACTCGATCTTGCTAAGTGTGGTAGGCGGGGCTTAGACCGGTTGGTTAACTATGGTTAACAATGGATGCACGTGTTGGACAACTAAATAGAATATACCACGGCTATGTCAAATCAGTTTATGGGTGTAATTTGTTTTATTAAATTAAAGAGAAATTTGTTTGTTTGATTTGGGGTTTAACGTCCCCGTCAACACTGTAAAGGTCATTTTGGAGACGTTGCTTCTAATTTTGTGGGACTTTTACCCGACATTGAGATGAAATGACATCTCAAGCCCTGTTGTCCAATGAAACCAATAGGGTTTATTAGCATGGGCGGTCCGCCTCGCATCGCTGTTCCTGAACAGGCTTAGATCCTCTAAGCGGTTTACCAGTACTGGTGTGCGGGCCGGATTCAGCTCTGCGTGGAAGCATCATGCAGCCGATATATTTCTTCAAGCCCCTATGGGCGGGGGGCCATAAATTAAAGAAAAACGAGATCACTGAGGATACATGCAATTTGCTTATGTCAAGCAGGAGTAATTGGGGGATAGCATTTCCTTAAATATTCAATGTTAAAATATTGTGGGTATTTCCTTAGACTGACGTTGTCCAGTTTTGATGGCTGCACACTAAGTAGCATGTATATGCTGTAACAGAGACATCAAAACTAAAACAAACGCAACAAAATAACTTTGGCACTCTTCCCTATCAGAAGTCCTGTTTTTTTTTGTTTTTTTTTTTTTTTTGTTTTTGTTTTTTTCATTTGACACAGAAATGTTTTGTTATATTTAAGAAATAGATCAGCTCTAACTGTGATTTGTTGTGTAATAAATCACAGTTTGGAGGTCAGTTGTAAAGTAGACAAATCACAAGCGCGTAGCGCGCGTGATTTGTCTACTTACAACTGACCGATTTGTGATTTGTCTACTTTACAACTGACCTCCAAACTGTGATTTATTACACAACAAATCACAACAAATCACAGCTAGAGCTGATCTATTTCTTAAATGTACGCACACGGTGTTTTTTTTCACCACGTAAACAAGTCCGTGGAGTGAACTCCCCCTAAACTCCACTTTAAATAGAGAAAACTGGGGTTTATGGGGGTATAAATTACTTTTCTTATTTCGGCTCAAAACACAGATTGTGGGTACTCGTTAGAACCGCCTCAATGAGGTTCTAACGAGCACCCACAACCTATGTTTGCAGTACAAATAAGAAAAATATCACTGATTTTCATCAGAAAAGTAGCCATTTTGGAGTTGTGAAAAAATGCTCTTTGTCGTATGTCGCAGCGGTGTGTTTTACCTTTTCAGAATAAAAATGTTTAATCATGAAAACTTAAATGTGCATCTAGATAGATTTGTTTGTGATTTCAGAAAGCACGGACTAATTTAGGAGCTGAATATACTTCAAGCCAAAGTAAAATTGTAAAAAAAAACAACAACATTAGAGCAGTATGGAAAAGAGAGACAGAAAAAATAGAAAACAAAATTAAAGTGGGAGAGGATCACATGTGAGACGTCAAGTTCTGCGACGGAAGGTCAGGTGATTTTTCACTGGGCACTCCGATTTTCGCCCACCATTGATTAACGGTCGGCTCGATATGAGTGAAATAATATTGAAAGGGCCGTAAAACCACAACCAAACAAAAACAAACAAAAAAAACAAAAAAAACAAAAAAAAAAAAAAAAAAAAAAACATAAAAACAATAACCAAAAAAAACAACAAGAGGATGAGTTTGTCTGTCCTTCTGTCCGGTCACAGAATCCAGATCACCATAGAACTTGTATTTGACCTCATCTGAGTTGGTCATCGTGGTATAACAGTTGGATAAAGGGGAGTCTCGGCGTCATCAGGCGGTCATTATATATATATGCCTTTTGGAAGTCCTGAGAGCTTCCCAGCAGGCACACGTCGCTATGGCAACGTCAAATCAACGTCGGTGCAACGTCATGACGTTGCACCGACGTTGATGTGACGTTGCATAAAGGTCATGACGTTGTACCGACGTTGATATGACGTCACAATTACGTCATGTGCCTGCTGGGTTACTGCTTCACGTCGTTCTTCTTTAATGACAAACAAATCTTTCGAGATGCACATTTAAGTTTTCATAATTAAACATTTTTATTCTGAAAAGGTATAACTCACCGCTGGACATTCTCATGAACAGGCGTAATATTAATGTTAAATTTATCGCGATAAAATTTTGCTATCTCGTGGCAGAAATATGCCACCGTATGATATCTATTTATACACTGACCACCGAAAATATACTATATAAATAAATAAGTCTAAACAAGGAGGGCTCAATAAGGGGAAACAGCAGTCTAATAGTTTGTTCGGGTGCGTTCCTTGTTAATATCCCCCCACTCCTGAAAAGAGTTAATGACGTATAAAAGTAAAAAATGGTTTTTCCTATCTGTGCCAACAAAAGAAAATGAAGTGTAATAACACCTGCCTAGATCGCCCGCGACGGCCGGCATGTGGTAGCTCAGTGGTTAGTGCACTTAATTGTCTCTGATGCTAAAGGCACCCCCCCCCCGCCCCCCCCGGCTCGATTCCCAGTGGCGGTAATAAAATTACGGTGTCCGAACATGCTCCAGTGGCATCATTTGCAGGATGAATGCCACAAAGTGCACCGTCCTTCGGATCCGTACGTTAGAGGCCCCCTGTGCAGGGAGCAGGTTAAAGTGCTGATTTTGTTTGTTTGGTTTGAAGTTTAACGTCCCCGTCAACACTGTAAAGGTCATTAAAGAGACGTTGCTTCCAATTTTGTGGGACTTTAACCCGACATTGAGATGAAATGTCATCTCAAGCCCTGCCGTCCAATGAAACCAATAAGGTTTATAAGCATTGACTCACACCGTATTGCCTGGGCAGGCTTAGATCCTCTTAGCGGTTTACCAGCACTCGTGTGCGGGTCGGTTTCAGCTTTGCGTGGAAGCATCATGCAGCCCATCTATTTCTTCAAGCCTCAATGGGCGGGGGCTACAAATAGTGCTGACAAGTCAAGTAAATGTTATTTATGGTCGGGTCATTCATCTTGTCTAGTCACTTATATACATCTAGTACTGTTAGTAGCAGAAATATTAATGATTTGAAAATTTATGTCAATTATATGCAAAAACTGTTCGAAACACGTGATAAGCTTTCAAACTATTTGCACATTTACATCTATATTCCTTTACTTCTTAACCTAGGGGACTTCAGAAGGGATTCCGGTATACCAAGTGCTAAAGTCCCAACAGGCACATGTCGTAATTGTGACGTCACATCAACGGCGGTGCAACGTCATGACTTTTATGCAATGTCACATCTACGTAGGCGTGACGTTGCACAGGCGTTGATTTGACGATGCCCTGGCGGCCTGTGTCTAGTGGGTGGGTTAGCTGAAATAAAAGATAAGCAATTTAACTTAAAGTGGGTGAGATGAGTTCGTACATGATTATTGTTAAACTTCAGTTGGTACAAAGAAACAGATAGGCGAGAGTGTCAGGGATGGTTTTTGTTCCAACAGTTTTGCATGGGAATGTGTTGTTGGTGCTCATGCCATATAAGCCACCTCAGCGAGGAGGGTTGTGCTGGGTAGCTGCAGTATACATGTGTTTTCGTGTTGGTGGTCACCGATGCTCTTTCTCTTGCGTGGTTTGTATCATTGTAGAATTTCATGATTCGGCAGTGCTTAGGGCAACGTCAAATCAACGTCGGTGCAACGTCATAGATTTGACGTTGCATAAACGTCACGACGTTTTACCGACGTTGATGTGACGTCACAATTACGTCATGTGTATGCTTGGTCATTACCATTCATTGTGAATTAAAATTATTGTCCATGTCTTTACAACAATACTGGAACTTTTTCTTCCGACTAACGTATGATGCAAGTATCACAGACGACTGGTTTGGTCGATAGGGCCTATGCATGCATCAATCGGCTCGATCAGTCGACAACAGTACCCCGTGAATAGGGAATATGGGCCCCGTCAAGCGATTTTGGTACTTATCGCCTATGCGAGCAGCGAAGGTTCAGGCGAGCCTGCGCATCCGCGCAGTCTCGCCAGAACCTTCGCTGCTCGCTCATACAGACAGAAAGCCATATCCCTGGCCCCCTCTGAATGGCTGGGCATGCGCAGTTAAAATTTGTCATGACGGAATGCTCGAAGACACAAATTCGCTTGGCGGGGCTCAAATAACAGTTTCTTGTGTCTTAACCCATTTTGTACCAGAAACCCCAAAGTTGGCAAAAAGTGCAGGCCCAGATCAGATCAGGGTCTGCACTATTTGCAAAAAGTTGAGCCATTTTCCAAATAAATTTTTAAGAAAACATAACCTGATATCCCTGAATTTTGAAATGGACTCCTGCTATATTTTTAGGAGGATTTTGGTACAAAAAGGGTTATATCAGTTAATGTCGTCATTACGTAAGCTTATCAGTGATTAATGTCAACGCATTTTATCAGTTCATTGTTGACATTTCAAAGCCGCCTCCACGTGGATTTTATTGAAACTCATTAACTAGCCGTTCCCCTGGAGAGCCCCCTGGCAAATTATATAAAAACCGGGATTAGGCCACGCGATCGAACCATTCAGTTGTAA
This sequence comes from Lucinisca nassula, assembly GCA_963580285.1. Lineage (NCBI taxonomy): Eukaryota > Metazoa > Mollusca > Bivalvia > Lucinida > Lucinidae > Lucinisca > Lucinisca nassula. The sequence goes on from OY757012.1 coordinate 1,512,182, forward strand.
AAGTTGCCATGGCCGAGACCGTAAAAGTATTGTTACTGGAACAAACGGACTTAATTTTTAACATTGATGTGAAAATCCTTAATTTTATTTCACTGTTATATATTGTGTCTGGACTCGTAGCATTTGGGCTTCTTGTGTGGGGAATCACAGCCCCCTACGGACGATACTCCCGGGATGGTTGGGGGCTTCAGGTGAACGGAAAGTTTGCGTGGTTTGTACAAGAAATACCTTCATTTGCGATACCTGTATTTTTCTTGTACTCCAATGCTCCAGGTCTACAAAAATGGGCGAACTGCATACTATTGTCTCTCTTTATCACTCACTATTTTCAAAGGTAAGAAAAAATTATGTGTTAGAAATGTGGAACTTTTTTAGGTTGAGAAAAATTCTCCGACGCGATTTCGCGAAATAAACGTGCGCATATGCCTAGCGGACCTTTTTATTTGGGACAATGCCAAACAGTGTATACCCAGATCTGAGTATACACTGTTTGCTCAAAGTACACGCAGGCGCCCTACACGCATTTGTTTACAACTAAGCCTCCGTCCATAGGGGCTTGAAGAAATATATGGGCTGCATGATGCTTCCACGCAGAGCTGAATCCGGCCCGCACACTAGTACTGGTAAACGGCTTAGAGGATCTAAGCCTGTCCAGGAACCACGGTGCGAGGCGGACCATCCATGCTAATAAACCCTATTGGTTTCATTGGGCGACAGGGCTTGAGATGTCATTTCATCTCAATGTCTGGTAAAAGTCCCACAAAATTGGAAGCAACGTCTCCAAAATGACCTTTACAGTGTTGTGGGGGACGTTAAACCTAAAATCAAACAAACAATACCAATGAACAATAGATACACATTCACAATGAATTACAATAAATTACATTTGTACCCCCAAATAATAAATTGTGGATACAAACTAGGACCTACATGTCTGATTGTAGCAGAAATAAGTGTAACCACACTTTTGTCGGCTCCCGCCTATCGGGGCTTTAGGAAATAGATGAACTGCATGATGCTTCCTAGCAGAGCTGGCACCAACCACACACGAGTACTGGGAAACCGCTTAGAGGATCTAAGCCTGTGCGAGTCGGACCGTCCATGCTTATATATAGAAGTTCTGAATAGTTAGATCCTTTGGCCAGATGAACGAAAATAGTAGACTCGGGTTTTATTGAGTCTGTTCATGGACCCTATTGGTTTCATGGACGACAGGGCTTGAGATGTCATTTCATTTCAAAGTCGGGTAGAAGTCCAAAAATTGGAAGCAACGCCTCCAAAATAACCTATACAGTGTTGACGGTGACGTTTAACCTCAAACCAAACAAACACGTTTTTTTTATATCAAAAATACGTTAACAAGTCCGTGTAATCTGGGGCTTACATAGGGGGGGGGGGGGGGGGGGGGGGGGGGGGGGGTACATATTGTTTCTTATTTCTGATCCAGTAACGGGCCCCTCTTGGCCTCTGACTTTTAACCATTTTTGTACCACATGGAATCTTCCTCCTAAATAAAACATGAATTCATTTCAAAATTTAGGGGTATCAGGTTGTGTTTTCATCAAAACTTATTTGGAAAATGACTTAACTTTGATCAAACAGTGGAGTTTTGATCAAACAGTGGAGGCCCTGATCAGACGCCGCGTTCTGCGGCGTCTGATCTGGGCTTGCACTGTTTGCCAGTGTACCCGTTTTGGGGTTTCTGGTACTAAATGGGTTAATCATTTGGTCTCTCACTGCTGTGGTTCGTACCTCGCTCGGGTCACATATGAGACGCCCAGTTCTGCAACGGAAGGTCAGGTTTTTTTTTCTCCGGGTACTCCAGTTTTCGTCCTCCTCTGATCATAAACGATCGACTCGATATGAGTGAAATAATCTTGAAAGGGCCGTAAAACCAAAAAAAAAAAAAAAAAAATATGATCTACTCCAAGACATATAGGTTGTCGGTCAAAGCTGCTAACAAAGCCAACGAGGGGAGGTATTATGTTCCCCCACCGGAGGTGAGGGGGCATATTGTTTTTTGGTGAGGATCCCGTTTGGCTGGCATTGGCATCGGCGCTGGGGTAGCCTGTTTGAAGCACTATATCTCCACTTTATCTCATTAACGAATTGATTCATTTTAGTCAAACTTGGTACAACATATATCATTACAACATACCGCAGATTTGATTAGATTTTGATGACTTTGACCTTTTTTTATTCAATGGCACAGACCCCCAAAGACTGAATTTTGGCTTGTCTGCACCCTATTTCATGCACGAATGGGTGAAACTTGGTCAAACTGGGTACACTATATCATTGCAACCTATCAAAGATTTGATTAGATTTGGTGGCCTTGACTTTATTTTCTAGGGCACACGTCCCCCAAAACTGTCAATTTTGGCTTGTCTGCACTCTACCTGATGAACGAATAGATGAAATTTGATCATACTAGGTACAATATATCATTGCAACCTACCAAATATTTGGTTAGATTTTGGTGACCTTGACCTTATTTTCAAGGGCACATACCACCATAGGCTGTGAATTTTGGCTTGTCTGCACCCTATGTCATGAACAAATGCATGAAATGTGGTTACACTTGGTACAATATATCATTGCAACCACCAAAGATTTGATTAGATTTTGGTGACAACCTTATTTTCAAGGACATGTGCCCAAAAAAAAATAAAAATTCAATTTTGGGTTCTCTATACCCTATCTCATTAATGAATTTTTTTCAAACTTGGTACAATATATCATTGTAATCCAAAATTTGATTATAGTTTGGTGATCTTTGCCTAATTTTCAAGGTATAGTTCCCCGCCCCCTCTCTATCCCTAAACTGTATTGGCACAATATATTAATAATTATTGCAACCTACAATTTTTTTTATTAGATTTTGGTGACCCTTAAGGCACAGCCCCCCCCCCCCCACACACACACACACAAACCACCACCACAGAAATGAGATTTGATGACATTGACTTTATTCTCAAGGACGCGGGCTCCCGAAACCTACATTTTAAATGGCTTGTCTGTACCCTATATCATATAAAAAATTATGGTCAAATTCGGTACAATATTTAATTACATGTTGTCTACCAAATGTGATTCAAATTTTGGTAATCCTATTAATGGCCTTTTTAAGGTCACAGGCTCCCCGAAAACTGTAATTTTGGGGCCAAAAATGGCTTGTTTGCACCTTGCATTTTGGAGACAACCTAAAGTCAAATGTGTGGTTAAGATATATATATGGCGAGGGGACTTTTGTGTTCCTCTGAAAACATTTCTAGTTACATATACCTTGCAATTATTTCCAGCCAGCTAAGAATGGCGGGCCAGCATTGAGCCGGAAGGGATTGAACGTCCCGTCGCCCGCTGTTGCGTGCTAGCTGGGTTGCAGCCTAATTTGGTGGTGAAAACCAGAGTACGCGGGGAAAACTAACTACTATCGTGGGGCGATCGATCACTGTCCCTGTCACATGACGATGCCGAGAATCGAACTGAAGTCACAGCCCCAGGCTATATTTTCCAGGCCCCATTTCCATGGTTGAGGTTATCAGCACTATTAACTGAAGTGGCGCTGATCTATACCCTATCGTATGATTGTTTTTGTAATCACACTTGTTACATAAAGATCGTATGATCATCTCAACTGACACAATGACACAGTTATTTCATATAACGTCTATATCAGAATGCTTAAAAGGGAAGACACGACGGTAGCATACGTTAACCCTTATCTTGCTGTTCACGACAACCCCTATCTTTGCAAACAGTGTAGATCCAGATCATATCTGATCAAGATCTACACTGTTTGACATTCAATTTATGAATTTTCAGGAATAAATTACATCAAGTAATATGGCCCCCCGCCCATAGGGGCTTGAAGAAATATATGGGCTGCATGATGCTTCCACGCAGAGCTGAATCCGGCCCGCACACTAGTACTGGTAAACCGCTTAGAGGATCTAAGCCTGTCCAGGAACCGCGGTGCGAGGCGGACCGTCCATGCTAATAAACCCTATTGGTTTCATTGGCGACAGGGCTTGAGATGTCATTTCATCTCAATGTCGGGTAAAAGTCCCACAAAATTGGAAGCAACGTCTCTGAAACGACCTTTAAAGTGTTGATGGGGACGTTAAACCTCAAATCAAACAAACACACAAACATCAAGTAATCTGACTGTATGGCTCAAAGTCAGAGATGGGCGTGGCTAAAATGAATGTTCAGCAAGAGAAGGTTAATTTTAATATTTTCTTCGTCGATAATTGATATGGTCTGTTCAAATTAACCCCAAACAGTGAATGCAATTTGCATACATTACACAATAAATGCGTAAGGTGCGTTTCTGCAACGAGCAAATAAGTAGACAAAATTAGTATTATGGTCGCGCCTGCTTTTCGCATGGCGCGACATTGGAGTCCGATTTTTCCGTCCGTTCGTCCGTCAAGCCGTCAACAAATGCGTTCACCCTAGCATTCAACCTAATGTAAGAGTCCATTTCTCAAGAACTATTAGCCTAATCAATGATACTTGGTACAAACTTGCATCCGCGGATGGTATCTTAAATGCAAGCATTCATATTTGACCTTGACCTACATTTTAATGGTTCACTTACTTTGAAAACATTTACGTTCACCCTAGCGTTCACCCTAATATATGCAAGAGTCTTTGTTTGTTTGTTGGAGTTTAAAGGTCCAGTCAACACTATTTTAGGTCATTTTTGAGCCGGTCAGTTTACCTATCCACACTTTTCCTGGACAGGCTTAACCAGTACAGTGCACATTCTTTCGCCAGAAACTGGCAACCGCCCTTCTTGAATCAGCGGAAGGGAAAGAATGACCGTAGAAAAGATTTCATGATCAATCTCCACGAAAGAATGTTACCGACCCCGGCAGATATCGAACCCGCGTCCTACTGATCACCAGTCAGACGCGCATCCGACTGAGCTACCGAGGCCGGCGCATGCAAGAGTCCATTTCTGAAGAACTATTAGAGGCTCATTCATGATACTGGGTACAAATTTGTATTTTGGGATTGCAACTTTAATGCAAGCATCCATATTTTACGTTGACCTACATTCCATGGTTCACTGACTTTGTAAACATTTGCGTTCACCCTAGCTTTCATCCTAATGTTGAAGTTCATTTCTCAAGAACTCTAAGAGCTTCATTAATGATACTTTGTGTAAGCTTGCATCTATGAATTGCAAGCATCCATGTTTGACCTGACCTACATTTTATCGTTTGGTGACTATGTTGTATATTTTTTTTTGCCAAAATATTATTTTTCTTTTTTTTTTCATCATTTATTAACATTTTACTTTTAATTTCTGAAATATACACAATGTAATAACATTAAATTGCATCTCATTTCTGTTACACTGTCTTCTGCGATGCTTTGTTTGTTTGATTTGAGAATTAACGTCCCCGTCAATACTGTAAAGGTCATTTTAGAGACGTTGCTTCCAATTTTGTGGGACTTTTATCCGACATTGAGAAATGACATCTCAAATAAAAATCAAAAATGAGTTCCTTTAAGAGCAATGAAAACATTCATAAGAAAGAAGATGGGTCATACTACGTAGTTTCGGCTAATAAAGCCTCATCAGTGACCCTGTAATGATCCGGCAAAGAAAGCCAGAGGAAACATACTGCAATTTTGCGAATTTCGAATAGGCAGTCGATACAAAGACTGATATAAATCAAAATGGGGTTCAAATAATTAAAACGGCCTAATTAAAAACCTGTCTAGAATATGAGTCTAAACCAATAATTTATTTCTGATTTCTCTGAATATTCACGCTGATCTCAAATGACTAAAAGTAAATTATAAACTGCACTATGGTTGATGTACGGGGAGACGTTTTACGGCCGCCACATGGCACAACACCAGCCTGGCGCCCAATGAAACCAAAGCATGGACGGACCGACTCACACCGCATTGCCTGGGCAGGCTTGGGCAGGCTTAGATCCTCTAAGCGGTTTACCAGTACTCGTGTGCGGTCAGTTTAAGCTTTGCGTGGAAGCATCATGCAGCCCATATATGTCTTCAAGCCCCGATGGGCGGGGGCCGATCTTCTGCGATGCGTTAAATATACGAGCGCCTAGATTGTTTGCAGAAAGAGGCAGGCAACGTTTACGTTTGAGACGATCTGTAGGCCCTATATGTCTGCGACCCAGTGGCGGAGAGATTTGTAAATCTTGTCATGTGGAATAAGTGAAAAGGCCAAGATTTTTTTTTTCTTAATTCTTTATATAATAATAATAATAATAATAATAATAATAATAATAATAATAATAATAATAATGGTAACTTGGAGAAATAGATTGGGCTGCATTGTGCTTCCACGCAGAGATGAAACTGACCACACACGAGTACTGGTAAACCGCTTGGAAGGACTAAGCCTGCCCAGACAAAGTGGTGTGAGTCCGACCGTCCAATGCATATAAGCATTCTGGTTTCATCGGGCGACAGGGCTTGATGTGTCATTTCACCTCAATGCCGGGTAAAAGTCCCACAAAATCGGAAGCAACGTCTCCAAAATGACCTAAATAGTGTTGACGGGGACATTAAATAAGTTCTGAACAGTTAGATCCTTTGGAAGCAAAGAATACACAAAATAAATGAAAATAGCAGACTCGGGTCTTATTGAGTCTATTCATGACCAGTACTGAAATTAGAAACACCGGCCACGCCCTCTAGCGCCGACTGACGCAGAACCTCAATTCAAGATACCGGCAGATGAACCGATGAGTCACTAGAAACGTATGCCTGGTTTTCTCTGAACAAACACAAACACTTGTTTGATTCAAGGTTTAACGTCCCTGTCAACACTGTATAGGTCATTTTGGAGATGTTGCTCCAATTTTGTGGCATTTTACCCGGCATTGAGATGAAGTGACATCTCAAGCCCTGTTGTCCAATGAAATCCGCAATAGGGTTTATAAGTATGGACGTTCCGACTCGCACCGCTTTGCCTGGGCAGGCTTAGATCCTCTAAGTGGTTAACAATACTCGTGTGCGGTAGGTTTAAGAACACACACACACACACACACGCACACACGCACGCACGCACGCACGCACGCACGTACACACACACACACACAAATAGATAGTCTGCTGCTGCATAATTTTGCAGGGTGCTTCAAATGTTAACCCATTATCACTCGTCGGCCCCCGCCCATCGGGGCTTGAAGAAATAGATGGGCTGCATGATGCTTCCACGCAGAGCTGAAACCGACCCGCGCACGAGTACTGGTACACCGCTTAGAGGATCTAAGCCTGTCCAGGCAAAGCGGTGCGCATGAGTCCATGCTTATAAACCCTATTGGTTTCATTGGGCGACAGGTCTTGAGATGTCATTTCATCTCAATGTCGGGTAAAAGTCCCACAAAATTGGAAGCACCGTCTTCAAAATGACCTATACAGTGTTGACGGGGACGTTAAACCTCAAATTAAACAAATTATAACTCGTGGAATCGTCTATTGTGATGTATTAGAAAAGTCAATTTGTCATTTCAGGGGTGTCGGAGTAATTCTTTACGATTTCATTTAATTTTGACAGAAAGTTCTGTTAGCAAACAGTGTAGACCCTGATAAGACGCGTCTGATCTGGATCTACACGGATTGCCAATATCCTGTGAATGGATTTCCACACCTCCGCATCACGTTAACAGGTCTGTGTCATGTACATCCCTCTAAACCCCACTATACGTAGAGAAAACTTGGGTTTACAGGGGTTACATTATCTTTCTAATTCCTGCTCCTAGACATAGGTTGTGTCTACTCGTTAGAACCGCCTCAACGAGGCTGTTCTAACGAGTCCCCATCACGAAAACACGCCTCTATTATTCTGACCCCCTTGAACTCCACTTTTATATGTACAACTAAACTTTATTTTTCTTATTTCTGCTCTAAAATACAGATTGTGGGTACTCGTTAGAACCGCCTCAATGAGACGGTTCTAACGAGTACCCACAATTCGCTATATTATGCGCAGAAATAAGAAAAATATAATAATTTTTCATCATAAATTTTGTTATTTTTTTTTCGGCGATTAAGTTTACAATGTATTTGTATAGGCGTGTTTTCGTAATGCCACAACCTATGTTTGGAGTATAAATAAGAAAAAATATTACAAACTTTCATCAGAAAAATGACCTAAATGGAGGTGTGTTGTCGTAATGTCCATAAGAAATACCAGAGACATGGAAATATTTGCCGCCCTTGGCATTTTGACCCAAAACACAGATATGTAGACTGTCTCCCTTACTCAGAGCAAATAGTCTTTATCCTGATCAGACGCCGCGTTCTGCGGCGTCTGGTCATGATTTACAGTTTGCCACTGTAAAATGATTATATGGGTTAATAATTTAATATTGAAAATACTTACCAGAATTTGCGGGCCCTTTATTTTCTTTGCGCTCCGTTTATTAAACACGCTCTGTTTATTAAACAGTATGGAAAAAACTTGAAATTTGCCCGCGGTTTAACTTGATGTGATGGTCTCATCGGTTTAGTGAAATGAGCCATTGTTGCTCCGTACCTAGTTACATCAGTATTATACTGGGTGTGTTTTCATTAAATATGTATATTTTTTTTCTCCTCAAAATCTGCATATTCCGCTGATAGGCATGCATCAATTGCTGACAGGTAAATGATTGCCCATGATTAATTTCTCCACACCTAGTTATAGACTTAAAAATTTATTGAAGATGAGTTTTATGGCCATTAACCAAAGCTAGGCCTCTTATTTGTTCCATACCATTAAATGGCCAAAGTGCTTATTTGAAACAGAAAGAAATCTCTGGGATTTACACTTAAAGGAGCAATCACATATTTCCTCATAGTATGAAGATGTTGGATAATGATAATGAAACATCGATTCAGAAAGATGAATAACTTTATCTGCAATATGTTAATGACAAACATTGGCAATCAGTTCGTAACCTGTTAAGGAAGAATTTGCATAAATGTTTGAGAAATCGCCATTTTGATGTCAGATTATTTCAAATGTCATAGGCATGCGCAAATCGATCACTTTTCCTGTCAGTAATGTGAATGGCTACCTCGAGCAGCATAATACTCCTCGCATCGCCGAGACATGCTACGAACCAAATTTTGAACAGTTTGTAAAGCTTGAGTTTCCCACCACTCATATCTAAGCATGTTTGTGAGTTCTTGAATAGTCATTAGTGGTTGTTTGTTTGATTTGGGGTTTAACGTCCCCTTCAACACTGAAAAGGTCATTTTGGAGACGTTGCTTCCAATTTTGTGGGACTTTTACCCGACATCGAGATGAAATGACATTTCAAGCCCTGTCGCCCAATGAAACCAATAGGGTTTATTAGCATGGACGGTTCACCTCGCACCGCGGTTCCCGGACAGGCTTAGATTCTCTAAGCGGTTTACCAGTACTAGTGTGCGGGACGGATTCAGCTCTGCGTGGAAGCATCATGCAGCCCATATATTTCTTCAAGCCCCTATGGACGGGGCCGCATTTGTGGATGATCGCCCTGCATGTGAGATACGTCTGAAAAGAATGTTCCACACATGTTCTATTGGGTTTAAGTCAGGAAAACGTGCCGGCCAGTTCATTACTTCAATAGTCTCACGATTAAGGTAATCCATGCACACTGTAGCAGTATGGGGGCGCGCATTATCCTGCATCAGAATGAAATTGTCACCGATTGCCCCAGCGAAAGGCCTCACAATAGGATCTAGAATTTCATCTCGATACCTAATGCAGTCAATGTACCTGTTTATCACGTACAAGTCCGTTCGGCCTTCAAAAGAAATTCCACCCCATACCATCACTGACCCCCTCCCCCCCTCCATATCTGTCCATTTCCACAATGTTGTTGTCCTCGTATCGTTCTCCGGGTCATCTCCAGACTCGAACACGTCGATCACATGCACTCAGGTGAAATCTGCTTTCATCCGTGAACAGAACTGTACGCCAGTCTTGCAATCGCCAGTTCTGATGTTCTTGGGCAAACTCATATCGCCGTGCACGATGCCTGTTGAGAATAGGCCCTCTTGTCGGACGTCTGGCCCTCACATCACCTTCATGTAACCTGTTACGTATTGTCTTGACCAATTGCACGCTGGAAATTGATTTGTAGCCTTCTGGCGATGTACTGCCGATTTCGTAGCGCTAGATTTCGAAGATATTGATGTGGCGGCCTTGCCCTTCTCGTCTAGGAAACTCGCCCGTCTCCTGGTAGGTTCTCCATAGCCTGGCAACAACCCTTCTCGATACATGAAAGTGGGTGTACCCAGTTTCAAGCAAAGCGACAACGTAAGCGACGTCGATTTCTTCCAAGAACCGCATAACACCATATGAAGCCACTATGAAGCCCGAAATAACGCAGATCCGACGGATTGACATGTTTCTGACCAAAACTCAAATTTTGAACAGGTCTCATACCGAATTTCAGACGTTTTATAGGGGTAACCATGCTGTAGCTCACATTCTTGCTTTGCACGTGAACTTTGCTTCTTGACGTTTGCATGAACATTGTTTTAAAAAGAGATGCGACTTTAAAATAGTGCCTTTCCTCGAGTTTGAAAATTGCCAAGCGGTGATGTTATACAGGCTTAAAAGTTTGCTCCTTAAATTGTTTTGATTTGATTTAAGGTTTAACGTCCCCGTCAACACAGTATATGTCATTTTGGAGACGTTGCTTCCAATTTTGTGGGACTTTTACCCGACCTAGAGATGAAATGACATCTCATTCCCTGTCGACCAATGAAACCAATAGGGTTTATAAGCATGGGCGGACCGACTCGCACCGCTTTACCTGGGCAGGCTTAGACCCCCTAAGCGGTTTACCAGTACTCGTCTGCGGCCCATCTATTTCTTCAAGCCCCTATTGGCGGGGGCGAGATTTATTTATTGTTTTGAGCATTGTATTATTGAATTTATTAAACTCGTTGAGGAAAAGGCTTTGCCGAGCATTTATCTTTTTTTTCTTTTTTTTTCAAAGAGTTTACTAAATTCAATAATACATGAGCACGAATGCAAGATTCTGTTTATCATATGACATTTGAAACGCATTTTATTGACGGTTGTTTGATAAAAATGCCAATATTCCGCCACAAGTAAACGCAACGGCGTTAAGGACGTCGTATATATAACGTTACGGGGCTTATCTAACTAATTTGCATATTTAATCCACTACTGGATTATCGAATTTATTACATGTCGTTATTACATTCTCAGATTAAACCTCAGGTTTATTTCTTATGATAAACAGGTTTAGCTGTGACGACAAAGATATGTTTATACTGAAAAATGGAAAGTTTTTGTTTGTTTGTTTGATTTGAGGTTTACGTCACCGTCAACACTGTATATGTCATTTTGGAGACGTTGCTTCCGATTTTGTGGGACTTTTACCCGACTCTGAGATGAAATGACATCTCAAACACTGTCGCCCAATGAAACAAAAAGCGGTCTGACTCGCACCGCTTTGCCTGGGCAGGCTTAGATCCTTTAAGCGGTTTACCAGTACTCGTGTGCGGTCGGTTTCAGCTCTGCTTGGAAGCATCATGCAGCTCATCTATTTCTTCAAACCCCGATAATCGGGGTCGGATAATGGGAAAGTCACGATCGATTATTTACTGATTTAACTCTACCGGCCCCGATAGCTCAGTTGGTAGAGTGTCCGCTCCGGGGAACGGGAGGTCACGGGTTCGATCCCAGGCCGCGACATACCAAAGTCGTTAAAATGGTACTAGCTGCCTGCTCCTCGCTTGGCACTCAGATTTACGGGGTAGAGCTAGGACTGGTGGGCCCAGTGTCAGGATAATGTGACTGGGTGTGGTATCATGTAATGTGTCTTGGACATGATACTTCAGTGAGGCAGCACTATAAAAGTGAGCACTGAGCTCCCTGTCGCAACCAGACACCGTCGTGATATGACTGAAAAATTGTTGAAAGCGACGTTTTACCCGAATTCACACACACACACACACACACACACACACACACACACACTGATTTAACTAAAACCCTTCCGCTGATACAAGAGAACAGTCGTCAGGTGCTGGTGAAGCCTTCAATAAGCCTGCTCAGGCAAAGGGTGGCTAGGCAAACTGACTGGCTCGATATTACCTCAATGAGCCCCGCCAAGCGAATTTGGGTCTTCGAGCATTCCGTCATGACAAATTTTAACTGCGCATGCCCAGCCATTCAGAGGGGCCAGGGATATGGCTTTCTGTCTGAAGGTTCCTCTTGATTCACTGCTTGTATGAGCGAGCAGCGAAGGTTCTGGCGAGACTGCGCGGATGCGCAGGCTCGTCTGAACCTTCGCTGCTCGCATAGGCGATAAGTACCAAAATCGCTTGACGGGGCCCAAATAGTGTTGACTGGACTGTCAAACTTCAAAACAAACAATAATCTTAAATATTCATCGAGTGAAGTGATTAATGGATAATTAAAGAGCGATTATCCCTTAAATTCTTTCAGATCATGCGTGTTTCCATTCCTTATACGAGGTGGCAAGGATACCCCATTCTTCCCTTTCGCAATGGCGTTTCTATTCTGCGTTACCAACGGCTTTCTTCAGAGTGGCTACCTCTTGTACCACGCTGACTACGGTGACATGTGGTACACTAGACCACATATTTATATAGGTAAGAAAATGAGTTTAATCTTATTCAACCTGTACGGTCCGCGAAAGCTCAGGTCAGTCCGCGCATCCGCGCAGTCTGGCCTGAGCCTTCACTGTCCTCACGAGAGTTATTGGATCCCGTTTTATTTTTGTATTTTTTTGTTTGTTTAGTTTGATTTGAAGTTTAACGTCCCCGTCAACACTGTAAAAGGTCATTTTAGAGACGTTGCTTCCAATTTTGTGGGACTTTTACCCGACATTGAGATGAATTGATATATATAGATAGTGCCGGTTTTGAGGTAATTTGTTCTCTACCCTCACAAATTACCTCTTCAACCAGCACTATCTATATATAAACACATCTTACCACATATATATTTTACCGCAGTATTTTGAGCAGACAGATAAACCGACTATTACATGTCAATTTATCTTTACCACACTGATAGTTGGACATCAAAGTCCAAAAGGGAAATCACCTACGGACTATTTCAGTATTTAGAAAACCATTCACTGGACAAAAAACTAGTCATTTATTTACGTTCAATTTCTTACTATTCTAGTACAAGCCGTGATAGCCGAGTGGTCTAGACGGTTTGGACTGTAAATGGTGGGGGCATGAGTTCGAATCCCGGTAATGACATAAAAATCTTTTTATAATGGAACATTGAAAAAAATGATGACAGCGTAATCGGTTTCAATAAAAAGCGTTTCTAAGCGATAAAAATGGGTTAAAAAAAAGAAAAAATATAAAAAAATCCTGATAACACTGTAATCGGTTTAATTAAGAAAGGTTACTAAGCAACTCGTAGAGAACAAATTACACATCTTACCATATATATATTTTTTACCGCAGAACAAAACAACAACTAACACTCTATCATACTCAATCTTGCAATTTCCTGCTTAAAAGGTTTTATAGAGTTAAAATATCTCTGTTTTTCTCTAAAATTCTTTCCACCACACTTATCACAGATTTGATATTTTGCTGTTGTACCTTTACCACATTGCAAACATTTCACTACTTTACTTTTGTTATGTTTTATAATAAAATTATGAGCCTTGCAGTATATAGAATGCTTTACTGATTTGTTTTTACATGGTTTATTTGAACCTAACGGCAACATAGCACATATATTTTGCATCTTTGCTTTTTCTATATCCATTTTTATTATTATATTTAAAAAAATTTTTTATAGTTTAAAAGAAAACAAAAAATGAGTTCTGTAGAGAGACTAATACAATTGCATAGTGAAGGAAGAATTAGTGATGAGGCTTTAGACAAGGGTCTTAAATCCTTAGATATTGAGAAACAGAAGAGTGATGCACCACAACAAACTTCTGCATCAGATAATCTGCGTAAAAGACGTAGAAATAAAAAGAAAAGAAAACAAGCCGTCAATGCAGAAGTAATAAATGATGATATAAAATTAGTTGATAATCCATTATGCAATTACTTCAAAGCGTATGAAATAGATGCTCATAAATATAAAGACCCAAATATTTTGTTTCATGATAAAAAATCTGTCATTATAGATAAAATTAATGAAAACATTAAAGAATACAATGGTATTAAATTTTCAATTGGGTTATCTATAAAGTTTTTTAAAGATGAACTTAGTGGTGAAAGAAAAGAAGTTATCGGTGCATCACACGGAGAACAATGTGCAGTTCTTGATGGAAATAATTTAGATGAAAACTATAACAAACAAACAACTTATATACAAACATGGATTGAAAAATTCACAAATACCGCAACAGGTTTAGAAATTGACCATTGTATCAAACTTTATCTTAATATAGCAAAATATGAACCACTCAAAGGTTCTTCGTATATTTCTCTTCCAAGTGTAATAGCAAATAAAAAAGCAATAATTAATTTATCAAATGATGATGATAGATGTTTAGAATGGCATATACTTGCTTCTAAATACCCAAACAAAAACAATCCAAGTAAGTTATCAAGTTATCGTAAATATTTAGGCACATTAAATATGGAAGGAATAGACTTTCCCACACCAATCTCACAAATACCAAAAGTTGAGAAACAAAACAATATAGCAATCAATGTTTATGGATACACATTAACAAAAAAGACAGAGAAACTTACTATATTTCCATATCATATTTCAAATCAACCAAATGATAAAGAACGAATTAATCTGCTTTTGATAACTGAAGATGTTGAAGAGGAAATTGATGATAATGAAGAAATAGATGAAAATTATAATCCTGATGAGCCAAAAACAGAAACAAAATATCACTACTGTTTTATTAAAAACCTTAATAGATTACTTTACAATCAGAACAATAAACACGAACATAAAACACATTTCTGTGATAGATGTCTTTATGGTTTTACAAGAGAAGACCTACTAATCAAACACAAAGAAGACTGTGAAGGCATAAATAAATCTCCAATGCGAATAGAAATGCCATCAAAAGGTCTTATCAAGTTTAAAAACCATCAAAATCAAATGCCCGTTCCATATGTTATCTATGCTGACTTTGAAGCACAAATCAAACCCAAATCACAACAAAAAGGAGATAAATCAGAAATAACAAGCGAACACGAAGCGTGTGGATTTGGATATCAAGTTGTTAGATATGATGGTAAAGCAGACAAACCAGTAATATACAGAGGTGAAGATGTTGCAGAGGTTTTTCTAAATCATTTAAAATGTGAAGTGAATAACATCAACAACATCTTTAGACATCCTAAACCATTAATAATGCCAACAGAACAGAACATACAAGATTATGAAAATGCTTCCCATTGTTGGATATGTGAAAAAGAAATTAATAATGAAAAGAATCCAAAAGTAAAAGACCACTGTCATTTCACAGGAGAATATAGAGGACCAGCACACAAATCCTGTAATCTCAAACTTGCAATCAAACCAAATAAAACCAAAATTCCAGTTATCTTCCACAACTTAAAAGGTTATGATAGCCATCTAATAATGCAGAAAATACACAAAGCAAGTGGAAACATTACTTGTATTGCAAATAATTCAGAGAAATTCATCTCATTCAGTATTGGACAACTGAAATTCTTAGACAGTTTTCAATTTATGGCTTCCTCTCTTGAAAAGTTGGTAGATGGAGCAATTGGTGTAAAGACAGAATGTGAAAAATGTAAAGGTACAGAAGAAATAAACATCAATGAAAATTGGTTATTAACAGCGAAATGTAAAAAATGTCACAATACAAGATATAAAAAACTCAACAAATCAGACTTACCATTAACTGTAAAACATACAACTAACTCACATCTTCTTGCTCGTAAAGGTATCTATCCATATGAATACATTGATAGTTTTGATAGATTTGATGAAACACAACTACCACCCATAGACAAATTCTACAGCAGTCTTACAGATGAAAGTATCAAACAAAAAGACTATGAACACGCTCAAAAAGTATGGAAACAATTTAACTGTAAAACACTTGGTGATTATCATGATTTATATCTCAAAACAGATGTTCTCTTACTTGCAGATGTTTTTCAAAAGTTTAGAGAAACCTGTATGAATAACTATAAACTTGACCCTCTACATTACTACACTGCACCTGGTCTATCTTGGGATGCTCTTCTAAAATACACAGAAATAGAATTACAACTTCTATCAGATTTGGATATGCATCTTTTCATTGAAAAAGGAATGAGAGGTGGAATAAGTATGGTTTCTAAAAGACACGCAAAAGCAAACAATAAATATGTAGCAGATTATAATCCAAATGAAGAAGACAATTACATAATGTATTTAGATGAAAATAATTTATATGGTCATTCAATGAGCCAACCACTTCCATTTGGTGGTTTCAAATGGATAACTAATAAAGATTTAATAGATGGAAAACTTCCAAAATTACAAAAAGGTAGAGGAAGAATATATGAAGTAGATTTAGAATACCCCAAACATTTACATAAACTACATAATGACTATCCACTTGCACCTGAAAAATTAGCAATTAAAAAAGAATGGTTATCCGACTATCAAAATGAACTAATTGAAAATAGTATGTTAAAAACAGAAAAACTTGTCCCCAATCTAATGGATAAGAAGAAATATGTAGTACATTACAAAAACTTAAGACTATACAAACAACTTGGTATGAAAATAACAAAAATACACAGAATATTAGAATTTGATGAGAAACCTTGGATGGAACCTTACATACGTCTGAATACAGAATTACGTAAAAAAGCAAAGACTACATTTGAAAAAGATTTCTTTAAACTTATGAACAACTCAGTATTTGGCAAAACAATGGAAAACATACGTAAAAGAGTTGATATTAAATTAGTCAAAACAGATGGCAGTGAAAATGAAAAAATCCGCAAGATAATAGCCAAACCAAACTTCAATCGTAGAATAAAGTTCTCTAATGAGTTATCTGCCATTCAAGTGAATAAAACAAGATTAACTCTCAATAAACCAATATATGTTGGCTTCTGTGTTTTAGATTTATCAAAACATCTTATGTATGATTGGTATTATAATACATTGAAAAAGAAGTATGGTAATAACTGCACCTTGTTATACACCGACACAGACAGTTTATTAGTAGATATCAAAACCAAAGATGCTTACAAAGATATGTCTGAAATGAAAGATGAATACGATTTCTCTGATTATCCAAAAGAACATCCACTATACGATGAAACAAACAAGAAGGTCATAGGTAAGATGAAGGATGAATGTGCTGGTGTTCCAATATCAGAATATATTGGTCTTCGTCCTAAACTATATTCAGTATTAAGCCCCCCAGTGGAAATCTTCCACTGACCGTTCCAAGGCGGCTCTTCTGTGGCGATTTATTTATGTTGTTGTTTGTTACTTACTGTGTGTATCACTTGTGTCTTTTAATTTTGGATGGCCATATGGCCATTTTGTGGGAAAGTAACTGTCCATATGGCCTTCCTTTGTTTAGGTTTCCGTTGTGGTCTGGTCGCTTAATGTTTGTATTTCTTTCCCTTTGGTGTCTTTTATGGATGGAGTAAGTTAATTGTATCAATTCCTGATCTTTGTTTTACTTCTACTTTGCATATCAGGGCTGTTTTGTTTGTGCCGTGTGGCGGCTGTAAAAGGTCTCCCCGTACATGCATTTAATGCTCTTATTTTTCCAATCCTCAGGGATTGCTTATGCAATTGCTTTTCACTGTTCCATCAATTGACATCCTTTAGATACCTGTTGAAGGTCATTATTAAACCGATGTTCGTTCCTCGTTGTATAACAACTGCTTGTTTGACATCCCTGTACTTTAAGTAGACTAGGATGTTTTGTGGGCTTTTGTTGTACCTTCCTTCTATTCGAAGGAATCTTCTTCAGTAATTTTATTTATTTAATAACCGGTATGAACATCGCTTTAGTTTTGACGGTATCACAACCTTACTATCCAAAATGAGTATTACAAATACATTTAAAATATCAATATCACCCCTTAGGTTACACTCTGCTTCTTCTGTACGGATTCCCCATTCTATTAAGAACTTTAATACTATGTTGCCTTCGGTATTGGTTAGACCCTTAAATTTGTCTTCTGTAACTTCAGTTAATCTCAAAGGAGCAGGCAATACCAATGTTTTTGGGAGTAGTCTTCGTATAAGACTATCTCCTCTCAAATCACCCATCCTTCGAAAATATACTAATCCGTGGAAAAGAAGTGGAATGTATCCTAGTATTTCTAAGTGCAATGCCAAGAGGTGCAGATGTTGTTCGCATTTAAGCACTGCGTCTACCGTTACTTCATCTGTAAACGGTAGACGCTTCTCTGTAGTTAACATGTCTGATTTGACATGACAGTCTACAGATTTAATTTATCTAATTACTTGACGTGCTGCAAACTGTAATATGCAGTACGTCGGTCAAACTAACCGCATGCTTAAAACTAGATTGAACGAGCATTATCGTAGAATGAGTAAGCCTAAGAAAACTGACACTTTCTTGTACCGTCACTTTCGACGTACAGGTCATTCTGTAAATAACATTATTATACAACCAGTGGAAAAACTTTATTATGATGCAAATTCTACATCTAGATTCAAAATAATCAAAAGACATGAAGCTGAACTGAAATGGATTAAATTTTTACAGACCCCTTTTCCACTGGGATTTAATGACAACATTTATCATGAGGGTAATATTTCCAGAATGCCGGACTTTGATATATTCTCACTCCTGGAATGTCGAAAACGCAGAACTAGATCTCACGGCACCAGGAAAAATGGTAACTTTAAACGTAAATCACGTGCGTTTAAACGAAACAATACTAGACTGAAGTGACTGTCAATTATATTATTAAATCATGGACGCCACTCTATGCTTTCATTTTTAAGTTCATTACCCGTTTCTGTTTTACGTCTTCTGGACACCGAGGCGAATACATTCTACGATAGTTCTCATCAGTTAAATGATGCGGCTCTCTTAACTAGAGGCTATACTCAGCATACTCTCCGTCCTTACATTGATTCTGAAATTAATCATAAACGTCATTTCTTCAAAATATCCTTCATTAATAAGGGTATGGATTTTATAGATTTGCCAAGTATCTTCCGTGAGAGATCGGTGCTTTCTTCCATTCCTGCTTATTTTCAAAATACTGAAACACCTATAATTTGCTATAAATATAACAAACCTGTTAGATCTATCATTTTTAATTTCAATAAACTTGTTTCAGATCTTGATATTGATACTAATACTCCTGATTCATGTGATTGTATAAACTCAAAGTATTGCTATCCTGCTGCTGGTCATGTAATTACTGGCAATTTGAAAATTATTCCTGATTCTAGGATAAGGAATATAATTTCTAAAGGACCGAAATATCGGTTTCCTTCTAAAATTGATTTCAGTAAATGTAGAGATGAAATCGCTGCTTCCTTGAATGAATTCGGTAATCGATGGTGTAAGCGAGAGTATGTTGAGTATAAAGCCCTAAAGGACTGGAAACTTAGCATTTTAAGACTAGTGAATAAACGCATTTCTTTCTATTCTCAAAATACTAACTTATTACCTCCTAAGCCCAAGACGTCTTTACGTCATCTTAAACTAGGTCTTCAAGAATTTCATAAGAAGTTTGTTTTGGCCCCTGCAGACAAGGCCGCTAACAACGTCGTCGTTGTGTGACGGCTCCACTATGTTAACACGCTTAAGCAGGAGCTTGGTGGTACTAAGGCCTATGAACTTCAGCCTTTGGCTGAAGAGAGAGCTATAGTAGATAAACATGTTTGTCTTTCAGCCACCAAGTTTGCTGTGTGTGTTAACGAAGGCCAAGACAAGCTTCCTACGCTATACTGGTTACCAAAACTTCATAAAAAACCTTACAAAGCACGGTTTATTGCAAATTCTAGTTCTTGCACTACCACTGAACTTTCTAAATTATTAACTTCCTGTCTTACTGCTATTAAAACGCATGTAATTAAATATTGTGATAAAGTCTTTGAAAGATCAGGAAGAAATCTGTTTTGGTCTATAAAAAATTCGAATGAGGTTTTAAATAAATTGAAATCTAGACAGTTTCGTGCTTCTAGTCTGTCTACCTACGATTTTTCCACTCTTTACACTACACTTCCTCATAATCTTATAAAAGATAAGCTTAATGATTTAATTGAATGGGCTTTTCACAGAGAAGATTCTCTCTATCTTGCATGTAATGTCAGAAATGCATTTTTCACTTCTAAAGAGCATAAGAATTATACACTTTGGTCATGTCAGAAAGTGTGTGATGCCCTCACCTTTCTACTTGACAATATTTATATTAGATTCGGTACTAAGTTATTTAGACAAATTGTGGGTATTCCGATGGGTACTAATTGCGCACCTCTTGTGGCTGATCTGTTCTTGTATTGTTATGAAAGAGACTTCATTTTGTCGCTTTCCATTGATAACCAATCTGAAATTATTGAAGCTTTTAGCTCTACTTCTAGATATTTAGATGATTTATTAAATATTGATAATACCTATTTTGATGGTTTGATCAGTCAGATTTACCCCCTAGAACTTCAGTTAAATAAAGCAAATTCTTCTGATACCGAGGCCCCGTTTTTGGATTTACATCTATCTATTGTAGATGGATTTGTTTCGTGCAAAATTTATGATAAACGCGATGACTTTGATTTTGAGATTGTAAATTTTCCTTTTTTGGATGGTGATGTTCCTCGTGCGCCATCCTATGGCGTGTATATTTCGCAATTAATTCGATTTGCTAGAGTGTGTAGTCATGTAACTGACTTCAACACTCGTAATAAATTATTAACGGCTAAACTTCTTAATCAGGGTTATCGGTACCATAAACTACGCAAAGCCTTTTCAAAATTTTATAGACGCCATTCTGATTTAATTTCAAAATTCAATATTGGACTTAAATCTCTTCTGCAACAAGGTCTAACGGAACCCGAATTTTATGGTGACTTAGTATATAAATTCAGAAAAATATATAACCGCAATGACTTCAGCACCCAATTTCGTAAAATCATTCTTCGATATAAAAACATTGGGTACAACATGGATATTATACGACAGACTGCATGCATGGTAGTTAACCCAATCACGGTTGGCAACTTTGCTTCCCTCTTTAATTGCACGCCGGTGGGTCAGGCCTCAGATTCTATGACGGCTCCAACGTAAAGGCTTATTGAAAATTAAAGAGATAATGTTGGTTGGTGCCTGATGCTCTGTCTCTGGTCGGGCTCATCGGAGTCTAACTGTTGGTTTTCTTTTGCTCCAGCATTTCAGTGGTTTCTTGCTGTCGAGTCCTCACCGTTGTCTCACCTCTGTGGTTCTTTGATTTCTGTGTTCACGGAGATGTTGCACTGATGAGTTAGGAGGCCTTCATGCGGACTGAACAAATTATTTGTCTAAATCGCGACGGAAGTAAGGGCGAGGATTGTGGCCACGTAAAATCGATTTAAGCCCCCCAGTGGAAATCTTCCACTGACCGTTCCAAGGCGGCTCTTCTGTGGCGATTTATTTATGTTGTTGTTTGTTACTTACTGTGTGTATCACTTGTGTCTTTTAATTTTGGATGGCCATATGGCCATTTTGTGGGAAAGTAACTGTCCATATGGCCTTCCTTTGTTTAGGTTTCCGTTGTGGTCTGGTCGCTTAATGTTTGTATTTCTTTCCCTTTGGTGTCTTTTATGGATGGAGTAAGTTAATTGTATCAATTCCTGATCTTTGTTTTACTTCTACTTTGCATATCAGGGCTGTTTTGTTTGTGCCGTGTGGCGGCTGTAAAAGGTCTCCCCGTACATGCATTTAATGCTCTTATTTTTCCAATCCTCAGGGATTGCTTATGCAATTGCTTTTCACTGTTCCATCAATTGACATCCTTTAGATACCTGTTGAAGGTCATTATTAAACCGATGTTCGTTCCTCGTTGTATAACAACTGCTTGTTTGACATCCCTGTACTTTAAGTAGACTAGGATGTTTTGTGGGCTTTTGTTGTACCTTCCTTCTATTCGAAGGAATCTTCTTCAGTAATTTTATTTATTTAATAACCGGTATGAACATCGCTTTAGTTTTGACGGTATCACAACCTTACTATCCAAAATGAGTATTACAAATACATTTAAAATATCAATATCACCCCTTAGGTTACACTCTGCTTCTTCTGTACGGATTCCCCATTCTATTAAGAACTTTAATACTATGTTGCCTTCGGTATTGGTTAGACCCTTAAATTTGTCTTCTGTAACTTCAGTTAATCTCAAAGGAGCAGGCAATACCAATGTTTTTGGGAGTAGTCTTCGTATAAGACTATCTCCTCTCAAATCACCCATCCTTCGAAAATATACTAATCCGTGGAAAAGAAGTGGAATGTATCCTAGTATTTCTAAGTGCAATGCCAAGAGGTGCAGATGTTGTTCGCATTTAAGCACTGCGTCTACCGTTACTTCATCTGTAAACGGTAGACGCTTCTCTGTAGTTAACATGTCTGATTTGACATGACAGTCTACAGATTTAATTTATCTAATTACTTGACGTGCTGCAAACTGTAATATGCAGTACGTCGGTCAAACTAACCGCATGCTTAAAACTAGATTGAACGAGCATTATCGTAGAATGAGTAAGCCTAAGAAAACTGACACTTTCTTGTACCGTCACTTTCGACGTACAGGTCATTCTGTAAATAACATTATTATACAACCAGTGGAAAAACTTTATTATGATGCAAATTCTACATCTAGATTCAAAATAATCAAAAGACATGAAGCTGAACTGAAATGGATTAAATTTTTACAGACCCCTTTTCCACTGGGATTTAATGACAACATTTATCATGAGGGTAATATTTCCAGAATGCCGGACTTTGATATATTCTCACTCCTGGAATGTCGAAAACGCAGAAATAGATCTCACGGCACCAGGAAAAATGGTAACTTTAAACGTAAATCACGTGCGTTTAAACGAAACAATACTAGACTGAAGTGACTGTCAATTATATTATTAAATCATGGACGCCCCTCTATGCTTTCATTTTTAAGTTCATTACCCGTTTCTGTTTTACGTCTTCTGGACACCGAGGCGAATAAATTCTACGATAGTTCTTATCAGTTATATGATGCGGCTCTCTTAACTAGAGGCTATACTCAGCATACTCTCCGTCCTTACATTGATTCTGAAATTAATCATAAACGTCATTTCTTCAAAATATCCTTCATTAATAAGGGTATGGATTTTATAGATTTGCCAAGTATCTTCCGTGAGAGATCGGTGCTTTCTTCCATTCCTGCTTATTTTCAAAATACTGAAACACCTATAATTTGCTATAAATATAACAAACCTGTTAGATCTATCATTTTTAATTTCAATAAACTTGTTTCAGATCTTGATATTGATACTAATACTCCTGATTCATGTGATTGTAAAAACTCAAAGTATTGCTATCCTGCTGCTGGTCATGTAATTACTGGCAATTTGAAAATTATTCCTGATTCTAGGATAAGGAATATAATTTCTAAAGGACCGAAATATCGGTTTCCTTCTAAAATTGATTTCAGTAAATGTAGAGATGAAATCGCTGCTTCCTTGAATGAATTCGGTAATCGATGGTGTAAGCGAGAGTATGTTGAGTATAAAGCCCTAAAGGACTGGAAACTTAGCATTTTAAGACTAGTGAATAAACGCATTTCTTTCTATTCTCAAAATACTAACTTATTACCTCCTAAGCCCAAGACGTCTTTACGTCATCTTAAACTAGGTCTTCAAGAATTTCATAAGAAGTTTGTTTTGGCCCCTGCAGACAAGGCCGCTAACAACGTCGTCGTTGTGTGACGGCTCCACTATGTTAACACGCTTAAGCAGGAGCTTGGTGGTACTAAGGCCTATGAACTTCAGCCTTTGGCTGAAGAGAGAGCTATAGTAGATAAACATGTTTGTCTTTCAGCCACCAAGTTTGCTGTGTGTGTTAACGAAGGCCAAGACAAGCTTCCTACGCTATACTGGTTACCAAAACTTCATAAAAAACCTTACAAAGCACGGTTTATTGCAAATTCTAGTTCTTGCACTACCACTGAACTTTCTAAATTATTAACTTCCTGTCTTACTGCTATTAAAACGCATGTAATTAAATATTGTGATAAAGTCTTTGAAAGATCAGGAAGAAATCTGTTTTGGTCTATAAAAAATTCGAATGAGGTTTTAAATAAATTGAAATCTAGACAGTTTCGTGCTTCTAGTCTGTCTACCTACGATTTTTCCACTCTTTACACTACACTTCCTCATAATCTTATAAAAGATAAGCTTAATGATTTAATTGAATGGGCTTTTCACAGAGAAGATTCTCTCTATCTTGCATGTAATGTCAGAAATGCATTTTTCACTTCTAAAGAGCATAAGAATTATACACTTTGGTCATGTCAGAAAGTGTGTGATGCCCTCACCTTTCTACTTGACAATATTTATATTAGATTCGGTACTAAGTTATTTAGACAAATTGTGGGTATTCCGATGGGTACTAATTGCGCACCTCTTGTGGCTGATCTGTTCTTGTATTGTTATGAAAGAGACTTCATTTTGTCGCTTTCCATTGATAACCAATCTGAAATTATTGAAGCTTTTAGCTCTACTTCTAGATATTTAGATGATTTATTAAATATTGATAATACCTATTTTGATGGTTTGATCAGTCAGATTTACCCCCTAGAACTTCAGTTAAATAAAGCAAATTCTTCTGATACCGAGGCCCCGTTTTTGGATTTACATCTATCTATTGTAGATGGATTTGTTTCGTGCAAAATTTATGATAAACGCGATGACTTTGATTTTGAGATTGTAAATTTTCCTTTTTTGGATGGTGATGTTCCTCGTGCGCCATCCTATGGCGTGTATATTTCGCAATTAATTCGATTTGCTAGAGTGTGTAGTCATGTAACTGACTTCAACACTCGTAATAAATTATTAACGGCTAAACTTCTTAATCAGGGTTATCGGTACCATAAACTACGCAAAGCCTTTTCAAAATTTTATAGACGCCATTCTGATTTAATTTCAAAATTCAATATTGGACTTAAATCTCTTCTGCAACAAGGTCTAACGGAACCCGAATTTTATGGTGACTTAGTATATAAATTCAGAAAAATATATAACCGCAATGACTTCAGCACCCAATTTCGTAAAATCATTCTTCGATATAAAAACATTGGGTACAACATGGATATTATACGACAGACTGCATGCATGGTAGTTAACCCAATCACGGTTGGCAACTTTGCTTCCCTCTTTAATTGCACGCCGGTGGGTCAGGCCTCAGATTCTATGACGGCTCCAACGTAAAGGCTTATTGAAAATTAAAGAGATAATGTTGGTTGGTGCCTGATGCTCTGTCTCTGGTCGGGCTCATCGGAGTCTAACTGTTGGTTTTCTTTTGCTCCAGCATTTCAGTGGTTTCTTGCTGTCGAGTCCTCACCGTTGTCTCACCTCTGTGGTTCTTTGATTTCTGTGTTCACGGAGATGTTGCACTGATGAGTTAGGAGGCCTTCATGCGGACTGAACAAATTATTTGTCTAAATCGCGACGGAAATAAGGGCGAGGATTGTGGCCACGTAAAATCGATTTAAGCCCCCCAGTGGAAATCTTCCACTGACCGTTCCAAGGCGGCTCTTCTGTGGCGATTTATTTATGTTGTTGTTTGTTACTTACTGTGTGTATCACTTGTGTCTTTTAATTTTGGATGGCCATATGGCCATTTTGTGGGAAAGTAACTGTCCATATGGCCTTCCTTTGTTTAGGTTTCCGTTGTGGTCTGGTCGCTTAATGTTTGTATTTCTTTCCCTTTGGTGTCTTTTATGGATGGAGTAAGTTAATTGTATCAATTCCTGATCTTTGTTTTACTTCTACTTTAAGAGCAGATGAACAAGTCATCAAAAAAGCGAAAGGAACAAAAAAATATGTAATCAAAAAACAAATCAATTTTGAAAACTACAGAGATGCATTATTCAACAAAAAGAAATACACACACTCAATGAACATGCTACGCTCAATGCATCACAACATATATGGATTAAAAGTAAATAAGACTTCACTTTCTCCTTTAGACACAAAAAGATACATAACTGACGATGGCATTACGACATACGCGTATGGGTATCAGCCGGAACAATAAGTAATTCCTCTTTGACAAACCCTCTCTTAGGTGCAGGAGATTTCAAATAATAAACTCTTATTCCCTGCGTTATAATATGATAGTCAATCTTATGAATATCAACAGACCATACTGGGTCAGTAGCCCTTCTCTTTCCACCACCTTCTAATTCTCCAGGTTGATACAAATATCTAACATTTACATAAGGACAAATTTCAGCATCAACTTTTCTTGTTATAATTGGAGGAGGTTTTTTCGTCTCCTTATTTAATGCTTTAATAACATCAGATAATCTCTTAACCCATTCTCTGTTTCTTTTTTTAGTATCAATCTCTTTAGCATACTGATAACCAAACAATCTTTCTGCTAAGGTTCTATTAAATCTTTCTACTATTCCTTGGTCTCTGTGTATTTCTTTTCTACCTCTTCTTATTTTGGTATTATGCTTTTCCATCAAAGTTGAAACGGAACTCATAAATTCTCTACCAGGATCAACTTGCAATAGTTTAGGATACTTCAAATGTCTTTTATAAATCTTCTCAAAAGCATTTGCAACTTCTTTACTATCTTTCGACGTCAAAGGTTCGGCTTCTTTATATCTTGTTCCAACATCAACCACTGTCAATGCATACTTGTATGTCTTCCTACCAATAGTATCGTGAGGTAAAAACAACAAATCAGCCTGATGAACTTCATTCTCTGCAGACACATCAAATTTTGGTCTTATTATTCTCTTAGGTGCAGGTAAATATATTTGCCATACTGCTTGTTTCTTTAAGAACTCTAATGCTTGTTTCTGACTAACCTTTGCTTCTTTTGCTAACTTACCAACAGCTGAGTGTCCTTTCCAGAAACCTTTTGGACTATAGTATATCTTCTCCATTTATTTATATTTAAGAAAAAATATTTATATATAAAAAGATGTCAAAGAATGCACAAACGCAAAATATAGCACAATTGCTTGATGATGACTATACACCTACAAAAGAAGAGTTTGAAGAGCTGTTAAAGGAACAAAGTCAATTTGACACAAAGAAATGGACTGATTTAGAAATCAACAACATTTATACAATCACCGACTACAGAGAAATTAACACAGACAATGGTGTGAGTGTAATTTTAACTCTCAAAGACAATGGTGAAGTATGGAGTCCTGCACATCTCACAAAGAAGATAGAAGGTAAAGAACCACCATTTTATGTAAGACCACTTGGTTTGAAACCATGTAAGAATAATAAAAAAAATAAATATCATGCTTATGATTTAGTTTTTCCAAAGAAAGATTATGTCAAAAAATAATTTTTTTTTTACCTACATCAACTTCCAAGCAACAAATCCTGTCAATGCCATACCACCAACAACAAATGCAATCTCTCTATTTTTCTGGTCTTCTGATGGAGTGTAAAAATCACTCAATGTAGGTTTTGGTGGTAATGGTGTGGATAAATTATCTGGCAATTGTTTTCCTGTAATATAATAATATTGTTTCATAGCAGTGTCAGCATCACTGAACTCATCCACAGCATGATGTTCCTTCTTCAGTTGCTCATTAATAAAATCCAATCTTTGTGTTCTCTTCTCATTCCATGCAGTTGTTGCTGATTCTAATTGTTCCATCGCTTTATCATGTCGTTTTCTCTCTTCATCACTATTACTACCCATATGTGAAAATAAATAATTACTACCTGAAAAGGCTAAGGCGTTTGTAATTGCTCCTCCAACCATTAATGCTACTGCACTTGCCATTTTTATATAATGAAAAAAAAAAAATATTAAAATTACTTCATAATATCTGCAGGAATAATACCTTGCTTAACAAGCATATCCTTTGTTGCCATTGCAAGTAATATATCAATGGACAACATACCAATATCTGTCATATTAAAATCTACTTTTGGTGCTGGTCTTTTCAATAGTTTTCTACCTAATTCTGAATATCCAACAGTTAATACAGTTTCCACTCCAGCATGATATAACATGTTTGCAATTTGTTTTCCGTCTATTGAGGTTGTCATTTTTTTTAATGAGAATATTATTTTTTTAAATTAATTAAATTCAAATGGGTCAATTTCTTTTTGTTGTATAATAGGTGCAGGTTGTTGCATCATAGGTTGTTGTTGTGGTACAACTTGTTTAGATTTGTACATATACAATCCTATTCCAACAACTCCAACTGTTATGCATAATGGTATATAATTTTTGTATATATTTATATTCTGTGAATTTGGAGAGCCGACATCATCATCTTTTGTTATAGATTTTAATTCCATGTTTTCTTTCTTTATAGTTTCAGTCTCCTTTCTTCTTAATTCTGCATTTCTTTTTCTTGCTTCTGCACCTTTCTTACCAGCAACTACTCGTCTTGGGTCTTTTGTTTTAACTTCAGTATCACTCATTTTTTTCTAAGGAGATATTTTCTTTTTTATTAAAATCAATATGTCTTGCTGTTGTTAGCATTGCAGTTAATGGAGCAAGGTACATTCCATATCTATAATACAATTCACAACACGAACTTGTCAAAGCGTGATTGATAAAAGGGTCTTCCTCTAAGTCTTGTATCAGTTTAGGTGGATTAACAACATTGAAATACTTTGATACACCCATCACGTATAAGCTAATGAAAGAATTACCCAATGTCTTAGTCATACTTGCTCCCAATCTTGCTTCATATCTGCAGTAAAGTTTGTTTATTTGTTCTGCTGTCATTGTATCAATGTCTGATAGTTGTAAGTCTTTACCAAGATACTGCTTACTACCACCACCAGCAACAATGGCTGATAATCGCTCACGTTTTGTTTCTTGTTCATTATTTTCTGTGCTTTCACATTCAATGTCTTGTAATAATTCTTCAGCATTCATTTTTATTTTATGTAATTTATTTTTTATTTTTAAAAAATAAAACATCGCATATCCGACTATTGATAAGATTGCAGTGTTTGTTATGATTATTGATAAGATTGCAGTGATTGATAATATTTCTAACAGCATTGTTTTTTAGTATTGCTATTTTACTTAAAACATTGCATAAGCATTACTTAAGATTTGCTACAGCATTGTATAAGCATTACTTAATCATTGCATAAACATTACTTAATCATTGCTAAAAAAATAATCAATCAACCAACCAATAACCAGTAGGCTGGTCAGTCTTCAAAATTAACTTACGATGCTTCTTTTTTTTCAGTTCTTCTTTTATTCTCTGTCGTTCTTCCAAAGTTGGAATAACATCATTCTCTCTTAAACAATTTTCAAAACTATCTCTATCTTTTGTGTAGAACATGCATAGCCATTTTGTTTGTTCTCTTAAATCTTTTAACACAGAATTATATCTCTGCGAAATAACCCACACTGATTGTTCTGCATGCCTACCAGAAAATGCTAATTCTGATAACATATCTTTTTTCTTTGTTAGTTCTTTCGTTGCACTGCAATCATCAATAATGTAGAGAGTAGAATGACCAGCATATTTATTAAAGAACATTCTTAGTAGTTCTTGTAGTTTTTCTTCTCCATTAACAATAGGATTAACAATTGTTATATTTTTTGTTTTAGGTTTCCTGACATCACCAATCCACTCACGATTTTTATAAGCCTTGTTCCATTGAATGGTTGGGCAAAGTATAACAATATGTTTAAATACTTGACGATATTCCTCTTCCAAAAGGTCAAGGACAAACTCTGTTTTCCCGCATCCAGTTTGACCACATATAATAGCACAATGAGGATATTTTGGTAGTTCCATTTTTATTTGTAAAAAAATATTAATAACTGACTTCTTTAAATCTACCATCTTCAAAGTTGATTTGTGCATCTTGTATAACAAACAAATAAAGATTGATTGGTTCATCTGCTCCTGCTTCTTTCGTTATTTGTATTGTGATACCTTCTGATGCATTTTCAATTCTTCTTCCAGAACCATGAAGTGTATTATCATCAGTTGAACGTAAGTCCAACCATAAAGCATACCTGTTCGTTAGATATTTTTCTATTGTTGTATCAGTAAAATATAAATCTTTAACGACCATACTTGTTTCTTTGTTTCTTTTTGAATTCAAAGCAAAGAATTTATTTATTTCGTCCCAGTGTTGGTGGGACTTCATTCCTTGACTATACAATTGATTCGGAATCCCTTCTATTGTCATTTCCACTTTTGTAATTTCTGGATTATAATATTCTTCTGTGCTGGCCCTTTCAGGATCTTCGAATAGCATAAGAATTCCTTTCATACTTCTTGCAGGAACATTTAGATTGATATTCCATGGTGTATCAGATTTGTTTTTAGTTATTTTTCTGTGTCTTAGTATTCTGTCATACAAAATAACCATTTTACCATCAACTTGCTGTCTTATTTGTCTTGCTAATTCAGTATCAGAAACAATATCAAATTCCAAACAAATATTTTTGATTGTATAAGTTGAAGTTGCATCGCCTGATTTAATTACTTTATTATAATCATTGAATGTAAGTTCATATTCAAGTCTATCTCCTAATCCTGCTTGATAAAATGGCATATGGGTTTCCAATAATTCAAAATCAAGTGGGATGCAAAACCTGTTTCCATATGCTTTTGCGATGGCTTGATCTTCTTTATCTGCTGTTGCGTTTCCTGCACCCACTCTATGTCTCAACATGTTCTCTTTGCCAACGCCTTGATATACCATATTTACACGTTCTGTAATAGTCTTCCATAAATCAATATAACAATGATAGATGTCACTATCGTCAATGGACATAACTTCATTTCCACTTATTCTAATTGTTGTTTTCTTAATTATTGCTCTTCCTATGTTTTGAAATATAGTTGCATTTGCATCTTTAGAGGTTAGTTCAATTTCAAATGCTAATCTGACTGTTCCGGGAACAATAACATCATTACTACTTAGATTAGGAAATCTCACTAATAATTGTTGATTTTGGTCAATAGTTGAAGGGTTATTTGTTATTACTACACTTTGACGGATACCTCTCACACCTCGTGGTTCTCTTAATTTTCTGTAAGGGTTTAGTTTATCTCCGTAAGCTGACATTTTTTTAAAAGATAAAAAAATATTTTTAAAAAATAAATAAATAATGGCTGAATATGAAAATCCTGAGTATGACAGGGAGGATTATGATGAAGAAGCAGAAACATCTTTTACAGATGAAGAGCAGTTTCAGAGAACATTAAATAGTCAGTTTGCTGGTTTGAATGATTTAACCGGTGATGATTGGAAAACTCTGCGTAATAGCATAGGTCAAAACATGATAGATAGATTTTACGAAAGGAATGAAGAACCTAAACGTAAAATCAAAGGTTTGTCTCTCAAGAAAGATGATATAGGGAGACCAATGTTATATGTTAAAGATGAAGGTGGAAAGAATATTGCATTAACATATTATCGTTCCAATGCACCAGATGAAATAGCAACATTTTTATCATTTAATACTTTGCAAAGGAAATATGGTGTTGATTTTGTTAGGAATGTATTAGGTGTAGATGATTTTAAACCATCTGCTACAAGAATTAAAGAAGGTAGAAAAGCATTCACACAATTACTTCAAACGAGAACTCAAATAACACAAACAGAAGAAGAAATACCTTTACAAGATATATCATCACAAGAACAAACTCAAGAACTATTAAATACAACAGTTGATGTAGAAACTGCTGTGAAAACATTGGAGACATCATTTACTAATGAACAAGAAACACAAACAGATTGGACAAAAAGAGAGATTGATGGAATAGCAAATGCAATGACAACAGTCAAAGAAGAGATAGCAAATGAATTGGCAAAACTGAATGAAACAAATAAAGACTTAGCAAAAGAAAATACAAAATTAGAACAAGCCAAAGCAGACAATGATGAATTTCAAATAGAAAGGATAAGTAGTCGAATCAAAGAGATAGAAAGTGAGAGAAGTGCAAGATTGGAAGTTATTAATGTTAATAAAGAAAAACTACGTAGTCAGGTAAATAGAATCAAAGAGACTATAAACAAAGTATTAAAAGAAGACACTACATTGGGTGAAAGAATTAGAACATTATTCAGAGAACAAGGCATTACAATTGTTAGTATTTTAACCGCTTTTGGAATGATTATTGGAGTTATTGTTGAGGCTGTTATTCCTACTGGTGGTGGTACTACTTCAACCCCTCCTTCTCCACCAAAAGGTGGTGTTAAAGATTGGGTTAAGAAACAATTATCAAATCTTGGTAAATTACTTTCTACCCTTGCAGGAAAAGTAGCTACTGCATTACCAGGTGTTATTGGTTCTATTGTGTCTTGGTTGTTGTCTTCTGCGGGTAAAGTTGTTGGTTGGTTTGGAGAACATTTATGGGCATTAGTTGTATTGGTTGCTGGATTGTTATATGCATCTGCGAGAGAGTTTATAAGAAAAAAAAGAACTTAATAAATTTCATACATAATTAATAGTCCAATTACTATACTTCCTACTATTAATGCTGTTTTGTTGTCTTCATGTTGTATGGCTTCTTTTTTTCTGGTAGAGATTGATGAGATTGTGGTAGAGATTTATTTGTTGGTGTGCCTTGTAGAGATTGTGGTAGAGATTTCTTTGTAGTAGATTGGTTAGCAAGTTTGTGATGATTAAACCAATCTGCTATTCTAGCATCGGAGGTACCAGCACCATCAACCCAACTTTTTGACAGATTGTGTTTCTTTGCATAATCAACTGCTTGTTGATGATAATCTGGTAGAGATTTCTTTGTTTGTGTGCCTTGTATAGTTGCAGGTTGTGTAGCAGATGCAACAGGTTTAACATTTACATCACTATTGAAACCAAGTGTTTGATTTTCTGTTGCAATTACAATTTTATTATTATATCCAGCGATAGTACCAACTTGTAAAACCATATCACTGGGAGACATATATAATCCAATACCATAAACAAAATCTACTTTACTTCTTGCATATTTGAGTGTGTTTTGATATCTTTGTATTTGACTTGGTAAATCAACTGGACTATTAATAGCGTCTTCAATGTTAGCAAGAAATTGTTTCTGAGCATCAAATCCTGTGCCTATTTTTAGAATTTCTACACGTGTTTGAGATTGTGCTGCTAATAGTGCCCATACAAACATTCTAATACTTTCGTTAATTCGTTCAATACCTGTTTTTGTTAATCCTTCTGATTTGTCTAATATAAACATTGTCCAGGCGTCACTTATATCTACTGTATGTTCTATTTTATCATTTGGATTAAAGAATGGACCTTCACTTCGATGTTCTTGTCTGTATTTTCCATCTGGTTTAAAATATTGTGTGTAACTCCCTAGACCACTGCATTTAGAACTACTTTCTAATTTTTGACGCCAATCTGTATTAGGTGAAACATTGAATTCATTGCATAACTTTTGATAGGTTGCTTTGTCGTATGGGTTTTTGTAATAACAAAATGATGCATCTGTTGGTAAAGGTGTTTGAAGTTCTTTCAAAATACGAGCAATACAATAATAAACATGAAATGTATATACTGTTTTAGTTAGTCCTGAAGTGTTTTGCAAATGGTCTTGATAACTTACTCCACATCCTGCAGTGGCACACCAGACAGCAAAATTTAATTGACATTGCCACCAGTCAAATGATGAATGAAGCCATGTATTCCACGGTTCATTGGTGTGTAATGTTGGATTTTGATAGTTTTGAAATAAGTCGGGAAACGTTACTGGAAAATGGTCGTCTTTGTTAACATAAATCGTTTGTTTTATAAGTTCAATATTCTTTTCGGTATATTTAGTATTGGGGTTATATGATGCATTGGGATTGTACTTGAATTCTTTAGGTATCATTTTTATTATTGATTATATATAAAAAATAAAAATGTATCATACAATTTCGAATATTGACAAGACAATAAACTTGCAACAATACATTGATAACAGAGATGGGAATAAACGTATTGGTTTGAAATCTATAACATATGGTGTTGGATGGTATAATGTTGTTGATGAATATTTGCAGAAGACTAAAGAGAGACCTCATAAGATTATAGATGGTTATTATAGTTTCCAACAAATAGCAGATTTATTTCAAAGTAATAATATTACATTATCTGTAAATGAAACAAATGGAATTGCTTCTTTAATTACACCGGATGAATTGAAGATAAGCAAGGGCTTAAAACAAATGTTGGGGTTTGGAAATAAGCGAAAGTTTGCTGTTAATGAAACTCATTATGGTGAGAGAGCTGTAGATTTTGCTGTTTATAAATCATTGTATGTTCATTTGGAACAGATTAATACTTCAAATAATTATTTAGATGGTATGCCGAGTACTGTGTTGGCTGTTGTTCCAGTGGAAAATAAAGAGTTTGGAGAGATAACAACAGTGAGATTTGAGCATCCAGAATATAAGTGTTTGGTGAATGATGCTATAGCAGAATTGAAATTAGAAATCAGGGATGAAAATAACAACAAGGTAATTAATCATCTACCAATTAATTGCGTTTTGGAAATTATATAATTATAATAAAAAAATGAGTATATTTGGTGCTAAGAGAAAACACGTAGATGCATTGGGGCTGAAACAAGAAATATTTAATATGAGAAGTCAAGCATTTACACAAATAAATACATTGAATGATAGACATACAGGACTTCAAGATAGATTTCGGGATATGTATGTCAATCATCGATTATTATATAATAAGGTTGATAATATGTCAGACAGAAAATTGATAAGCATTTGTGCGGAGAGTAAAGGTTCCTTACAGAAGAATGAAGTGTTTGGCTTTGGAAATGGTGGTAGAGAAGTAGGTGTTGGATATGTGATGAACTTTCCTGGCCAGATAATAGGTGTTGGACTGTCGAGTAAAAGAACAAAAGGCGATGTGTCTGTGGCGATTGCAATTAATGGAAATCCACAAGCAGGATATGATATATCATTGAATAATATTTTAAGAAAACACGATAACTTTGCTACACCGTTAAAGGTTGAGGCTGGTGATGCAATTGCTTTTGTTTGTCAGACTAATAATGCTACATGTGTTAATACTGTGGCTTCGATGATAATTGAATTATTTATTGAATAAAAAATATATGTTATCAAGAAAAAAATGAAACAACCTACTGCACCATTATATCCTGAATTGCCTGTTGAAGATGGGCAGAACTATAGATTACAGAAGATATCTGAGATAGAGAAGACGTTAATTAATGAGAGAGATGTGAGAAAAGCATTGTATAAAAAGTATAAACGAGGTATAAATATTACCGACGGTGTTGATACTGGTTTGATATCAACAAGTGTTATTTTGGCAGGTGTTGGATTGGCTGTTCCAATTATGTTGCCTTTAGAGATTGGTGCTGTTGTGTGTGGGAGTTTGGGTGTGTGTGTTAAACTAATTAGGCGTAAAATGACTTCAAAAGCACAGAAACATTATGAGATTAAAACTATTGCTGATAGTAAGTTGAATAGTATAAAGGATTTGATTTCTAAGGCTTTGACAGACGGACAGATATCTGAGAATGAATTTAAACTTGTGTTGGATGAGTTGGACAAATATAATAAACTCAAAGACAATATACATTCAAAACAAACAGGATTGAGTGAAAGTGAGAGAAAGAAACTTATTGAGGAAGGCAAGGCTCAAGCAAAGAATGAAATGAAAAAAAAGATAGAACATGCTTGATTTTATTCAATAAAATTACAATAGTAAATGACCCACCACCAAAATATGAAAGTTAATATTTTTTTTTTTGCTTCACTTCCGACCTACAATGTTATAAGAATGTGCATTTTGTATGTTGAAACATATGTACAAAGTTTGGTGGTAATTAGTTGAACCAATGTTATTTTACAACAATTCAAAGACTTGCAGGAAATTCCAAAATGATGCTAGAACTTTGAAATTTTGTGATAATATGTATATATGCAACCCAAATACATATGCAAAATTTGAGACTAATCGGTTGATGGGATTCCACTTTTAGGAAGACTCAAAGACTTTCTGAAATTCCAAAAGTTGTCATAGGAACTTGGAATTTTAATATGTTATACAGCCTTAAAGTCTTGTTATATGTGCAAAATCTGGTGGTCATTGGATTATGTAAAGGCACTTTCAGGAGGGGTTAAAGTTTTTGCCCCAAAGTGGAATTTTCAAAATTCTTTTTAATATGTTTCTATATAGTGTCTATCCGCGACTTTTATCGGAGCAGATTTTGGATATTACTTTTAATTATTTGTTGTTCTCTACGAGTTGCTTAGTAACCTTTCTTAATTAAACCGATTACAGTGTTATCAGGATTTTTTTGTATTTTTTTCTTTTTTTTAACCCATTTTTATCGCTTAGAAACGCTTTTTATTGAAACCGATTACGCTGTCATCATTTTTATTCAATGTTCCATTATAAAAAGATTTTTATGTCATTACCGGGATTCGAACTCATGCCCCACCATTTACAGTCCAAACCATCTAGACCACTCGGCTATCACGGCTTGTACTAGAATAGTAAGAAATTGAACGTAAATAAATGACTAGTTTTTTGTCCAGTGAATGGTTTTCTAAATACTGAAATAGTCCGTAGGTGACTTCCCTTTTGGACTTTGATGTCCAACTATCAGTGTGGTAAAGATAAATTGACATGTAATAGTCGGTTTATCTGTCTGCTCAAAATACTGCGGTAAAATATATATGTGGTAAGATGTGTTTATATATAGATAGTGCTGGTTGAAGAGGTGATTTGTGAGGGTAGAGAACAAATTACCTCAAAACCGGCACTATCTATATATATAATTGACACCTCAAGCCCTGTCGCCCAATGAAACCAACAGGGTTTATAAGCATTGCCTGGACAGGCTTAGGTCCCCTAAGCGGTTTACCAGTACTCATGTGCGGGTCGGTTTCAGCTCTGCGTGGAACCATCATACAGCCCATGTATTTCTTCAAGCCCCGATGGGCGGGGGCTATTATTTTCGTATTCAAATGATTGACTGTCAATGGACCCAGTGTTGGTAAGGCTGCGGTTTCACTGCTTTTTGTGTCGTTATCGGGGCTTGAAGAAATATATTGGCTGCATGGTGCTTCCACGCAGAGCTGAAACCGACCCGCAAACGAGTACGGTAAACCGCTTAGAGGATCTAATCCTGCCCAGGCAAAGCAGTGCGAGTCGGCCCGTCCAAGCTTATATAGCCTATTGGTTTCATTTTGCGGCAGGGCTTGAGATGTCATTTCATCTCAATGTCGGGTAAAAGTCCCACAAAATTGGAAGCAACGTCTCCAAAATGACCTTTACAGTGTTGACGGGGACGTTAAACCTCAAATCAAACAAACAAACAAAATCTTTGGTGTCGTGAAAGAATTCACTATGTCACAAGGATGTGTAGCCTGGCTCCATGGATATACGTTATTTAGCATGGAGAAAACATTTTGTCTGCATATATTGACCCCATTACCTGGCAGAAAGTAACTGATCAGCCACACTAACCCTGACCCTAACCCTTTTTATTAAAAAATAAAACGTTCTTTAGTGACGAAATTATCAGTGTGTTGTGAGGGGTGGGGGTGCAGTCTAACGGATTTGGTGTCCTAATGATTTGCATTTTCTACATTTCAGGAGCAGTCATGTTTATACTGGGAATGGCAGTCAATATACATTCCGACCACATTCTTAGAAATCTCCGAAAACCCGGAGAAAAAGGGTACAAAATCCCAAAAGGTGGGATGTTCAATTACGTGTCCGGCGCCAACTTTTTCGGCGAGATCTTGGAGTGGGCGGGCTTTGCAGTAGCCACTTGGTGTCTATCGGGCCTAGCGTTCTCATTCTTCACCTGCTGTAATATAGGACCCAGGGCTTATCAACATCATAAGTGAGTAGTTGTTAACCCTTTTTGTACCAAATAGAATCTTCTACCTTATATATAGCAGGACTCCATTTCAAAATTTAGGGTTATCCGGATGTGTGTTCTTCAAAATCTATTTGGAAAATGACTGAACGTTTTGCAAACAGTGTAGGCCCTGATCAGACGCCGCGTTCTGCGGCGTCTGATCTGGGCCTACACTGTTTGCCAGGGTACCCGTTTTGGGGTTTCTGATACAAAATGGGTCAAATAAACGCCGAGTACGGACACACGAGTTTTGAAATAAACGCCGAGAGCGGACACAGAGCCACACCATGAGAAATACTTCACAACCACTCATGAACAGTTCTGGCGCAGATCAGCCCACACATTCCAACAGTTTGATGTGCACATTAATGTTCGCTGCTTGGACAATACAAAACACCGCTAGAATTGTTTCGTATCTTGACTCATTACATGCCAATCACAACAATTGTCGTCTGCTTCGTCGTCTGCTTGTAAATTTAAAAAGTCATTTTTTGCAAACAGTGTCGACCCAGATCAGACTGCTCCTCAAGGAGTCTGATCAGGGTCTACACTGTTTGCCTCTATGCAAAAATATGTTTGAAAAGTGTGCAAGAAGGTTTAGCAGACGACATAAATAGACAACATTTTCTCTACGGATGCAGTTTTCATGACATCTTAGGGGCTCAATATCTAGAATTGCTAG
This sequence comes from Lucinisca nassula, assembly GCA_963580285.1. Taxonomy (NCBI): domain Eukaryota; kingdom Metazoa; phylum Mollusca; class Bivalvia; order Lucinida; family Lucinidae; genus Lucinisca; species Lucinisca nassula. The sequence continues at coordinate 1,550,886 of OY757012.1, forward strand.
TCAATGTAGCTGAGTAGGCCAGACTGAGTCTTACCTGGCCACAAACACCGGAAAACAGATTTCTTTTGACGGGCGCTCAAAACCTACATGAAATCTTGAGCAACCAACAATGACTCAAAACAGTCTTTGCATGCAACCGGTATTACCAGATGTCTTGATTATCTATCTTTGGATGGCCCCCGCCCATCGGGTCTTGAAGAAATAGATGCTTCCACGCAGAGCTGAAACCAACCGCACAGGAGTATTGGTAGACCACTAAGAAGGTTTAAGCTTACCCAGACAGAGTGGTACGAGTCGGACCGTCCCTGCATATAAAACCTATTGCTTTGTTTGGACGGTAGAGCTTGAGTTGTCATTTTGGTCGGCCGACCTGGTTATATGCATATGTGGACTAGTTTTCATCTGCGCAGTCTGATCAGCACCTTTGCTTTTTACTTCTTCATTACGCAAACACGCCTATACAAATACATTGCCACTTTTATCGCCGAAAAAATGAAGATTTTAAGATGAAAAATTGTGATATTTTTCTTATTTCTGCTCATAATATAGATTGTGGGCGTTCGTTAGAACCGCCCCATCGAGGCGGTTCTAACGAGTACCCACAATCTATATTTTAGAGCAGAAATAAGAAAAATAAGGTTTACCCCCTGAAACCCCAGTTTTACTATATAAAAGTGAGGTTCAAGTGGGTCAAAATTATATAGGTGTGTTTTCGTGATGTTTGATAGCACAATATGTGTAGTTTCTATTTAAAAAATTTCAAGACCCTTGCTAATCTGAGCAGATGAGCAGACGGGTTTGCTTGTACCAGATGGAAAACTTAGTGCTTGCCTAATCAGGTGGCTACAATGGAAAGTTTTACTGTATATTTGTTTGTTTGTTTCAGGTATTACTTAGAGAAGTTTGACGATTATCCCAAGGAAAGAAAAGCCGTGATACCATTCATTTTCTAGTCATTTCTCTATACATCGGGTTCCTTAAGAACCTAATTCTGCTGGATAATTCGGGAGAGATAAACCTGGCACGCTTTATGCCATTTTTGCAAGGGTGACAAATTTTGGGACTTCTTATTAACTATCCTACAGCCCCTCCCCCGAAAAGGGGTCTACTTTTAACGGAAAGAATTTGCTACTGAGGAGCAAATTCTTTCCTTTAAGAGTAGCACCCCACACACCATTATAGATAAGGGAAGCAAAATATGTTTGAAAGAGTTTAATTCTCTTCCCTGAAGCTGTATGTATTACCCTTGAAGTATTAGGTGTTAATTTAAATATGTGTATGCTTTCTTGGAGTATGGGATTGACATTACATTCCAAATTATGAACAGATCTCATGGTCATACACATGTGAGACGCCAAGTTCTGCGACGGAAGGTCAGGTGGTTTTTCGCCTTGTACTCCGGCTTTCGCCCACCTTTGATTAACGATCAGCTCGATGTAAGTGAAATAATCTTGAAAGGGCCATAAAACACAAACCCCGAGAAAAATCTCATGGCCATGAAACGTTTTTATGCTCTGCTAAACTGAGCAAGTCATGGAATTTTCAATGCTCAGAAATAGTAAGATATCAGCTGACAGTGTTTCTTTGTTGCTAAGAACAGCACAAAATGAAATTTTTTCTGCATATGAATATTTAAATGCGAATGCTTTTTGGCAATTTATTAAGAAATGAATGTAATTTCTTAATGCCCAATGAAGTATAAACAACATTGGATCGCGACTCCAAAGAGATTCACTTAACTTTCTTCTGATCCTGTGTTGTTCATACTTCATTGATTTTTAAATAAATTACCTTCATTACCTATATTTGCAATATCTTCTACCCGTAATATGTAGTTTGAGGGCTAAAAAAAAACAAAACAAGAAAACAATTGCACACTGCCCCCCGCCCATAGGGGCTTGAAGAAATATAAAGGTTGCATGATGCTCCCACGCAGAGCTGAATCCGGCCCGCACACTAGTACTGGTAAACCGCTTAGAGGATTTAAGCCTGTCCAGGAACCGCGGTGCGAGGCGGACCGTCCATGCTAATAAACTCTATTGATTTCATTGGGCGACAGGGCTTGAGATGTCATTTCATCTCAATGTCTGGTAAAAGTCCCACAAAATTGGAAGCAATGTCTCCAAAATGATCTTTATAGTGTTGACGGGGACGTTAAGCCTCAAATCAAACAAACAATTGCACACAGTTTTCCTACAAACGGGGTCAAATCATATTGGTTGTTTTGACGTCATCTGATACCATGTGACGTCGCGTGAGTTCACAGCCGAGTAGTTAACTACAGGGTCGTTCAGAATAGGACAAATTTCATGTTCAAATGACAATGCACAGCCCTCATAATCTGATGCAGATTTCAAGTTTCCGTCCTCTCAACCCATAGCCAGATGATCAAATGGAGAATCTTTGTGTTGTGCAGTTTAAAACATGGATATTCTCATTTTTTGTAAATATGTTGAATTATTTATTTGTATATATATATCATTCAGTGAGACTCTTGTGTATGTCTGAATAAGTGTTGTCTTTTCTTTATCCAGTAAAACTCCGCTATTAAGACCACCCAAACTTAAGACTTATTCTGATTTAAAAAGCTTATTTAGTAGATTGCAGTTATTCTTTGTGTTTTCTGTGTATACAATGCCCTCTGGTCAGAGAGCACCTTTGGGACTGTTCAAAAGTGATCTTAAAGATCACTTTTGAACAGTCCCAAAGGTGGTCTTAATATAGGAATTTTACTTTATGTCTATGTAATGAACACAGTTGAAATCGCTGCTTTTATGGAGAAAAGTCTGGTTTACATGGGTATACAAATGTTCAATATATTCCTGATTTCTGATCAAAAACATATATTGTTTGAACTCGTTAGAACCACCTCATTGAGGCCCATGGCGGCTATTTGGTCGCAAGAACCACACTTCTGAATGTCTTGGTATTTAAGTCATCTTCCCTGACAAAATAACATTGTAAGTCCAGTACTATTTGAGATATTTTGATGGTACTTGGTACAGTTGTACATGAGCTTAATAAGGCATGCCATAAGCAAGAACTTAAACTGATTTTCAACAGCTAGCTCAATTGTTCGAAGTACATGCACAATGTACCTAATATGAGCTGGTCTCATACTCAATATTCACACTGAAATAGTAAAGGTGGGCTTTTTATTCATGTCTTTTTAGCTCGCCTGTACGAAGTACAAGGAAAGCTATTGTTGTGACCTCGGATGGCGTGTGCGTGTGCGTTTGCGTTTGCGTTCCCGTCACACTGCGTTAAAGTTTTTCAAATGCTTATATCTCAACAGTCACTCATCACAGACCACTCATATTTGGAACTTAAGTACCTGGGAGGGTCCTCTGATGTTCGAAGAGAACAGACCCCTGGGTTCGTGCCCCAGGGTGGGGCTAGGGGTCAAAATCTAGAACACCTTTGTAATTCTGTGTTTAAGTTTTTGAAATGCTTATATCTCAACAGTCACTAATCACAAAGCATTCATATTTACAACTTGGATACCTGAGAGTGTCTTCTGAGATTCCAAGACAGCACACCCCTGGGTTCATGCCTGGGAGTGGGGATGGGGTGGGGCTAGGGGTCAAAATCCAGGACACCTTTGTAATTTGTTGTATACATTTCCATTATACTAACAAGTTATAGACACAATTGGTTATACATCAGCCAATCAAGTGACATTGGTTCAAGTGTTAAAGCGTGAAGGTCATGGTGACCTACATTTCACGGTCCAGTGATTTTGCCTTTTATCTTGAAGTCTATTTGTTGGAGAAATGTTATACCTGGGATATTAGCTCCATGTGACTCCACGATTGACCTCAAAATATATCTAGGTAACTGTGACCTATATTTCATGGTTCAGCGATTTTGCCTATTATCTCAAATACTATTTGATAGAGAAATGTCACACCTGTATTATTAGTTCCATGTGACCCAATAATTAACCGCAAAATATATCTACCTCATGGTGACCTACATTTCACGGTCCAGTGATTTTGTCTATTATGATGGAGAAATGTTATACCTGGGTTATTAGTTGCATGTGACCCCATTATTGACCTCAAAATATATCTAGGTCACTATGACCTATATTTCATGGTTCAATGATTATGCCTATTATCTTGAATATTATTTGATGGAGAAATGTCATAACTGGGTTATTAGTCCCATGTGACCCCATGCTTGACCTCAAAATATGTCTAGGTCACTGTGACCTATATTTCATGGTTCAGTGATTTTGTCTATTATCTTGAATACTATTTGATGAAGAAATGTTACACCTGGATTATTTATTCCATGTGACTTGATTATTGACCACAAAATAAATCCAGGTGCTTGTGACCTATATTTCATGGTTCAGTGATTTTCCCTATTATCTCGAATAATTTTTGATGGAGAAATGTCTTACCTGGGTTATTAGTTCCATGTGACCCCATGATTTACCTCAAAATATATCTAGGTCACTGTGACCTATATTTCATGGTTCAGTGATTTGCCTATTATCTTGAATACTTTTTCATGAAGAACCATCATGCCTTGATTATTTATTTCATGTGACCCCATGATTGACCTCGAAATTATATCTTGGTCAGTGTGACTTTAATTTCATGATTCAGTGACTCTGCCAAATTGAATACTATTTTTTTTAGAAACTTCAGTCCTGAATTATAAGTTCCATGTGACCAGCTGATTGTTATAGAAATATATCTAGGTCAGTGTGACCTATTTTCATGGTTCATTGATTTTGCCTTATGATTCATACACATTGTGATTCTGAAATGTAATATCTGGCATATATGTTCCATGTGACCTGATCACTGACCTCAAAATGTATCTAGGTGTGTGTGACCTATATTTCATGGTTCAGTAAGTTTACCTTATATCTTGAAGGCGCGAAACAGGCGAGCTATGCTGTCTGGCGACAGCTCTTGTTAGTCATGAATCTAGTCTATGAATACCACTGCAAACCACTCTTCATATTGAGTAAAACTTCTGGTACGAATCAGGCCCGGGGTTATAAAACATTTTTTCATACTCAACTCAGCTGAGCCTGAAATTTGTAATGCTCATAGCTATTAAAACAAATCAGACTATTTTCCTGCCCAGATCAGAAAAGAATGAAATATATCCCACTCTTAAATTTTAAAGTGCCCACATTTGTTGGCATTTTCAAGTTTATGAGCGGGATAAGTTTAATTCTCAAGTGAGTTGAGCATGAAAAACGTTTTATCACCTCGTTTTATCACCTTTGTACTGCTATCTAGTATGAACGCAATTTAGAACCTATTTGGTTTAGTTTAGGTCCTAGTATGAACGGGGGACTTAAATGTCCTTTTACGCCCCCGCACATCGGGGCCTGGAGAAATAAATTGGGCTGCACGTGCTTCCGCGCAGAGCTGAAACCGACCGAACTTGAGAACTGGTGAACAGCTTAGGTCTAAGCATGCCCAGGAAAAGTGATGCGAATCAGACCACTCCTTAAACCCTACCAGTTTGTATGGGTGGTAGGGCTTGAGATGTCACTTCATCTCAATGTCGGGTATAAGTCCCACAAAATCGGAAGCAACGTCTCCAAAATGACCTATACAGTGTTGACGGGGACGTAAAACCTCATCTCAAACAAAATATCCTTCTTAACGAACCGAAGCACATAAGTGGAGTCTCGCCAGAGCCTTTATTGTTCCTTGACATGTAAGGCAGCTATTGACTTTCATGCAAGAACTGTGGTTCTAACACAACAGGTTGGCTGCGCACCCGCATTTTAACCCATAGCATGCATGACAATCAAAACAATTTTCATCTACAGGAACTTTAAAAGTCATTATTGCAAACAGTGTGGACCCATATCAGATCAGTCTGGCGTGGGTCCACACTGTTTGCCAAAATGACTTTTTAAGTCAAGGAGCAGTCTGATCAGGATCCACACTGTTTGCCTGTATGCAAAAATATGTTTGCAAAGTATGCAAGACTATGCGGCAGACATAAACAGACAGCATTTTCAGAGGCAGTTTTGATGGAATCTTAAGGGTTAGGAACATAAACATGTGTCTGCCAAATTTATTTTCTAGTGGACACTTAATATATGGGCCCCGTCAAGCGATTTTGGTACTTATCGCCTATGCGAGCAGCGAAGGTTCAGGCGAGCCTGCGCATCCGCGCAGTCTCGCCAGAACCTTCGCTGCTCGCTCATAGAAGCAGTGAATCAAGAGGAACCTTCAGACAGAAAGCCATATTCCTGGCCCCTCTGAATGGCTGGGCATGCGCAGTTAAAATTTGTCATGACGGAATGCTCGAAGACACAAATTCGCTTGGCGGGGCTCATATATGTGTACACTTTTTGTTGCCACACCTATTTTGTTTGTTCTCATTCACTGCTGTTTAATATTGTTTTGAAAATATATGCCTTCTGTTCTTTATAAGAGCCCTGTCATGTGAAACCCTGTCAGCAGGAAAGACACGCCTATTTTTGTTCATTATCAGTTACCCCAAGAATCAGAATCAGGATTATTACTGGTGACACGTCAAATGATTTCCATACACCTGGGCCCAGTTGTTCAAAACTAACGACATCGTTATTTAACGTATCGTTAAAATTTGTACCATTAAATGTGGTAAATATGCTAAAATTTTTGCTGAAAAAATGTGAGCAGCTTTTGCGGATGCAAAAGCTGCTCACATTTTTTCAGCAAAAATACCATAATTTTCGATAATGTTCTTGCTAGAACAGTTAACAATTTGATCACTAACGAGCTTGTTAAGCTAACGATGCTTTGAACAACTTGCCCCTGGACTTGTGATATGAGAAGTTAGTCCCTAGCTCTCACCAAAGAGGTAAATTTAGCTACACAATCCTCAGCACTTTCAGCCGTTGAAATTATCGAATCAGGAAGGGCTTTCCAATCTCTAATGGTTCGAGGGAAGAATGATCTCTTATAAATGTCAGTTTTTGCAGCAAGGTTCTGAAACGCCAATGAATGATGATTTCTACAGTGTCTAGCTGGGGGAACAAGGTCATCTGTTGGGATGCCGGCAGCACCCTTTAGACCTTTGTATAAAAGTATGAGCCTGTTGTCTTTTCTGCTTTTCTTGACAGACTCCCATCTTAATTTGTTCGCACAACATATTAAAAAAAAAATCATGTCCCTTCCCGAGTTCCGTACAAACCTGAATTTCTCCGCATTACGCAAACACGCCTATACAGATAAATTGCCACCTTTATCGCCGAAAAAAGGAAAATTTTAAGATGAAAAATTGTGATATTTTTCTTATTTCTGCTCCAAATATAGATCGTGGGCACTCGTTAGAACCGCCTCATCGAGGCGGTTCTAACGAGTACCCACAATCTATATTTTAGAGCAGAAATAAGAAAAATAAGGTATACCCCCGGGTACCCCAGTTTTACTATATAAAACTCATTTTTGATTTTTATTTCAAAGGGGTCAAAATTGTATAGGCGTGTTTTCGTGATGAATATATAATAATGCAATATATGTTTTACACAAGAAAAATAAAAATGTAAAAGGAATCATCTGAACAGTGCTTGTTCTACAGGCATGAATAAAAGGCCCCAGGCCAAGTGTCCCCCAACGTTTGAAATGCCAGTTAGTGGTGAATATGTCTTAATCATATGACGTCGCGTCTAAGAGAGTAATAACGCCATGTAATAAATTCCGTAATCCACTAGTGGATTAAATATGCAAATTAGTTAGATACGCCCCATAACGTTACATGTACGACGTCCTTAACGACGTCGCGTTTACTAATGGCGGAATATTGATATTTTTATCAACAATTGTGAATAAAATGCGTTTTAAATGCCATATGATAAATAGAATCTTGCATTCGTGCTCATGTATTTTAGAATTTATTAAACTCGTTGAGGAAAAGGGATAAAATGCTCGGCAAAGCCTCGCATTTTATACTTTTCCTCAACTCGTTTAATAAATTCAATAATACATGAACACTCATGTAAGATCCTCTATATAACATATATGTTCTTAACTATGTTTTTGGATTTTCAACCCTTTCAACAGACCAATTTTTTATTTTTTCTAAATGTTGTAAGGAACAATTTAGGGTAAAAAATATCTCCACAACTATTGTCTCAGGACATTGGCTCACAGTTTCAACAACAGATTGTAAAGATGGGCAGCTTAATTGGTTTGACAGTTTGTTCACCGATTTAGATGTTGACACGAAAAGGCAAATTTGCGCAATATTGAAGCCAGAAGTTTCTGAAATGTCCAGTACAAAATCAGGCAGGAGGCGCCGATTGTGGGTTATTTGCGATTGCTTTTGCTGTCGGAATTTATTTTGGAATGAATCCGTCGAAACTCATTTTCGTTCACGAAAAATGCAAAGCCATCTTATTAAATTTTCGAAAATGAAAAATTTTGCAATTTCCTATTCAATATGAATAAAAATTGGAAAAAAAAAAACTATGCCCCAGGAAAACATATCTTGCAAATTTCGCGGTCTGTATGACAGCGAAATGGTACAATGCTTGGCCTGCGATGCATGGCTTCACCACCGCGGTATCGACAAACGGGCAGTAAAGCAGATAGAAGGGAAAAAGAACTTCGTCTTCATATAATGTTTAAATTATTAGGATAAGTGACACTGAACTTTCGAACACCTTTTGGACCATGAGAATTTGTTAGACTCAGTGGTAGTTCTAGCCACCGAATGTTAATCTTAGAGCAAGGCCAGGATGCATTATATGGACATCTTTTCATGACGATTCTAATGAGTACACACAACATGCATTTTTCAAGATCAAGACAATTATCCAAGACTGTCTGCAATCATGGTTCTTTTTCGAAGTCACTCAAAAACAAGTTCGAAATATACGTTGTTTCTTTTTTTGTTTGTATTGGAGCTAAACGGCCCAGTCAACACTAAAAGAATGTTGTCCACCCCGCCATATATCGAACGTGCGGGCTTCGCGCATCCGACTGAGCTATCGAGGCCAGCAATCTTATTTTCTGATAATAAACCTCTTTACTAATGGCACCCGCCCATCAGGGCTTGAAGAAATAGATTGGGCTGCATGATGCTTCCAAGCAGAGCTGACGACTGGTACATCGCTTTGAGGTTCTAAGCCTGCCAAGGAAAAGTGGTGCGAGTCGGACCGCCCATGCATATAAACCCTATTGTTTTCATTTGGTTGCAGGGCTTGAGATATTTCATCTCAATGTCGAGTAAAAGTCCCACAAAATTAGAAGCAGCGTCTCCAAAATAGCCTATACAGTGTTGACGGGGACGTCAAACCTAAAAAAAAAAAAAAAAAAAAAAAAAAAACTTCTTAAACATACAGACCGGTTCTTTTCATATGCGAAGGTAGCGGATACTTTAATCGGCCACCGCAATCACGCAGTCTGGCCAGTCCCCGCTGAAAAAGAAGAACTTTGCTATCTATCAAAGGCCCAGCGAAAACTTTGACCAGAAAGCGCTGATGCGTAGGCTGATCTGGATGCCGAGTAATTCGATTTTACATTTTAGCAGCCGACTCTTCAAATAGTTAAAACATTCCTAGAGCCACTAGCATAACAGAGGCACAAACAGAACAGCGCGTTCAGACCTGAACAGAACAGCGCGTTCAGACCTATCACGCATTATAGCAGGTCTATGTAATTTTGACTACATGAAATTATACGATGAGCAACGACAGGAACTGATGCAATCAGATCCCGAACCCTGCCGTAAACACCACAGCCCAATTTCATGTTGTTTTGTGTGATTTGAGGTTTAACGTCCCCGTCAACACTGTATAAGTAATTTTGGAGATGTTGCTTCCAATTTTGTGGGACATTTACCCGATGACTTCACAAGCCCAGTCGCCCAATGAAACCAATAGGGTTAATAAGCATGGAAGGGCCGACTCGCATGGCTTTGCCTGGGCAGGCATAGATCCTCTTAGCGGTTTACCAGTACTTGTGTGCGGTCGGTTTCAGCTCTGCGTGGAAGCATCATGCAGCCCATCTATTCATTCAAGCCCCGATGGGCGGGGGCCGAATTTCATGTTGAAAAAGTCGTTTTTTCGGAGTATATATTATTTTTCTTATTTCTGCTCAAAAGAAAAATGTCAAATGTTTCTGCTGAAAATTTCATTTCAACGGTTATAACATTTGCATGGATGTAAATAGTGAATTGTTCAGGAGTTGCCATAACTTACCAGTTGCATCATATATATAAATCCGGTAGCATCTGGCAATAGCAATTTTCCCGAAATTTTGCTATTGCCAGACGTCTGGCAATAGCATTTTACCCGACTTTGTGCTATTGCCAGATGTCTGGCAATAGCACATTTCCCGACTTTGTGCTGTTGACAGACGTCTGGCAATAGCACATTACTCGATTTTCTGCTTTTGACAGACGTCTGGCAATAGCAAATTTCTCTATATCCTGCTATTGGCAGACGTCTGTCACTAGACTCTTCCATAATAATATGACAGTGATTTGTTCCACACTGTGGAACAGATCACTGTCATATTATTATGGAAGAGTCTAGTGGCCTTTGCTTGTCGATATAAGGATGCTGAGTTGTATAATCAATGTCTTCAATGTGCTTTCACATTCCAAGGAAACCAAAGGAAGTGTTTAAAGAATTGGTGTTTACAAAGATCTTGACAATATGCTGCTCCTTGGATTGCTTATCAAATATCTCAAACAGCAGCCATATGCTACCATCTCGAATTATCTTAATCTTGACGCTTTCAGTCCCCGTAGATCCTACACATTTGCATTATTTGCTGGCTCCCAGCTTGCACATTGTCCATATTGGAAAAACAGGTAACATCAGGGGGTCTGGTTACCTGTTTTTCCAACACTGATAACCTTCAGACTAGGAACCAGCAGATAGTGCAAATCAGTGAAGATAACGAGCCGTCTAATCAGGAACTACACTGCTTGTCATCCTGTTAATGATTATCGTTTAAAGCATATTGTTCATTGGAATGGATGTGTCTAAATTCAAGGACGGAAATGCCTACTGTGAAAACCTAACTCAGATTTCGCAATACAGTAGAACTTCGATGGCTCGAACACCGATGACTCATTTACCATGGATGTGTCGAACCCATTCTTGAGCCCCTAGCGAAATCCTCTAGATAAGAAATAGTGGGGGATAATTAAGGATATTTTAGTCTTTTATCTTGCACATGCATGCTGTGTGTACTCATTAGAATCGCCTCGATGAGGCGATTCTAATGAGTACACACAGCATACGTATTCATTATAGAACACCAAAAAGATGTCTAAAAGTAGCTCGTTATGCCTCCTGAGAGTAACCTCAGTGGCTCAAACTACCCCTGTCTCGAACAGATTTTCGAGGTCCCAAAGGTGTTCGAGTCATTGAAGTTCGACTGTATATCAGGCGGGCATTTAGCTCGTGATCAATGCATCTGAGCATACAACTACAACGCTCTTCGGTTGGCGCTGACTTATTGATAGACTGGCCAACATATACCTCGTCAAAATTGTTTTTGTCATCAACCGTTTTGACGTATATGACCCATAATGATGGTTGATTCTTCGTTTGACAGCGAATCGTTATCATCATCATCAGCATCATCATCATCATCATCATCATCATAGATATTTCCATGCATATCTTCTAAACATTCATGCGGTTCCGAAATTAATGTTTTTGAGCCGAAATAAAATAATGGTCACCGGCAAAAACCCTTGGTATGTATATATACAAAGCAGAGTTGATTAGAGATATCCGTCAGTGAACCAATGCACAATGCAACTTAAAACATCACGCATGGAGCAGCCTGTGCATTCGCCACTACATAGAAACACAAGCAACTTTGCATTGCGGTAACACGCCCTTGCCACGAATGCCACCTGCAATCTATTTGGAGGAGACCTGAAAATAATTCCTTATACCCTGTAAACCCCACTCTACTCTTTGTAAAGTGAGGATTAACGGGGATTTCATTATACGGGCTTGTTAATGTGATGATGCCCAAATATAGGTCCACACTAAAAGCAATAGACTTGCTCAAAACGGAGCAGGATGTTTACATTATCGGAGTAGCCCATATTGGAGAGAGCTTGAGGTACATGGAAGTACAAAGAGGATAGATTGGTTCCCTCACTATATATCACACAATACTATACTCGTATTTTGGAGCAAAAGTGGAGGTGTTACGATAACACACCCGTGTCACATAGTGCATTTTTTACGCCCCCGCTCATCGGGGCCTAGAGAAATAAATTGGGCGGCATGATGCTTCCACGCAGAACTGAATCTGGCCCGCACACTAGTACTGGTACACCGCACAGAGGATCTAAGCCTGTCCAGGAACCGCGGTGCGAGGCGGACCGTCCATGCTAATAAACCCTTTTGGTTTCATTGGGCGGCAGGGCTTGAGATGTCATTTCATCTCAATGTCGGGTAAAAGTCCCACAAAATTGGAAGCAACGTCTCCAAAATGACCTTTACAGTGTTGACGGGGACGTTAAACATCAAATCAAACAAACAAGTGCATTTTTTTTTTCACAAAATGACTACTTTCTGATAAACATCCTTGATATTTTTCTTATTTATACAGCAAGCATAGGTTGCGGGTGCTCGTTAGAACCGCCTCAATGAGGCGGTTCTAACGAGTACCGACAACCTATGTCTTGGAGCAGAAATAAGAAGAAAAATGTATACCCCCGTAAACCCCAGTTTTCTCAATATAAAGTGGGGTTAACTGGGGTGTTCATTTCGTGATGATACGTGTTCATATATTTAACGTGTACAGTGAGAAATTATAAGAGGTTTTGAAAATCCAATTAAGCACGAGTTAAACAATACTTCATTGTTTTATAGTTCCACATATTTTATTTTATAAAACAAGTAAGTTAAGTAAGAAACACCTAGAGACACATATTAGGACTGTGAACAAAAGCAACTGTACTGAAGAACATTTACAAGTAAAAAAACCGTAATAACAATAATAATAATAATACTAATAATAAATTAATAATAAAAATAAATAAATAAAAAATAAAAGAAAATTACCCCAAAATGCGATATTGTATCCATTTACTGCATTTAAAGAGCAATTACAAAGAAGTTTTAAAATTCTTAGTATGAAGCAGGGTGAAAGCAGACACAAGGAGGGTCATTTTATTGGAAAGTGTGTGAAAATAGTCCCATTCGTACCAAAGTTATGCTCATTTACATTTGAGCCCCGCCAAGCGAATTTGAGTCTTCGAGCACACCGTCATGACAAATTTCAACTGCGCATGCCCAGCCATTCAGAGTGGCCAGGGATATGGCTTTTTGTCTGAAGGTTCCTATTGATTCACTGCTTGTATGAGCGAGCAGCGAAGGTTGTGGCGAGACTGCGCGGATGCGCAGGTTCGCCTGAACCTTCGCTGCTCGCATAGGCGATAAGTACCCAAATCGCTTGACGGGGCCCATTTGATGCATACCTATTTTCCTCTACGAGTAACATCCCCTGAATTTTCTTTGATTTTAACCCACAATGCAATATTCTGTGATGTCATAGTGGCTTTAAACTTCTTAAAAATAATTTTAAACTACCATATTTTCCAGTTTGCTGTTGCCAAATACAGTTTTCTCACGCCCCTTGATCAATGTGTATTTTGTTCATAATATAGGATAGAAATGAGAAATTCGATTCGCTTAAATAGACAAATAAAGTATTGTTTTAAATGATTTAAACTAGCATTGAATTCAAAATTTCATTTCAACTAGTTAATGTAAGTGTTTTATATGCCTTTTGAACAGATCGGTAAGTTCTTTTTTTATACCATCCTTTTACAAATACAGGAACTTGAATTTAAATTATTAAAAAAAAAAAAAAAATGAATTTAAGGTTTGCAATTGAAAATATGAGAAAACTGGTTTAGCATATCAGTTGAGATCGGTTCATATAATTCAAATAGTTGATTATACACTTCCTAAGGACTATAAAACACAATATTTTTAATATTTAAAAAGTTTAAAAAATTGAATGTGCATCTATGACTTCATAGTATACCTCATGAATATTAATGAGGCAGTCTGAAGCTGCAGTGTTTCCATGAAATATTTCACACTTCAAATTGTAATATCTAGGAAACTAATAAAGATAATTTGGTGCGGTTTTCGCCCTTTGATTCCTTTAATCAATGTCTTTTTAAAAATGGATTTCTGTACCTTTGTATATGACCTTTAACGTAAATTTGAAAATACGATCTCATTTGCTGTTTTGTGACTACCGAGTTCGGCAACGAGTGCTGATCTTGGTTGGAGTGAGTGAGTGAGTTTTAGTTTTACGTCCTACCAACAGCTAAGGTCATACGGAGGCGGGACCTCGGTTTAATGACTGATCCGAAAGTCTGGAGAAGCCCGGGATCGATCCTGCGATCCCTGGTTTACAAGACGAGAAGCGTAACCACTGCACCACGGAGGCTTCTAGATCTTGGTTGGAACTGTTTGTTAGTGTTTGCGTTGTACTGCGAATGATTCGCCAAGAATATTGAGCTCTGACAAAATTTCTAACGATTAACTCATTTCAGAATGGGACATTGGCAAACAGTTCAAGCACGTTCTTCACTGTGTGTAGGCTTTCACTTAAGAAATCTGTGAAAATTACAAATAAGTACCCCACAAAAATTTCAAAATGGGTTGGAATATATTATTCTTTTCTAGGGATCTACTCTGAAAGGAAAGAATTTGCTCCTGATTTAAGAGCAGGCCTGAGGAGCAAATTCTTTCTTTAAAGAGAATATCCCTTTGTCACAGGGAGTCATTGTTTGGGAGTCAAACAGGACATTACGAAAACACACCCGTGAGACATAGTGCCTTTTTTCACATCTCCAAAATGGCTTCTTTTCTGATGAAAATTCGTGATATTTTTCTTATAAATGCTCAAAACATAGGTTGTGGTACTAGTTAGAACCGCCTCATTGAGGCGGTTCTAACGACTACCTACAACCGATGTCTTGGAGCAGAAATAAGAAAAATACTGTATACCCCCATAAACCCCTGTTTTCTCTATATGAAGTGGGGTTTAGGGGTGGGGGGGTCTTCATTTCACGGGCATGTTCACGTGATGAACTCCTGGAAGCTGTCTGTATGAAGATGAATATACGCTCATTTTAATTATTTTAGTATTGATGTCTTCACTTTTCTTTTCTTCATTTTATTTTATTTTATTTATTTATTTATTTATTTATTTATTTATTTATGTATTTATTTTTAATTTTAGTCTGAAACTGTAAGACTGACACTCTGATATTATGCTTTGTAATTCTATTTTTGTTTCTTCCTTTTTTTGTTATTTGTTGTTTTGTTGTTGTTTTGTGTGTGTGTGTGTGTGTGTGTGGGGGGGGGGGGGGGTTGTAAAGTAATCCTTAAAATTGCGTAGGTAGGTGGAAATAAATATGTTTTAAGTTTTGATGATGTAAATCTTGTAATATCGCCATAGCAGCCAAAAGTTTGATGCCAGCTGTAGTGTTTATGTGAACCACAAATGACAGCCAAATGGCTTGTAAAATAGTATATATCACAATAGACACCTGCTACTCCACGGGAGTTTCATTCAACTCCTGCACCGTGTGTGAGTGTTTCGTTCCTTCAACAAATAAGGTCATCTGGAGACGGGGCCTCGGTTTAAATGCTCATTCGAAACTCTGGAGAAGCCCGGAATCAAATTCAAGACCCCTGGTTTACAAGGCGAGCAGCACACATATAATCCATTCGATGTGGGTCTATGACCGCTCCTGATTTTGTGGGTACTTTACTGGTGTCATTGGTACCGCTTTGTGAATACAATGCAAACAGTTACCAAGGCAAGTTATTGCCTGTTCGAGCCAAAACAAGACAAACGAATTCCATGACAACTAACAGGGATACAGCACATACATGTAGCTACCTTAACCCTTTCACCCCTGAATTTCTGAAATGGAATCTCCCCAGCAGGCACATGACGTAATTATGACGTCACATCAACGTCGATACAACTTCACAACGTTTATGCAACGTCAAATCTACGTCGGTGCAACGTCATGACGTTGCACCGACGTTGATTTGACGTTGCCCTGCTGGGTTCCTTCCCTGACTTTGGTCATGTCCATTATTGTTAATAGAGGGTTTTGCCAATTATCATATACTACAGTAGATGTGAAGCAGAGTAGATGCTAATGATACAGTTCTTTATTGAGCCGTTTCACCTTGATCTACAGCGTTTGTATAAATACCACTACCGGCCTGCATGGCTGAAGGGTTAAGGTATCAACTGCCTGTCTGTGAGCAGCGAAGACGTTGCGCACGCTCGCCTGTATCTTTCATGGTCGCCTCTCGATAAGTACCGTTAAACCCCCCCCCCCCCCCCCCCCCAAAAAAAAAAAAAAAAATGGACACTTTGAGGACTAACCGTAATTATCCTAAAATTTTAGCAAATTTGTTTCGCGATCCAGCAAAGGGTCTAAAAAGTGCCAACGGAAACAGTGAAGAACCTGATCAGGCTACTCCTTCAGGAGCAGTCTGATCTGGGTCTGCAATGTTTGATTAGGCCTGTCTGTCCTAATACTTAATGCTAATTACGATACACTTTTCTAATGAGGTTCTTTTTTTGTTTCTTGTATGTATGAATTGATGATTAATGCCCCCATCAACACTATTTTAGTGACGCTGCTTCCAATTTTGTGGGACTTCAACCCGAAATTGAGATGAAATGACTTCTCAAGCCATACTGCCCAAACACACCAATATGGTTTAGATGCAGGAACGGTCCGACTCGCCCCACTTTGCAATGGAAGGCTTAAACCTTCTCTAGAATGGCCAAGACAAGAGACTATGCTTTATTTGCTTATATTTAGTCAGAATAGTGTGTGTGTGTGTGTGTGTGTGTGTGTGTGTGTGTGTGTGTGTGTGTGTGTGTGTGTGTGTGTGTGTGTGTGTGTGTGTGTGTGTGTGTGTGGTAAGGCCGTTGAATACTCAATCCAAATTTATGTTTGTAAAATCTGTTTTAGAGATTCTCGATGAAATGATCATAAAAAGGAGATACAGGCATGCAAACTGGTTATGTTGTTAGAAAAAATAATCATGTAAATAATAAGCTTAATAGATGCCACCCTAAACTGAAGCAAACTACCGCTGACAGAATCTCATCTTTTCTAGAAATGGGCCCAAAAATAGCAATACCCCCTTGAGATACAAGATTCCTGCATAGTTCATTGGAAAGTAAAATACCTAAAGACCAGACAAAATCCCTATTGGGTTTATCCAAAGTCCCTAAAACTCGAATTGCCCATTCATGCGCATAAACCATGTCACTTAGGACATTGTTCTTGCATAATTTGCACGAGTCATGAAAACAAGTACAAACACTGCTAAACTTGATCCTATGCAAATACATTGGTACTTAATGGAAATAATCCCCATAAATGGGGAATTTTGAAGGGAAAAGGTTCAACAGTTGTTTATGTAAACTGTACATGAACGTGGTTTAAGCGACTCAGACAAAACCCAAAACTAGTTGTCATCATTGGTCGATTCAAATATTTTACTTTCTGAGGAACATATAAGTCTCTTGTAAAACACGAAGAAATTCCAAATTTTTGTGCTCATTGAAAGAAAATGTGAGATTTTGGTAGCAATTGTTTGGCAAAGTGAGAGTCAAATCTTCCAAGTTTATTAAACATTTGTTTATGTTCCAACGAATGCCAAAATGCTTAAAACAATTGTAAATGATACTTTTTTTATTCGGGTATAATTGTAAAACTTAAAATTAGAGTAAATTGGTTCATTTTTATTACAATAACAGAGAATTGTTTTGTTTTATCGTTCAGAAGCCGTCTTGAATAGAAACGGAAGAGATGTGTGTGTGTGTGCGTGCGTGCGTGCGTGTGCGTTCGTGTGTGTGTGTGTTTTACATGTCTTCAACAATTCGGTCATAGAGACGAGGCCTCTTTAAGATCTCACCGAACATTCTAGAGAAGCATTGTTTTGAATACTCGACTTCTGGCTAAGAGGGCGGGCATTTTATAATGCACAGGACGTACAATACCGGGGCTTCTGCGTCTGATCCGGGTCTACATTGTTTGCCAACATCCCAAAAAGGGGCGTTTGGTATATATGGGTTAATTTTCTTTCAATTTAGACCAATCAGATCGAAACACAAAACACGTGTGACCACGAAAGATTCTGGTCCTTACACTTATTGGCTCAGTATCACATTATTCTGACTTTAGCAAACATGGAGAACAATGTGTTGATATTTTAGAATTTATCAGCTTTCGTTTGGTTGACAGCTGACATTGCCAAAGCCTCCATCTTCTGAACATGACGGTCTTTGAACACTTCCAACATTGTATGCTTCAGTATTACCCAGGTAAAAGTTTCATGAAGAACTGGTTGAATATAGCTGGCTTTATGCTTCCTGAATTTATACAGCATTAACCCTTCTCTTGCTGAATATTCAATTAAGCCACACCCATTTCTGTCTCTGAACCAATCAGATTACTTGATGTAATTTATTCCTTCAAATTCATAAACTGAATGTCAAACAGTGTAGATCCTGATCAGATGGCTTCTTCAGAAGCCGTCTGATCTGGATCTACACTGTTTCCAAAGACAGGGGTTGTCGTGAACTGAGCAGGATAAGAGTTAATGGAGCCGCAATCTATCTTAAGATAGAACATATCAACATGAATTAGGCAAACAGCCAAGAACATACAATAGTCATAATCTATCACTTGCTTCATTAACAGTCACATATCAATATAGTACTATTATCTGTTGCAAAAATGGGAGACAGATCTTCATAAGTCAGTAGACTTTCTTCTGAATCCCATTGTATAATTGTACTTAATGATTCATCTTCATTTGTATTGTACCATATTATGTTATACAAAGAAATAAACGCTTAAACCAAGAGTTAATGTCGCTTTAGTCGTAAACAGAAAGTGCCGTTCCCACGCTGATTTGTTTGTTTGTTTGATTTGAGGTTTAACGTCCCCGTCAACACTGTAAAGGTCATTTTGGAGGCGTTGCTTCCAATTTTGTGGGACTTTTACCCGACATTGAGATGAAATGAAATCTCAAGCCCTGTCGCCCAATGAAACCAATAGGGTCTGTAAGCATGGACGGTCCGACTCGCACCGCTTTACCTGGGCAAGCTAAGATCCTCTAAGCGGTTTACCAGTACTAGTGTGCGGGCTGGATTCAGCTCTGCGTGGAAGCATCATGCAGCCCATATATTTCTTCAAGCCCCTATGGGCGTTCCGACGCTGAAGGGTTGTCCCAAAGTAGCAGGAATGCCGCGCTGACGGTGATCCAGACTCAATAAATGAATGCACTGATATTTTCATTGCCGACCTTTGACAAGAGTTGGAAGAAGACCACATAGCTCGCCTATGGGGGCCTAAGTTGGATGGGGGCAAATTATCATAAAATAAAACTTTAATTTCGCAGTTTTTGCCAAATAATGACATTTTCTTTGGTCAGACAGACAGACAGACATCATTGTGGCATACAAGGATTTACAGTGAAGTTAAATATAATGGTAACAAGGTTGGCAAGCAGTCAACAATATGATATTGAGCCCCGCCAAGCGAATTTGGGTCTTCGAGCATTCCGTCATGACAAATTTTAACTGCGCATGCCCAGCCATTCAGAGGGGCCAGGGATATGGCTTTCTGTCTGAAGGTTCCTCTTGATTCACTGCTTGTATGAGCGAGCAGCGAAGGTTCTGGCGAGACTGCGCGGATGCGCAGGCTCGCCTGAACCTTCGCTGCTCGCATAGGCGATAACTACCAAAATCGCTTGACGGGGCCCATATAAGACATGTATATGTTTTCCCAGTTATCAAGCTTCGTCCCTTGGGGTGAGAAAATTATTGACCATTTTACTGATAAAGGAGCCCAACAGGCCGCAGCAATTAAACGAGAACCAGGACATACCCATAAGAACCACTGAACAAAAAGTTTCGTTTTAAGTATTTTTTTTAAAAAGTAACATTTCAAGTTTAAAGTTTTTGCCCCCAAAATCCATTTTCTCATAACAGACCTGCAGCATTTGAAAGAGAACCAAAAAGTACCCCTAAGAAGAAACGAACAAGAAATCCCGTTTTAAGCCTATGCATTTCAAAAAAGCAAAATTTATATTTTCCAGCTATTGGAAAAAAAGCTACAAACTTGCATGTGACGTCTCTATGTCATATGGGGTTTATATGTCAGAGATTATTCGTTTTGCTAGAGTTTGTTTTCAGACTTTGTTTTCGCTTATATTATTTTATTGTTGATAGCCTATTGGCCATTTTGTGGGAAAGTAACTGTCCTTTTGGCTTTCCGCTATTAATGTTTCCATTGGGGTATGTTGTTTCATGTTTGTATTTCTTTCCCTTTGGTGTCTCTGATGGGAGCTGTGGGTTGATTGTATCAATTCCTGATCATTGCCTCCACTTCTATTTTTAATGATCGAAACACTTTTAAGAGAAAACAGAGCGCTATCTATGGGAAGCCAATTGCACAATAAATGTTTAAACCACTGTTTGAACTTGAAACCACAGCTTGAAGTTTTCAAACTAGGGTTTAGAAATTTTAAACCAGGGTTTCAAGTTCAAACTGTGGTTTGAAGTTTAAATGTGGGTTTGCCTTGTCATATTAAACGATATTGAAATATTTATTGCACAAATGGCGTCTTAATCGGAGTTTTAATCTTCAAACATCTACATCATAGTGTAGATTATATTTTCTTGCCCTTTGGGATCATTGATTCCATTGTGGTATTTGTAAAAAATCCGAGGGTCACTGGTGAGGCCTATTTGGCCGAAACTAGCTAGTCTGGTCCAGAAAACATGTACACTCCATACTATTCAGTTCTGTGGTGTATTCCTTGCTTCCAAAGGATAACCCTTTTATAGAACATATTTAACTACAGCTGGTGTGTGGGAATGTGTGGCGGCGGTAAAACGTCTCCCTGCCCTACATCATAGTGTAGATTATATTTTCTTGTCCTTTGGGATCGTTGATTCCATTGTGGAATTTGTAAAATATCCGAGGGTCACTGATGAGGTCTATTTGGCCGAAACTAGATAGTCTGGCCCAGAAAACATGTGCACTCCATATTGTTCAGTTCTGTGATGTATTCCTTGCTTCCAAAGGATAACCCTTTTATAGAACATATTGTTGTACAATTGGCGTTGAAACTGGGGTTTGAAGTTTTTTTTATGCCCCCGCCATTCGAAGAATGGTGGAAAGGGCATATAGCGTTGCCCCTGTCCGTCCGACCGTTCGTCCGTCCGTCCGTGCGTCCGAAACTTAAACGCAGTCAATAACTTCCAAGCGAATTTGTGTCTTCGAGCATTCCGTCATGACAAATTTTAACTGCGCATGCCCAGCCATTCAGAGGGGCCAGGGATATGGCTTTCTGTCTGAAGGTTCCTCTTGATTCACTGCTTGTATGAGCGAGCAGCGAAGGTTCTGGCGAGACTGCGCGCATGCGCAGGCTCGCCTGAACCTTCGCTGCTCGCATATGCGATAAGTACCAAAATCGCTTGACGGGGCCCATTTGTAAAATTTCAAGACCCTTGCTAATCTGAGCAGGTGAGCAGACGGGTTTGCGTGTAACCAGATGGAAAACTTAGTGCTTGCCTAATCAGGTGGCTACAATGGAAAGTTTTACTGTATATTTGTTTGTCTGTTTCAGGTATTACTTAGAGAAGTTTGACGATTATCCCAAGGAAAGAAAAGCCGTGATACCATTCATTTTCTAGTCATTTCTCTATACATTGGGTTCCTTAAGAACCTAATTCTGCTGGACAATTCGGGAGAACCTGACATGCTTTATGCCATTTTTGCAAGGGTGACAAATTTTGGGACTTCCTATTAACTATTGTACAGCCCCTCCTCCGAAAAGGGGTCTACTTTTAAAGGAAAGAATTTGCTCCTGAGGAGCAAATTCTTTCCTTTAAGAGTAGCACCCCACACACCATTATAGATAAGGGAAGCAAAATATGTTTGAAAGAGTTTAATTCTCTTCCCTGAAGCTGTATGTATTACCCTTGAAGTATTTGGTGTTAATTTAAATATTTGTATGCTTTCTTGGAGTATGACATTTCATTCCAAATTATGAACAGATTACATGGTCATACACATGTGAGACACCAAGTTCTGCGACGGAAGGTCAGGTGGTTTTTCTCCGGGTACTCCGGTTTTCGCCCACCTCTGATCAACGATCAGCTCGATATAAGTGAAATAATCTTGAAAGGGCCATAAAACACAAACCCCGAGAAAAGTCTCATGGCCATGAAACGTTTTTCTGCTCTGCTAAACTAAGCAAGTCATGGAATTTTCAATGCTCAAAAATAGTAAGATATCAGCTAACAGTGTTTCTTTGTTGCTAAGAACAGCACAAAATGAAATTTTTTCTGCATATGAATATTTAAATGCGAATGCTTTTTGGCAATTTATTAAGAAATGAATGTAATTTCTTAATGCTCAATGAAGTATAAACAACATTGGATGGCGAGCAAAGTAAGTGAGCTCCAAAGAGGTTCACTTAACTTTGCTCTGATCCTGTGTTGTTCATACTTCACTGATTTTTAAATAAATTACCTTCATCACTTATATTTGCAATATCTTCCACCCGTCACGGGACAAAATATTCTAGTTTGAGGGCTAAAAAAACAAGAAAACAATTGCACACAGTTTTCCTTCAAACGGCGGAAGATCTTCGTTGACGTCACCGTCGTCAAATCATATTGGTTGTTTTGACGTCATCTAGTACCATGTGACGTCGCGTGAGTTCACAGCCCATTAGTTAACTACAGGGTCGTTCAGAATAGGACAGATTTCATGTTCAAATGACAATGCACAGCCCTCATAATCTGATGCAGATTTCAAGTTTCCGTCCTCTCAACCCATAGCCAGGTGATCAAATGGAGAACCTTTATGTTGTGCAGTTTAAAACATGGATGTTCCCATTTTTTGTAAATATGTTGAATAATTTATTTGTATATATGTATCATTCATTGAGACTCTTGTGTATGTCTGAATAAGTGTTGTTTTTTCTTTATAAAGCTTTATAAAGTAAAACTCCGCTATTAAGACCACCTAAACTTAAGACTTATTCTATAATAATTTAAAAAGCTTATTTAGTAGGCTGCAGTTATTCTTTGTGTTTTCTGTGTATACAATGCCCTCTGGTCAGAGAGCACCTTTTGGACTGTTCAAAAGTGATCTTAAAGATCACTTTTGAACAGTCCCAAAGGTGGTCTTTATATAGGAATTTTACTTTATGTCTATGTAATGAACACCGTTGAAAACGCTGCTTTTTATGGAGAAAAGTCTGGTTTAAATTGGTATACAAATGGTCAATATATTCCGGATTTCTGATCAAAAACATATATTGTTGGAACTCATTGGAACCACCTCATTGAGGCCCATGGCGGCTATTAATGGGTGCCTACATCTAATTTGGTCGCAAGAACCACACTTCTGAATGTCTTGGTATTTAAGTCATCTCCCCTGACAAAATAACATTATGATCACAAAGCTCCAATACCATTTGAGGTATTTTGATGGTACTTAGTACAGTTTTACATGGGCTTAATAAGGCATGACATGAGCAAGAACTTAAACTGGTTTTCAACAGCTAGCTCAATTGTTTGAAGTACAGTCGAACTTCAATGGCTCGAACACCTTTGGGACCTCGAAAATCTGTTCGAGACAGGGGTAGTTCGAGCCACTGAGGATAAATGTAAGGAGGCATAACGAGATTCTTTTAGACATCTTTTCGTCGTCCTATAATGAAAATGTATGCTGTGTGTACTCATTAGAATCGCCTCATCCAGGCGATTCTAATGAGTACACACAGCATACATTTGCAATATAAAAGACTAAAATCTCCTTAATTATCCCCCACTATTTCTTAGGTAGAGGATTTTGCAAGGGTTCGACTCATCCATGGTAAACGAGCCATCGGTGTTCGAGCCATCGAAGTTCTACTGTACAATGTACCTAATATGAGCTGGTCTCTTACTCCATATTCACACTGAAATAGTAAAGGTGGGCTTTTTATTCATGTCTTTTTAGTCATGAATCTAGTCTATGAATACCACTGCAAACCACTCTTCATATTGAGTAAAACTCCTGGTATGAATCGGGCCCGGGATTATAAAACATTTTTTCATGCTCAACTCAGCTGAGCATGAAATTTGTAATGCTCATAGCTATTTAAACATATCAGACTATTTTCCTGCCCAGATCAGAAAAGAATGAAACATATCCCACTCTTAAATTTTAAAATGCCCACATTTGTTGGCATTTTCAAGTTTATGAGCAGGATGAGTTTAATTCTCAAGTGAGTTGAGCATGAAAAACGTTTTATCACCTCGTTTTTTCAACTTGGTAATGCAAACTAGTATGAACGCAATTCAGAACCGTATTTGGTTAAGTTTAGGTCCTAGTATGAACGGGTGCCTTAAAATGTCCGTTCTTTTAGGCCCCCGCCCATCGGGGCCTGGAGAAATAAATTGGGCTGCACGTGCTTCCGCGCAGAGCTGAAACCGACCGAACTTGAGAACTGGTAAACAGCTTCGGTCCAAGCCTGCCCAGGAAAAGTGATGCGAATCGGACCACTCCTTAAACCCTACATGTTTCTATGGGTGGTAGGGCTTGAGATGTCATTTCATCTCAATGTCGGGTAAAAGTCCCACAAAATCGGAAGCAACGTCACCAAAATGACCTATACAGTGTTGACGGGGACGTAAAACCTCATCTCAAACAAAATATCATTCTTAACAAACCAAAGCACATAAGTGGAGTCTCGCCAGAGCCTTTATTGTACGTTGAAATGTAAGGCAGCTATTGACTTTCATGCAAGAACTGTGGTTCTAGCCCAACAAATTGGCTGCTCACCCGCATTTTAACCCATAGCATGCATGCCAATCAAAACAATTGTCATCTGCAGGAACTTTAAAATTCATTATTGCAAACACTGTGGACCCACATCAGATCAGTCTGGCGTGGATCAACACTGTTTGCCAAAATGACTTTTTAAGTCAAGGAGCAGTCTGATCAGGATCCACACTGTTTGCCTGTATGCAAAAATATGTTTGCAAAGTATGCAAGACTATGCGGCAGACATAAACAGACAGTATTTTCAGAGGCAGTTTTGGTGGAATCTTAAGGGTAAAGAACATAAACATGTGTCTGCCAAATTTATTTTCTAGTGGACACTTTATACAGTCGAACTTCAATGGCTCGAACACCTTTGGGACCTCGAAAATCTGTTCGAGACAGGGGTAGTTCGAGCCACTGAGGTTACTGCCAGGAAGCATAACGAGATACTTTTAGACATCTTTTCTGTGTTCTGTAATGAAAATGTATGCTGTGTGTGCTCATTAGAATCGCCTCATCGAGGCGATTCTAATGAGTACACACAGCATACATTTGCAAGATAAAAAACTAAAATCTCCTTAATTATACCCTCACTATTTCTTATGTAGAGGATTTCGCTAGGGGCTCAAGAATGGGTTCGACTCAGCCATGGTAAACGAGCCATCGGTGTTCGACCCATCGAAGTTCTACTGTATATATTTGTACACAATTTGTTGCCACACCAATTTTGTTTGTTCCCATTCACTGCTGTTCAATAATGTTTTGAAAATATATGCCTTCTGTTCTTTATACGAGCCCTGTCATGTGAAACCTCGTCAGCAGGAAAGACACGCCTATTTTGTTCATTATCAGTTACCCCCAGAATCTATGGGGCGCCGTTTTACTATTTAATCCGTATTTATAGATATCCATAATTATTTATGGATATCCATAATTCATATTATGGATATCCATAATTCGATTTATGGATATCCGTTATTATTTATGGATATCCATAATTATTTATGGATATCCATAATTCGAATTATGGATATCCATAATTCGAATTATGGATATCCATAAATCGATCTGAATTATGGATATCCATAAATCGAATTCAGGATATCCATAATTCGGATTATGGATATTCATAAATCAGAGGAATAATGGATATCCATAAATTGAATTATGGATATCCATAATTCGAATTATAGATATCTATAAATCGAATTATGGATATCCATAAATCGATCTGAATTAATGATATCCATTAATCGAATTATGGATATCCATAATTCGATTTATGGATATCCATCATTCGAGTTATGGATATCCATTATTCGGCTGATTTATGGATATCTATAAATACGGATTAAATAGTAAATGGCGCCCCATAAGAATCAGAAACAGAATTGTTACTAGTGACACGTCAAATGACTTCCATACACCAGGACCTGTGATATGGGAAGTTAGTCCCTAGCTCTCATCAAAGAGGTAAACTTAGCTACACAATCCTCAGCACTTTCAGCCGTTGAAATAATCGAATCAGGAAGGGCATTCCAATCTCTAATGGATCGAGGGAAGAATGATTCCTTATAAATGTCAGTTCTTGCAGCAAGGTTCTGAAACGCAAATGAATGATGATTTCTACAGTGTCTAGCTGGGGGAACAAGGTCATCTGTTTGGATGCTGGCAGCACCCTTTAGACCTTTGTATAAAAGTATGAGCCTGCTGTCTTTTCTGCTTTTCTTGAGAGACTCCCATCTTAATTTGTTCGCACAACATATTAAAAATAATCATGTCCCTTCCGTACAAACCTGAATTTCTCCGCATTACGCAAACACGCCTATACAGATAAATTGCCACCTTTATCGCCGCAAAAAAGAAAATTTTAAGATGAAAAATTGTGATATTTTTCTTATTTCTGCTCCAAATATAGATTGCGGGCACTCGTTAGAACCGTCTCATCGAGGCGGTTCTAACGAGTACCCACAATCTATATTTTAGAGCAGAAATAAGAAAAATAAGGTATACCCCCGGGTACCCCAGTTTTACTATATAAAAGTGGGGTTCAAAGTGGTCAAAATTATATAGGCGTGTTTTCGTCATGAATATTTAATAATGCAATTTATGTTATTCATAAGAAAAAGAAAAATGTAAAAGGAATCATCTGAACAATGCTTGTTCTACAGGCATGAATAAAAGGCCGCAGGCCAAGTGTCCCCCAACGTTTGAAATGTCAGTTAGTGGTGAATATGTCTTTATCATATATAGAGGATCTTACACTCGTGGTCATTTCATATGAAATTTATGAAACGAGCCTTTGGCGAGTTTCATAAATTTCATATGAAATGACCACGAGTGTAAGATTCTGTTTATCATATGACCACTTTATATATAGAGGATCTTACGCGAGTGGTCATTTCATATGAAATTTATGAAACGAGCCTTCGGCGAGTTTCATAAATTTCATATGAAATGACTACGAGTGTAAGATTCTCTTTATCATATGACTACTTTAAATTGGATTTTATCGCCTTTTAATTTGACAAGTTTTCTATGAAAAATACATTGTTGACATGGACGTCGTCATGACGTTACTTAATCCCGCCAAAGTGTTATTACACGTGTGGTCATACGATATTTATTACACGACGTTATCCACTGCTTATCAACGACGTCATACGATAATGGATTTTATCGCCTTTAAAATTGACAGTTTAATCACAAAAAATGCATGGTTGACATGGAGGTCGTCTTAATCCCGCCAAAGTGTTATTACACGTGTGGTCATACGATTTTTATTACACGACATTATGCACTGCTTATGATAAATGCACGTCATATGATAAATGTTCTTAACAATGTTTTTGGTTTTTCAACCCTTTCAACAGACCAATTTTTTAATTTTTCTAAATGTTGTAAGGAACAATTTAGGGTAAAAAATATCTCCACAACTATTGACTCAGGACATTGGCTCACAGATTCAACAACAGATTGTAAAGATGGGCAGCTTATTTGGTTTGACGGTTTGTTCACAGATTTAGATGTTGACACTAAAAGGCAAATTTGCGCCATATTGAAGCCAGAAGTTTCTGAAATGTCCAGTACAAAATCAGACAGGAGGCGTCGATTGTGGGTTATTTGCGATTGCTTTTGCTGTCGGAATTTATTTTGGAATGAATCCGTCGAAACTCATTTTCGTTCCATCTTATTAAATTTTCGAAAATGAAAAATTTTGCAATTTCCTATTCAATATGAATAAAAATTGGAGAAAAAATCAATGCCCAAGGAAAACATATCTTGCAAATGTCGCGGTCTGTTTGACAGCGAAATGGTGCAATGCTTGGCCTGCGATGCATGGCTTCACCACCGCTATATCGACAAACGGACAGTAAAACAGATAGAAGGAAAAAGAACTTCTTCATATAATGTTTAAATCATTAGGATAAGTGACACTGAACTTTCGAACACCTTTCGGACCATGAGAACTTGTTCGAGACAGTGGTAGTTCTAGCCACCGAATGTTAATCTTAGAGCAAGGCCAGGATGCATAATATGGACATCTTTTCATGGTGATTCTAATGAGTACACACAACATGCATTTTTCAAGATCAAGAACCATTATCCAAGATTATCTGCAGTCATGGTTCTTTTTCGAAGTCACTCAAAAACAAGTTCGAAATATACGTTGTATTTTTTGCTTGTATTGGAGCTAAACGGCCCAGTCAACACTATAAGAATGTTGTCCACCCCGCCATATATCGAACGTGTGGGCTTCACGCATCCGACTGAGCTATCGAGGCCAGCAATCTTATTTTCTGATAATAAACCTCTTTACTAATGGCACCCGTCCATCGGGGCTTGAAGAAATAGATTGGGCTGCATGATGCTTCCAAGCAGTGCTGACGCCGATCGCACGCGAGTACTGGTTGATCGCTTTGAGGTTGTAAGCCTGTCCAGGAAAAGTGGTGCGAGTCGGACCGCCCATGCATATAAACCCTATTGTTTTCATTGGGTTGCAGAGCTTGAGGTATTTCATCTCAATAACGAGTAAAAGTCCCACAAAATTAGAAGCAGCGTCTCCAAAATAGCCTATACAGTGTTGACGGGGACGTCAAACCTCAAATAAAAAAAAAACAACAACAAAAAAAAAAAACCCTCATTTCTTAAACATACAGACAGGTTCTTTTCATATGCGAAGGTAGCGGATACTTTAATCGGCCACCGCAATCACGCAGTCTGGCCAGTCCCCGCTGAAAAAGATGAACTTGGCAATCTATCAAACGCCCAGCAAAAACTTTGACCAGAAAGCGCTGATGCGAAGGCTGATCTAGATGCCGAGTAATTCGATTTTACATTTTAGCAGCCGACTCTTTAAAATAGTTAAAACATTCCTAGAGCCACTATCATAACAGAGGCACAAACAGAACATCGCGTTCAGACCTGAACAGAACAGCGCGTTCAGACCTATCACTCATTATAGCAGGCCTATGTAATTTTGACTACATCAGATTATACGATGAGCAACGACAGGAACTGATACAATCAGATCCCGAACCCTGCCGTGAACACCACAGTCCAATTTCATGTTGTTTTGTTTGATTTGAGGTTTAACGTCCCCTTCAACACTGTATAGGTAATTTTGGAGATGTTGCTTCCAATTTTGTGGGACATTTACCCGATGACATCTCAAGCCCTGTCGCCCAATGATACCAATAGGGTTAATAAGCATGGACGGGCCGACTCGCATGGCTTTGCCTGTGCAGGCTTAGATCCTCTTAGCGGTTTACCAGTACTCTTGTGCGGTCGGTTTCAGCTCTGCGTGGAAGCATCATGCAGCCCATCTATTCCTTCAAGCCCCGATGGGCGGGTGCCGAATTTCATGTTGTTAAAGTCATTTTTTCGGAGATTAATCATTTTTCTTATTTCTGCTCAAAAGAAAAATGTCAAATGTCAAAATGTTTCTGCTGAAAATTTTCATTTTAAGGGTTATAACTTTTGCATAGATGTAAATAGTGAATTGTTCAGGAGTTGCCATAACTTACCAGTTGCATCATTATATAAATCCGGTAGCATCTGGCAATAGCAATTTTCCCGAAATTTTGCTATTGCCAGACGTCTGGCAATAGCATTTTACCCGACTTTGTGCTATTGCCAGACGTCTGGCAATAGCACATTTCCCGACTTTGTGCTTTTGACAGACGTCTGACAATAGCACATTACTCGATTTTCTGCTATTGACAGACGTCTGGCAAAAGCACATTTCTCGATTTTCTGCTATTGACAGACGTCTGACAATAGCACATTACTCGATTTTCTGCTATTGACAGACGTCTGTCACTAGACTCTTCCATAATAATATGAAAGTGATCTGTTCCACACCTTTGCTAGTCGATATAAGGATGCTGAGTTATATATGAGCCCCGCCATGCGAATTTGTCTTCGAGCATTCCGTCATGACAAATTTTAACTGCGCATGCCCAGCCATTCAGAGAGTCCAGGGATATAGCTTTCTGTCTGAAGGTTCCTCTTGATTCACTGCTTATATGAGCGAGCAGTGAAGGTTCTGGCGAGACTGCGCGAATGCGCAGGCTCGCCTGAACGTTCGCTGCTCGCATAGGCGATAAGTACCAAAATCGCTTGACGGGGACCAATTATAATCAATGTCTTCAATGTGCTTTCACATTCCAAGGAAGCCAAAGGAAGTGTTTGAAGAATTGGTGTTTACAAAGATCTTGACAATATGCTGCTCCTTGGATTGCTTATCAAATATCTCAAACAGCAGTCATATGGTACCCTCTCGAATTATCTTCTTAATCTTGACGCTTTCAGCCCCCGGAGATCCTACACATACATTCCTATGGAAACAGTGAAGATAACGAGCAGTCTAATCAGGATCTACACTACTTGTCATCCTGTTAATGATTATCGTTTAAATCATATTGTTCATTGGAATGGACGCGTCTAAATTCAAGGACGGAAATGCCTACTGTGAAAAACCTAACTCAGATTTCGCAATACAGTAGAACTTCAATGGCTCGAACACCGATGACTCGCTTACCATGGATGTGTCGAACCCATTCCAGAGCCCCTATAGCGAAATCCTCTAGATAAGAAATAGTGGGGGATAATTAAGGAGATTTTAGTCTTTTATCTTGCACATGTATGCTGTGTGTACTCATTAGAATCGCCTCGATGAGGCGATTCTAATGAGTACACACAGCATACGTATTCATTATAGAACACCAAAAAGATGTCAAAAAGTAGCTCGTTATGCCTCCTGACAATAATCTCAGTGGCTCGAACTACCCCTGTCTGGAACAGATTTTCGAGGTCCCAAAGGTGTTCGAGCCATTGAAGTTCGACTGTATATCAGGCGGGCATTTAGTTCGTGATCAATGTATCTGAGCATACAAACACAACGCTCTTCGGTTGGCGCTGACTTTTCGATAGACTGTGCAACATATCTCGTCAAAATTGTTTTAGTCATCAACCGTTTTGACGTATATGACCCATAATGATGGTTGATTCTTCGTTTGACAGCGAATCGTCATCATCATCATCATCATCATCATCATCATCATCATCATCAACATCATCATCATCATCATCATCATCATCATCATCATCATCATCGATATTTCCATACATGTCTTCAAAACATTCATGCGGTTCCGAAATTAATGTTTTTGAGCCGAAATACAATAATGGTCACCAGCAAAAACCTTTGGTATGTATATATACAAAGCGGAGTTGGTTGGAGATATCCGTCGGTGAACCAATGCACACTACAACTTAAAACATCACGCATGGAGCAGCATGTGCATTCGCGCACTACATAGAAACACAAGCGACTTTGCATTGCGGTAGCACGCCCTTCCCACGAATACCACCTGCAATCTATTTGGAGGAGACCTGAAAATAATGCCTTATACCCTGTAAACCCCACTTTACTCTTTGTAAACTGAGGGGGGGGGGGTTCATTACACGAGTTCATTACGTCTCCCTGCCCTGCATCATAGTGAAGATTATATTTTCTTGTCCTTTGGGATCATTGATTAAAATATCTGAGGGTCACTGATGAGGCATAATTGGCCGAAACTAGCTAGTCTGGCCCAGAAAACATGCACACTCCATATGTTTTCAGTTCTGTGGTGTATTCCTTGCTTCCAAAGGATAATCCTTTTATAGAACATATTTAACTTCACTGCCGCTGGTGTGTGGGAATGTGTGGCGGCGGTAAAACGTCTCCCTGCCCTGCATCATAGTGTAGATTATATTTTCTTGTGCTTTGGAATCATTGATTCCATTGTGGAATTTTGAAAATATCTGAGGGTCACTGATGAGGCCTAATTGGCCGAAACTAGCTAGTCTGGCCCAGAAAACATGAACACTCCATATGTTTTCAGTTCAATGGTGTATCCCTTGCTTCCAAAGGATAACCCTTTTATAGAACATTGGTAATGTGATGAAGCCCAAATATAGGTCCACTCTAAAAGCAATAGACTTGCTCAAAAAGGAGCAGGATGTTTACATTATCAGAGTAGCCCATATTGAGAGAGAGAGCTTGAGGTACATGGAAGTACAAAGAGGATAGATTGGTTATCTCACTATATATCACACAATACTATACTCGTATACTCGCATTTTGGAGCAATAGTGGAAATGTTACGATAACACACCCGTGTCACATAGTGCATTTTTTACGCCCCCGCCCATAGGGGCTTGAAGAAATATATGGGCTGCATGATGCTTCCACGCAGAGCTGACTCTGGCCCGCACACTAGTACTGGTAAACCGCTTAGAGGATCTAAGCCTGTCCAAGAACCGCGGTGCGAGGCGGACCGCCCATGCTAATAAACCCTATTGGTTTCATTGGGCGACAGGGCTTGAGATGTCATTTCATCTCAATGTTGGGTAAAAGTCCCACAAAATTGGAAGCATCGTCTCCAAAATGACCTTTACAGTGTTGACGTAAACCTCAAATCAAACAAACAAGTGCATTTTTTCACAAAATGACTACTTTCTGATAAACATCCTTGATATTTTTCTTATTTGTACTGCAAGCATAGGTTGCGGGTGCTCGTTAGAACCGCCTCATTGAGGCGGTTCTAACGAGTACCGACATTCTATGTCTTGGAGCAGAAATAAGAAGAAAATTGTATACCCCCGTAAACCCCAGTTTTTTCAATATAAAGTGGGGTTAACTGGGGTGTTCATTTCGTGATGATACGTGTTCATATATTTAACGTGTACGTGTACCGTGAGAAATTATAAGAGGTGCATAGAACCAAATTTTGAAAATCCAATTAAACACGAGTTAAACAATACTTCAATGTTTTATAGTTTCACATATTTGATTATATACAACATACATTTATCAATAAATAAACAACTTTATATAACAGAAGTAAGTAAAGTAAGAAACACATAGAGACACATATTAGGACTGTGAACAAAAGCAACTGTACTGAGGAACATTTACAAGTTAACAAAACCGTAATAATAATAATAAAAAATTAATGATAAAAATACATAAATAAAAAATAAAAGAAAATTGCCCCAAAATGCGATATTGTATCCATTTACTGCATTTAAAAAGCAATTACAACGAAATTTCAAAATTCTTAGTATGAAGCAGGGTGAAAGCAGATACAAGGAGGGTCATTTTAATGGAAACTGTGCGAAACAATTCCCATTCGTTCCAAAGTTATGCTCATTTATATTTGATGCATACCTATTTTCCTCTCAGAGTAACCTCCCCTGAATTTTCTTTGATTTTTAACCCACAATGCAATATTCTGTGATGTCATAGTGGCTTAAAACTATTTAAAAATAATTTTAAACTACCATATTTTCCAGTTTGCTGTTGCCCAATATAGTTTTCTCACGCCCTTTGATCACTCACGGTGTATCTTGTTCATAATTTAGGATAGAAATGAGAAATTCGATTCGCTTAAATTGACAAATAAAGTATTTTTTTTAAATGATTTAAACTAGCATTGAATTCAAAATTTCATTCCAACCAGTTAATGTAAGTGTTTTATATGCCTTTTGAACAGATCGGTAAGTTCTTTTTTATACTATCCTTTTACAAATACAGGAACTTGAATTTAAATTATTAAAAAAAAAAAAAAAAAAAATTGAATTTAAGGCTTGCAATTGAAAATATGAGAAAACTGGTTTAGCATGTCAGTTGAGATCGGTTCATATAATTCAAATAGTTGATTATACACTTCCTAAGGACTATAAAACACAATATTTTTCATATATAAAAAGTTTAAAATTTTTAATGTGCATCTATGACATCATAGTATACCTCATGAATATTAATAAGGCAGTCTGAAGCTGCAGTGTTTCCATGAAATATTTCACACTTCAAATTGTAATATCTAGGAAACTAATAAAGATAATTTGATGCGGTTTTCGCCCTTTGATTCCTTTAATCAATGTCTTTTTAAAAATGGATTTATGTACCTTTGTATATGACCTTTAACGTAAATTTGAAAATACGAACTCATTTTGCTGTTTTATGACTACCGAGTTCGGCAACGAGTGCTGATCTTGGTTGGAACTAAGAATGACACGATTAATCGTATGATCGATTAACTGATCGATAAATTCCACAAAAATGATTATCATTTCTGATTTGCTTTTAATCGATTACTTGATAGGTACAATTTACTACCCAAAGTTATGCCTAAAATAGCTGGATGAGTGACAAACAGTGCAGACCCTGATGAGACGCCGCATTATGCGGCGTCTCATCTGGGTTTACACTGTTTGCTCAGGCCTGTCTGTTCAAATATACATATGGTAAAGTGCAACATATGGTAAGAGTCATGCTCAGACAGAAAGCCAGACGTAAAATAATGACAAAAACCTTACCGATTTCTAATCGCTTATCGATCGCGATGACAGGACTGATAATCGATTATCTTTTCAGCTCCGATTAGCCAGCCCTAGTTGGAACTGTTTGTTAGTGTTTGCGTTGTACTGCGAAAAGCCTAACAAAGGTACTCTTAACATGTGAATGATTCGCCAAGAATATTGTGCTCTTTGAAATAATTTCGAACGACTAACTCATTTTAGAATGGGACATTGGCAAACAGTTCAAGCACGTTCTTCACTGTGTGTAGACTTTCACTTAAGAAATCTGTGAAATTACAAATTAGTACCCCACAAAAATTTCAAAATGGGTTGTAATATATTATTCTTTTCTAGGGATCTACTCTGAAAGGAAAGAATTTGCTCCTGCTTTAAGAGCAGGCCTGAGGAGCAAATTCTTTCTTTAAACAGAGTATTCCTTTGTCACAGGGAGTCATTGTTTGTGAATCAAACAGGAAATCCTGGAATCTGTCTGTCTGTTAAAGCTAGATGAATATACGCTCATTTTAATTATTTTGGTATTGATGTCTTCACTTTCCTTTTCTTCATTTTATTTATTTATTTATTATATATTCTTTTTAATTTTAGTCTGAAACTGTAAGACTGACACTCTGATATTATGTTTTGTAATTCTTTTTTTTTTTCTTTCTTCCTTTTTTTGTTATTTGTTGTTTTGTTGTTGTTTTTTTTGTGTGTGTGCGGGGGGTGTGGGGGGGGTGGTGGGGGTTGAGGGGGGGGGGGGTGGGGAGTGTAAAATGATCCTTAAAATTTCATAAGTAGGTGGAAATAAATATGTTTTAAGTTTTGATGATGTAAATCTTGTAATATCGCCATAGCAGCCAAAAGTATGATGCCAGCTGTAGTGTTTATGTGAACCACAAATGACAGCCAAATGGCTTGTAAAATAGTAAATATCACAATAGACACCTGCTACTCCACATGAATTTCATTCAAGCATTAGGCATAAACTCTTGCAACATGTGTGGGTGTTTCGTCCCTCCAACAAATAAGGTCATATGGAGACGGGGCCTCGGTTTAAATACCCATTCGAAAGTCTGGAGAAGCCCGGAATCAAATTCAAGACCCCTGATTTACAAGACGAGCAGCACACATATAAGCCATTCGATGTGGGTCTATTACCGCTCCTGATTTTGTGGGTACTTTACTGGTGTCATTGGTACCGCTTTGTGAACCTAATGCAAACAGTTACCAAAGCAAGTTATTGCCTGTTCGAGCCAAAACAAGACAAACGAATTCCAACACAACTAATAGGGATACAGCACGTACATGTAGCTACATTAACCCTTTCACCCCTGACTTTCTGAAATGGAATCTTCCCAGCTGGCACATGATGTAATTATGATATCACATCAATACAACGCCACGACGTTTATACAACGTCAAATCTACGTCGGTGCAACGTCATGACGTTGCACCGACGTTGATTTGACGTTGCCCTGCTGGGTTCCTTCCCTGACTTTAGTCATGTCCATTCTTGTTAATAGAGGGTTTTGCCAATTATCATATACTACAGTAGATGTGAAGCAGAGTAGATGCTAATGATACAGCTCTTTATTGAGCCGTTTCACCTTGATCTACAGCGTTTGCATAAATACCACTACCGGCCTGCATGGCTGAAGGGTTAAGGTATCCACTGCCTGTCTGCGAGCAGCGAAGGCGTTGCGCACGCTCGCCAGTACCTTTCATGGTCGCCTCTCGATAAGTACCGTTAAAATCCAAAATAAAAAAAATGGACACTGAGGACTACCTGTAATTATCCTAGAATTTTAGCAAATTTGTTTCGCGATCCAGCAATGAGTCTAAAAAGTGCCAACGGAATAGCAAACAGTGAAGACCCTGATCAGACTACTCCTTCACGAGCAGTCTGATCTGGGCCTGCACTGTTTGATTAGGCCTGTCTGTCCCAATGCTTAATGCTAGTTACGATACACTTTTCTAATGAGGTAGCTTTCAGTTTTTTTGTTGTTGTTTCTTGTTTGTTTGAATTGAGGTTTAACGTCCCAATCAACACTATTTGGGTCATTTTAGAGACGCTGCTGCAAATTTTGTGGGACATTTACCCGACATTGAGATGAGACGACATCTCAAGCCCTACTGCTCAAACAAACCAATAGGGTTTTGTATGCAGGAACGGTCTGACTCGCACCACTTTGCCTGGGAAGGCTTGGACCTTCTCAAGAATGACCAAGACAAAACTGCTCATCTCTAAGACTATTCTTAATTTGCTTATATGTAGTCAGAAAAGTGCGTGCGTGCGTGCGCGCGGCTGCGTGCGTGCGCGCGTGTGTGTGTATGTGTGTGTGGTAAGGCTGTTGAATACTCAATCCAAATTTATGTTTGTACCATCTGTTTTAGAGATTCGCGATGAAATGATCATAAAAAGGAGATACAGACATGCAAACTGGTTATGTTGTTAGAAAATAATCATGTTTTTAATAAACTTAATAGATGTCACCCTAAACTGACGCAAACTAACGCTGACAGAACCTCATCTCTTCTAGTAATGGGCCCAAAAAATAGCAATACCCTTTTGAGATACAAGGTTCCTACATTGCCCATTGGAAAGTAAAATACCTGAAGACCAGACAAAATCCCTATTGGGTTTATCCAAAGTCCCAAAAACTCGAATTGCCCGTTCATGCGCATAAACCATGTCACTTAGGACATTGTTCTTACATTATTTGCACGAGTCATTAAAACAAGTACAAACACTGCTAAACTTGATCCTATGCAAATACATTGGTACTGAATGGAAATGATCCCCATAAATGGGGAATTTGGAAGGGAAAAGGTTCAACAGTTTTTATGTAAACTGTACATGAACGTGGTTTAAGCGACTCAGACAAAACCCAAAACTAGTTTTCATCATTGGTCGATTCAAATATTTTACTTTCCGAGGAACATATAAGTCTCTTGTAAAACACGAAGAAATTCCAAATTTTTGTGCTCATTGAACGAAAATGTGAGATTTTGGTAGCAATTGTTTGGCAAAGTGAGAGTCAAATCTACAAAGTTTATTAAACATTGCCAAAATGCTTAAAACAGTTGTAAATGTTCTTTTTATTCGAATATAATTGTAAAACTTAAAATTAGAGTAAATTGGTTCATTTTTATTACAATAACAGAGAATTGTTTTGTTTTATCGTACAGAAGCCGTCTTGAATAGAAACGGAAGAGGTGTGTGTGTGTGTGTGTGTGTGTGTGCGTGCGTGCGTGCGTGCGTGCATGCGTGTTTTACATGTCTTCAACAATTCGGTCATAGAGAACAGGCCACTTTAAGATCTGCTGCGTGCGTGTTTTACATGTCTTCAACAATTCGGTCATAGAGAACAGGCCACTTTAAGATCTCACCGAACATTCTAGAGAAGCATTGTTTTGAATACTCGACTTCTGGTTTAGAGGGCAGGCATTTTATAAATGCACAGGACGTACAATACCGGGGCTTCTGCGTCTGATCCGGGTCTACACTGTTTGCCAACATCCCAAAAATGGGTGTTTGGTATATATGGGTTAATTTTCTTTCAATTTAGACCAATCAGATCGCAACACAAAACACGTGTGACCACGAAAGACTGGTCCTTACACTTATTGGCTCAGCATCACATTATGCTGATTTTAGCAAACATGGAGTACAATTTGTTGATATTTTAGAATTTAGCAGTTTTCGTTTGGTCGACAGCTGACATTGCCAAAGCCTTCATCTTCTGAACATGTCGGTCTTTGAACACTTCCAACATTTTATGCTTCAGTATTAGCAAGCTAAAAGTTTCATGAAGAAATGGTTAAATACAGTTGCCTTTATGCTTCCTAATTTGAATTTATATTCAGTTCAGCCACACCCATTTCTGACTTTGAACCAATCAGATTACTTGATGTAATTTGAGCCTCGCAAAGCGAATTTGTGTCTTCGAGCATTCCGTCATGACAAATTTTAACTGCGCATGCCCAGCCATTCAGAGGGGCCAGGGATATGGCTTTCTGTCTGAAGGTTCCTCTTGATTCACTGCTTGTATGAGCGAGCAGCGAAGGTTCTGGCGAGACTGCGCGGATGCGCAGGCTCGCATGAACCTTCGCTGCTCGCATAGGCGATAAGTACCAAAATCGCTTGACGGGGTCCATTTATTTTTATAAACCCATAAACTTAATGTCAAACAGTGAAGATCCTGATCAGATGGCTTCTGAAGAAGCCATCTGATCTGGATCTACACTGTTTCCAAAAATAGGGGTTGCCATGAACAGCAAGATAAGTGTTAATGTCGCTTTAGTTGTAAACAGAAAGTGCCGTTCCCACGCTGAAGGGTTGTCCCAAAGTAGCAGGGATGCCGCGCTGACGGTGATCCAGGCTCAATAAATGAATGCACGGATATTTTCATTGCCGACCTTTGACAAGAGTTGGAAGAAGACCACATAGCTCGCCTATGGGGGCCTAAGTTGGATGGGGGCAAATTATCATAAAATAAAACTTTAATTTCGCAGTTTTTGCCAAATAATGACATTTTCTTTGGTCAGACAGACAGACAGACATCATTGTGGCATACAAGGATTTACAGTGAAGTTAAATATAATGGTAACAAGGTTGGCAAGCAGTCAACAATATGATATTGAGCCCCGCCAAGCGAATTTGGGTCTTCGAGCATTCCGTCATGACAAATTTTAACTGCGCATGCCCAGCCATTCAGAGGGGCCAGGGATATGGCTTTCTGTCTGAAGGTTCCTCTTGATTCACTGCTTGTATGAGCGAGCAGCGAAGGTTCTGGCGAGACTGCGCGGATGCGCAGGCTCGCCTGAACCTTCGCTGCTCGCATAGGCGATAAGTACCAAAATCGTTTGACGGGGCCCATATAAGACATGTATACGTTTTCCCAGTTATCAAGATTCGTCACTTGGGGTGAGAAAATTATTGACCATTTTACTGATAAAGGAGCCCAACAGGCCGCAGCAATTAAACGAGAACCAGGACATACCCATAAGAACCACTGAACAAGAAGTTTTGTTTTAAGTGATTTTGTTAAAAAATAACATTTCAAGTTTGAAGTTTTTGCCCCCAAAATCCATTTTTTCATGTGAAAGAGCTTAACAGACCTGCAGCATTTGAAAGAGAACCAACCAAAAAGTACCCCTAAGAATAAAACGAACAAGAAATCCTGTTTTAAGCCTATGCATTTCAAAAAAGCAAAATTTATATTTTCCAGCTATTGAAAAAAGCTACAAACTTGCATGTGACTTCTCTATGCCATATGGGGTTTATATGTCAGAGATTATTCGTTTTGTTAGAGTTTGTCATCAGACTTGTTTTCAGAGTTTGTTTTCGCTTATATTATTTTATTTTGGACAGCCTATTGGCCATTTTGTGGGAAAGTAACTGTCCTTTTGGCTTTCCGCTATTGATGTTTCCATTGGGGTGTATTGTTTCATGTTTGTATTTCTTTCCCTTTGGTGTCTCTGATGGGAGCTGTGGGTTGATTGTATCGATTCCTGATCATTGCATCCACTTCTATTTTTAATGATCGAAACACTTTTAAGAGAAAACAGAGCGCCATGTATGACCAGCCAAATGCACAATAAATGTTTAAACCACTGTTGGGACTTGAAACAACAGTTTGAAGTTTTCAAACGTGGTTTTGAAAATTTTAAACCAGGCTTTCAAGTTCAAACTGTGGTTTGAAGTTTAACTGTGGATTTGTCTTGTCATAGTAAACGATATTGAAATGTTTATTGCACAAATGGCGTCTTAATCACGAAAATACGCCTATATAATTTTGACCCCCCTTGAGCCCCACTTTTATATAGTACGCCTTAATGGGTTCTCCGGTTTTCGCCCACCTATGATTAACGATCGGCTCGATATGAGTGAAATAATCTTGAAAGGGCCGTAAAACCCAAACCAAAAAAAAAAAAAAAAAAATACGCCTTAATTTTCTAATTTCTGCTCTAAAATATAGATTGTGGGTACTCGTTAGAACCGCCTCATCGAGGCGGTTCCAACGAGTGCCCACAATCTATATTTGGAGCAGAAATAAGAAAAATATCACAATCTTTCATCATAAAATTTTCATTTTTTCGGCGATAAAGGTGGCAATGTATTTATATAGGTGTGTTTGCGTAATGGAAGATTTATTGTACATTTGGCGTTGAAACTTTGGTTTGAAGTTTTTGAACTCAAGATTGAAGTAAAGGTATTAGAAAATAAATTAAAACCCTAGTTTGAAAGTTGAAGCCGTGCATTACGCAAACACGCCTATACAAATACAGATTGTGGACACTCGTTAGAACCGCCTCATCGAGGCGGTTCTAACGAGTACCCACAATCTATATCCCAGAGCAAAAATAAGAAAAATAATGTATACCCCCGGAAACCCCAGTTTTACGATATAAAAGTGGGGTTCAAGGGGGTCAAAATTGTATAGGCGTGTTTTCGTGATGGGTCTAAAGAATATTGTGCATGTTTTCTTTGAAGCCATAGTTTGAAGTTTTTAATATAGAAGTGAAGGCAATGATCAGGAATCGATACAATTAACCCACAGCTCTCATCAGAGACACCAAAGGGGAAAGAAACGCAAACATGAAATGTACTATGTTTGATACTGCACTGGAACTGACGGCGAGGGTTGAAATTTCATAAACACCGGCGTTGAAGTGCTCCCGCCGCTCCCAGTAGTTTTATAACTCACCGTCTCAAGGCGGTGTTTTATTTGTTAATTGGCTTTGTTTCGCTGGTTTATGTTTCCATGGTTTCGTCCAATGTTTTATGTGCTTACTTTCTTTAGGTGACTTGAAATGGCTGCGTTCTTTGATTGTGGCCTTTTCTTACAAGTTTGCAAGTCAGAATAATTGTTTTTTTTGTGTGTGTTTTCATGAGGAAAAAGAAACATGCTCTTCCGTGATCTGACCTCACGACTCTCTGGTTCAGATCCAAATTCACCACAGAGCTTGCAGGCAAAATGGTAACCAAGGGCGGCAATACAGATGAAATTATCAACTTTCAAAAATGTCCGATTTAAGTCCGAAAACTTATGAAATGGAGTAAGAAAGAATATGTAAAGTACTGTCTTTTTCCTGTTGTGAAGTTGACTTGAAAATAAATTTGTAAAATATTACAAATAAGAGCTTGCAGGTAAACTTTACCCGGTCGCTGACGCTGACGCCGACGATGGACGCCGTGAGTATGGCGATAGCTCGACCCCCATCCCCCTAATTCTTTCGTAAGGTGAGCTAAAATGGGATTACTCTGGAAGGAAAGAATATGTGCTGGAGCGAATATGTTTTGAGCTATAGAATTAACTATGCTGGCTGGGATATAGTTCAATCACAGCGTATTTACTTGTGTGTGTGTGTGTGTGTGTGTGTGTGTGTGTGTGTGTGTGTGTGTGTGTGTGTGTGTGTGTGTGTGTGTGTGAATTCGGATTTAACGTCGCTTTCAACAATTTTTCAGTCATGTCACGACGGTGTGTGGTTGCGACAGGGAGCTCAATGCTCACTTTTATAGTGCTGCCTCACTGAAGTATCATGTCCCAGACACATTACATGATACCACACCTAGTCACATTATCCTGACACTAGGTCGACCAGTCCTAGCTCTACCCCGTATTTCTGAGTGCCAAGCGAGGAGCAGCTAGTACCATTCTTAACGACTTTGGTATGTCGAGGCCCGGGATCGAACCCGTGACCTCCCGTTCTCCGGAGCGGACACTATACCAACTGAGCTATCGGAGCCGGTAAGCGTCTTTATATACTTAACCAATAAAATGTTTAAAAAATGCTTTTCATGTACCAGAGTGTCAGTCTTCACCGTTCGAATGAAACCAGTTTATATCCAAACAGAAAATGTCAATGAGCAATTAATAAATCCAC
Source organism: Lucinisca nassula (assembly GCA_963580285.1). Lineage (NCBI taxonomy): Eukaryota > Metazoa > Mollusca > Bivalvia > Lucinida > Lucinidae > Lucinisca > Lucinisca nassula. Next base: position 1,593,480 of record OY757012.1, read on the forward strand.
ATTCAGGAAAATGTTCGATTTTACAAAAAGAAGTAGAAGAAGAAGAAAAAAATCATTCACTTCCAAACAGGGGCTTGAAATTTTATAGTGTGAAAAAGGTTTGAAAATATTTGCAAAAGAAATAAAAAAAAAAAACAAAAACAAAAAAACACATAAAAAAGCAGAAAAAACAACAACAAAACACACACACACACACACACACACACACACACACACACACACACACACAAAATGAATAATGATAATAATAATAATGCAATAAATAAATATGGCACATTCAAAATAAAATGACTGTGTTTTAGGTTCCACTTTCGACGAATTCGAAACTATACATAAATATCACATTCTGTCCTGAGTATTCTTGGCCAGCACAACCGTTTTTTATCAGTCGGGGGATTTGTTATTTTTTTTATTTGCCCTTGGAAACCCGTCATGTTAGACTTCATAATCATAGGAACGTCGTTTTAAAGCCTATCTTGATGGTACAAAATAACGTTCCAGCTCTTATGAAGTTGTTAGTTAACGCACTGCATGCTGTTTTTTTTTTTGTTTGTTTGTTTTTTTTCACAGCAGACGATATTGTAAATATTTTCCTAATTTTCCCAGAAAACAGGATTTGACATCATATGCAAATTGTCTCCAGGAGACAATTTGCATGAGATGTCAAGACCTGTTTTCTAGGAAAATAAGAAAAAATATCAAAAGTTTGTCGTCTGTTGAATTCGCCGAGAGGTTTAAAACCATTAATTCCAGTCGCAGATTAATTAGTTTATTTTTTATCGAAGTTTGGTTTTTGCCTTGGTCAAATAATGCTTCGTTTTTGGTTGTGATCATATTAGGCCAAACTACAATCGATCTAAACAAAATCTCAAATCACATACGTTTCTCACATAATATAGACTCATATGACAACTATACAAAGTCTTCTCTGACCTGGCGCCTTGAAATGAACAGACATCTGTATAATACAAGATAAAATATTGGGAAACAGGATGTTTATTTCCTGGAATTTGAAGCGCTTTCTAAATGTGGGTTTCTCTAAGAAGATAAGGAGTTTAAACATATGCAAGAATAAGCTCCCTTGTATGGACATCTCTTCCCTATCAATACAGGTTATGCGCGTCACTGTCAATGCCATGTTTGTTACCTTCAAAGTCAAAGCATACCTGTTTAACTCATGTGTGTTTCTGTCAAAGCCATGTGTGTTTCTATCAAAGTCAGATGTGTTCCTGTTAAAGTTATTGTATACATGTCAAAGCCATGTACGTTACTGTCAAAGCCATGTACGTTACTGTCAAAGCCATGTGTGTTAATGTCAAAGCCATGTGTGTTATTGTCAAAGTCATTGCATACCTGTCAAAAGCCATGTACGTTACTTTCAAAGCCATGTGTGTTACTGTCAAAGCCATGTGTGTTATTGTCAAAGTCATTGCATACCTAACGAGGCCATGTACGTTACTGTCAAAGCCATGTTTGTTTCTGTCAAAGCAATGCGTGTTATTGTTAAAGTCCTTGCATACCTGTCAAAGCCATGTATGTTTCTGTCAAAACCATGTGTGTTACTGTCAACGCCATGTGTGTTACTGTTAAAGTCATTGCATACCTATCAAAGCCATGTACGAGTACGTATGTAGAGTAAGTGGTATAGTTTAGATCGATTGGAGCTGGTCTAGTTTGATCACAAAGAAGGCAGTAGTGAAGTGCAAAAGGATCGATACTGTTAAATATATAGACGTGACGGTTTTTCCCCAATCTCCCCGACTGACAGTTACAGATCGTTATACAGCAATTTCATGTTTATGTCTTCCTCCTCTTTACCTCTTCTCGGGAGTGGCTGGAATCATCTCTGTGCTTCCTCTTCTTGGGGGATCTTGAAGTTTGTCTTTTCTTTCTCTTCTCTCCCTCCTTCTCACTGGCCTCGTCATCACTGAGTTGTCTCCTCTTCTTGAGTTTGCTGGGGCTAGAAGACCTTCTCTTACTAGTATCTGCTTCGTCGTTGTCATCATCATCATTGCGTTTTCGTTTCTTTGCCATGTTGGAAGATATGTTCTCGTTAACAATCTCAGTTAAAGACTCAGTTGACTGGATAGCAGCAGACTGGTTATTGGTTGTAACAGACTGGTTTGCGGCAGCAGACCATTGGCCGAAAACAAATTGCTCAGCAGCAACAGACTGAGTTGCGGCTATTGGGTTTAAGAAAAGAGAGTGGTAGTCTGCAGTTGGGTTGTTATCAGCAACGGAGACAACATGATGATTAGTAGCAGCAGATGGATCAGCAACAGGCGGATCTGTGTCCGGAATCTTATCCCTATCTCTTTCTTGTTTTGTAGATGAAGAAACGCAGTCAGCAGCAACCTTAGATGTAGAAGCGATGTTATCGTGAGTGAGCTTAGATGTTGTTTCTTCGGAATACAGAACTTCTGATGCTCTAGGAACGTCCTCGTTACCTACCGCAGCTGCTGCAGTGGAAACTTGAGTTGCGGTTGAAGATGGTCGGTGATTCGTTGCAGGTCTGCTGGGCAGGTTACTCAGAAACCGCTGCATATGCGGGTCGATGTTTCGTTCTCTCATCCAGCTGATGAATGGTGTTTGTAGGAGCTGGCATTTTCTTGCAGCCGTATGTAACAGGTTGTCAGTATACACATCAATATCCAAGTAATATTCCTCAGGTGAAACTAGTTCTTTTGTTGAATTGCTCTCTTCTTCGGCGGTGCGGGTCATGTGTTCTTCAGTATTAGTTGGTGTCCAGTCAGGACTCATTGCTCTTCTTGTCAGTCTAAACACTTCAGCATCTGCTTCATCCGCTGCCTTCGAGGTGGAAGGCTGTTCAGACATATATCTTTGGTTTTCACTCTTGTCTTTTAGTTGCTGTTTAGCAGTGATTTCTTGTCTAGGGGCCACCTCCCCAAAGAGACGCCGTTTCGGTTGCTCATGCTTTTCCATCTGTGCTCGAAGTAACAAACGCCTGTGGTATTCTTCGTTGATCCGATTCACTGCATCTTCATTGGAGTTGCTATCCTGAACTTTATGTTCGCCGTCTAAACTCCCCTTGTCGCTGTTAGACATTGAGTTTCTGATCATAATAGGCTCTGGGTGAGGATCTTCTCTTGCTCTTAGCCTTGCCTCAAAATCATCATCTTTGACATAACTAAATCGCTTCCACAGTGGAATTTGTCTAAGGCTAGAGTCTCCTTCAGATCGTGTTGCTTGGCTAGTGCTTGGACCCTCCGTCCGAGGTTCGGTCCCGCCTGCATTCGCTGAAGTGCTCATCTGCAACGGTGATCCTCCCAAGCGTCGCCTTGGAATGGGAAGTAGTCCTGCGAGACGTTTTAAGTAAGTGCTTGTTCTTTTCTTAGCATATCTCACTCGATGCTCGTTCCAAGTGTACAGAGTGGGTGAATTTTCAGAGCTGTCACTATCTGGAATCTCACCCTCATCCTCCGCATAGTCTGCCGCATCGTCTCCCTCTTCACTATCAGCCTCTTCAGCTTCCTCTTCAACCTCTTCTTCCTCCTCCTCTTCAACCTCTTCTTCCTCCTCCTCTTCTTCTTCATCTTCCTCCTCCCCTTCATCATCGTCGTCTTCCTCATCATCAGATTGTTGCTCCCAAGCAGCTGGTCGTCGCCTCCTGTTAGACAGTCGTTCCCGGAGAGCTTCTTGTTCCCTGAGGGCTTCTTCCGCTGCCCGTTCTTCCTGCTCTCTGATTCGCTGCTGCTGCAGGATCAAGTGACGCTCCCTGATAAGTTTTTGCTCCCTAATTGCTTCTTCGGCACTTTCGTATTTTGGTTTCATTGCCTGACACTGTCGCTGGGGCTGCCTTCGGACATCTGTAACAGTTTAAATGGACTAGAAACACCTACCCTTTTTACACGAGGGGCAATTGTTTGGGCTTCTTTTTCGCTTTACTAGAAACTGTACACCGGTTAACAAGGTGTCTACTCTTAAAGGAAAGAATCTGCTCCACAGGAGCAACTTCTTTTCTTTATAGAGTAGACCGCTAATAACCAAATCACATTTTTAAGAGAGATGCCACTCCTGCAGGTAGACGCTTTCTCCTAAAACAATTTCAGCATGTTTGTCTCTCGTTGAACATGTCGTGCTAGATCATTGTATATAACATCGTTATTCAATAGAAAATACAAAACCTATCACCGGACAAGGTAGTTCACCTGTTTTGTTTGCTTTAATTGAGGTCTTACGTCCCTGTTAAAAAGGTTTGGGTCATTTTGGAGATGTTGCTTCCACAACCCTGTCGCTAGGGTTTATATACATGGACGATCCGACTCGCACAATTTTACCTGGGCAGGCTTAGACCCTCTAAGCGGTTTACCAGTACTCATGTGCGGTCGGTTTCAGCTCTGCGTTGACCCAATCTGTTTCTCCGAGCCCCGATGGGCGGTGGCGTTAATAAAGTTATGTAGATGTTCGCACTGTGAAGTAACAAATACAAATATTATTTAAAGCAAACGGAGTTAAAAAAAAAACGGCTTGCTTACTTTTTAGAGAAAAAATGAGGCATATGATTTCTTACGAGTGAGTGTTTGAGTTTTACGTCTCACCAACAGCTGAGGTCATACGGAGACGGGATCTCGGTTTAAAGACTCATCCGAAAGTCTGGAGAAGCCCGTGATCGATCCTGCGACCCTTTACAAGGTGAGTAGAATAACCACTACACCACGGAGGCTTCTAAAATTTCTAACGAGCCGTCTGCATGGCAATATTTGTAAAAACAAATGAGAAAAAGTCTGTTATAGTGAAGATAGTTGTGACTGGTGGACTTTTTCTTGCTGGTTTAAAGGCGGGTCAATAACAATGTTTAAAGCTTACTCGGTCTCTCCGTCTCTGCATCTCTCATTTGCCGGAAAAGGGAGTTGAAAAGCTCCCCTTGTCTGCGGTGTGAGTCGTCTGGCTGTATCTGGGGCTCACTGGCACCCGATCCTTCTTCACGCCTCCTGCCAACTGCCGGCAGATCCCTGGACAAGTCAGTGGATTCACTATCATTCCGAATCACGCCGGGATCAGATGGACTGAATAACAAGAAAACAGTGAGAGATGCACTTCGAGGAAATGTGGTAACCCTTTTTGTACCAAATGGAATCTTCCTCCAGTCCACTTAAAAATTGAGGGGTGTCAGGTTGTGTTTTCATCAAAATATATTTGGAAAATGACTTTTAGCAAACAGTGGAGGCCCTGATCAGACGCCGCGTTCTGCGGCGTCTGATTTGAGCCTACACTGTTTGCCACGGTAACCGTTTTGGGGTTTCTGGTACAAAATGGGTTAATCTTTACCACTCTCTAGGCTAATGCAGCAGACGACAAATTGTTAATATTTTTCTCATTTTTCCAAGAAAAAAGGACTTGACATCTCATACAAATTGTCTCCATAGGGAAAAATCGAAAAAAAAATCCAGATGTCGTCTGCTGCTGAGAAAAAAAAACGCAAAACAACAACAAACTTTTAGCATGCAGAGCGTTAAACGTTAGAATTGAAATTTCCAGATGAGGAAAAGATAACTAGACAAAGTGCACAGTGGAGCACATATAACCCCGGCCAGTGCCATCGCATGAAATATAGGTCAAGGTCACTGGGTCAAGGCGTATGCTGATGCAACAAGTCATTCAGAAACATTAATAAAGTATGAGGGTTCTAGTAACTATAGCTGCTAAATTCCAAAGGTGTATGGTGTAATCTGACAAAGTCAATAGAGCAAATATAAGTCAAGGTCACATGGTCCAAGAGTATGTAGAGACAGACAGTATGTGAATTGTGAAGGTTCTAGCAACTCTAATAGCTGAGATCCAAAGGGTTATGGTTTAATCTGACAAAATCAATGAATAGTGAAATATAAGTCAAGGTCACTGGGTCAAGCTGTATGCTGACACAGCCAAAAGGTAAAGTTTGAAGGTTCTAGAAACCATAGTTGCTGAAATCATAAGCCAAAACGATCATTAAACCTGAAGGTATCTTGAAAGTTCTATGTCTATGACCTTGACCTTAAGGTCATGTCAGCTGACATGGATGGCAGTGAATAAAACGTTAGTCATATATCTACCACCAGGAAAATATAATGGAAACCAATTATAGGGTCTTTAAACTATAAGGTGTTATTTATTTAACACCAAACTTTGACCTTGTGACAAAGTTCTATGTCTGTGATCTTGACCTTTAGGCCATGGTTACCAAATTGGATGGCAGTAACTAAAACTTTAGACCTATATCTACCATCAAGCAAAATAAAAAAGAAAGCCATCAAAGGGTGTTAATGTTGTAAGGTCTTATAAACTTAAACGCAAAACTTTGCCCCTGTGACGAAGTTCTATGTCTGTGAACTTGACTGTAAAGAGGTCGCGTCACCCAACATGGATGGCGGTACACGCAAAATATAAAAGGAATACATCAAAGTACATCAAAGCGTATTATAAGGTCTTAAAAACTTTAACGAAAAACGCTGTCCCTGTGATAAAGTGCTATGTCTGTGACCTTGACTTTAAGGCCATGCATGCCTATTGTCAGGGTCACAGCATAACAAAATAACAAACTAACTAATAATGAACAGATTGAAAGACAAAAACTATATAAACTTGGATATACTTTGTATGCCAGGAGTATAATGAAAAAAGGTTTAACACAAAACTTTGACATAATCAAAATGCCTAAGTCTTAATTATTGGCCCCTAGCCCCACACAGGGGCTTGATCCATGAAATTAGATATCCCATATAAAAGGTAATGCTGTAGAGATATCCTGTACCAAATACGAAGGGAATCTAACCTGTGGTTACAGAAATAAGAGCAATCAAAAAGGTTTGATGCAAAACTTTAACGTGCAAGGACAGCCCACCCATGGGACTTAAGCCAAGAACTTAGATATATCAGATGAAAGCTAATGCTATACAGATATTCTGTACCAAATATGAAGAGAATCTAGCATGTAGTTACAGAGATATGAGCAATCAAAAACGTTAAACCCGAAACTTTGACATAAAATTTGACAAACGGACGGACACCCCACCAAGGGGCTTGTCACAGGGGCTAAGATATTCCATATGAAAGGTAGTGTTTTAGAGATATCCTTTACCAAATAAGAATGGTTACAGTGATATGAGCAATTAAAAAGGTTTAATGCAAGACGTTGCCACAAAAGTTTGATGTAAAAGTTGACGAACGGACGGACGGACGGAACGACGAAAACTATATACCCCCTGACATAATTCGTATGCCGGGCGTATAAAGATCCCAAAGGGTTATAGTATAATCTGTCAAAGTCAATAAAGCATGAAATATAGGTCAAGGTCACTGGGTCAATGTGTATGCTGATGCAGCAGATCACGATGAAACATTAAGTAAAGTATGAGGGTTCTAGTAACTATAATTGCTGAATTCTCAAGGGTTATGGATCAATCTGACAAAGTCAATGGAGCATGAAATATAGGTTAAGGTCACGTGCTCAAAGGGTATGCCGAGACGTTATTAATTATTTGTTTGAGGTTGAACGTCCCCGTGACAGCATGCCAAAGAAAGATAATGTGAAATTTCAAGGGAATAGCAAGTTGCTATTCCCTTGAAATTTCACATTATGTTTCTTTGGCAATCAATGAAGCGTGAAATATAGGTCAAGGTCACTGGGTCAAGGTGTATGCTGAGGCAGCATGTCAAGAAGAAACATTAAGTAAAGTTTGAAGCTTCTAGTAACCATAGTTGCTAAGATCACGTGCAAAAAAAAAAAAAAAAAAATAGATTACAGTCCAACCTGTATTAAGCAAGTGCCTAAGTGATAACAAAAATGTGCTTGCTAAAGACAGGTGCTTGCTTAATACAGGTGAAATTTAACACATTTACCTTCGTTTTGGAACTGGATGCCTGCTTGCTTAAGACAGGTTGCTTGCTTAATAGAGGTGGCCACTAAGACAGGTTTTACTGTATTAAACCCCAAGGTATCTTAAAAGTTCTATGTCTGTGACCTTGACCTTAAGGTCACGCAAATCAACATGGATGGTGGTGATAAAAACTTTAGACTTATATCTACCATCATGCAAAATATAAAAGAAATCCATCGAATGGTCTTTAAATTACAAGGTCTTATAAAGTTTAACGCAAAAACTTTGACACTTTGTCAATGTTCTATGTATGTGACCTCGACCTAGCCCCACCCAGGGGCTTGACACAGGAGCTTAGATATTCCATATAAAAGGTAATGATACAGGGATATCCTGTACCAAATATGAAGAGAATCTAACAAGTTTTACATAGGTATGAGCAATCGAAAAGGCTTAACGCAAAAATTTGAAGTGTGGGTTGACGAACGGTCGGACAGACGGAGTAACGAACGAACGAACGTACTAACGAACGGACGGAAAGACGAAAACTATATATCCCCTGACATACTTCGTATGCCGGGGGTATAATTAGGGATACTTGTGTGTTGAGTTTAATATCCCACCAACAGTTAAGATCGGAGACGGCACCTCGGTTTAAAAACTCATCCGAAAGTCTGGAAAAATCCTGGATGGAACCCACGAACCCTGGTTTATGAGGCGAGTAGCATAACCACTACATAAGGCTTCCAGGATAATTTAGGCATAAATTTCCTTATTTCTGGAAAATTAAAATAAAAGAAAAAAAAAAAAAAAAGCATGGATAAACACTTTTGAAGTTTGTGAAGTTTTCATTAGGGTTGCTAGTGTTTATTTTCCTTTGGGTGTTGGATAGTGTAGTTGTAAAGATTCCTGATCATTGCCTTCACTTCTGTTATTACCTCGGGGCCAGAGAGGCTCAGAATAGGTTTGCCGGTAAGAAACCATTTATGATATTAAAACCCGCATATACAAATACACTGTTTTGTTTACCGCCTAAAAAACAACAACAAACAAACAAAAATTTTAAGATGAAATTGCGATACAATACGATAACACATCCTTGCGAAATAGTGCATTCTTTGACATCTCCAAAATGGTGAACTGTCACTTGAAAAAATGTGATATTTTTCAGATTTTTTTTTCCAAACATAGTCTGTGGGCGCTCGTTAGAGGCGGTTCAACAAGTACCCACAACCTACGTCTTAGAGAGCAGAAATAAGAAAAATAATGCAACCCCTGTAAACCCCAGTTTTCTCTATATAAAATGGAGTTTAGAGGGGTGTTAATTACCCGGACTTGTAAACGTGAAGTTTTTCTTATTTCTGCTCAAATATACATGCAGAGTTTGGGTACTCGTTAAAACCGCCTCATCGAGGCGGTTCTGACGACAACTCACAATCTATATTTCAGTGTATTCAGTGTAGAAATAAGAAAAACAAGGTTTACCCCCTGTAGGCCCCTGTTTTATTATATAAATATTGGGTTCAAGAGGAACAAAATTATATAGGCGTGATGGCTACTGCCATATTAATGAAAACTTCACAAGCGGAAAGCCAAAAGGACAGTTTCCACAAAAATGGCCCAATGGCGATCCAAATTAAAAAGATAAACTTTCTCCATGCTCAGCTCACTTGAGCATGGAATTTGAAATCATTATAATATAGACAAATGAAGCAATTTGTCTGCTTAGCTCAGCAAAGAATGATGTTTGTCCTGCTTATAAAGCTTAAAATATCAACAATTGTTGGCATTGTAAAATTTTTGAGCAGGACAAATTTCATGCTCAAGTGAGTTGGGCATGAAAAAATAACATCGAGGGGCCAGGTCGCGCGCCATAAAGATGGTCTTCTTCAAGCGGGTTTCATTGTTTTAATTTAGGAGCGGGTATTCTGTCGATGGATAGGGGTTCGGGGATGGGGGCATTGAAGAGCAGGATAAAACTGCACTGCATTAATTTACTCGAGACTTTAAAACTTCCCAATTAGTGTTCACGTTGTATTTTGATACAACATGCAACGGAAGGTCAGGTGGTTTTTCTTCAAGTACTCCGGTTTTCGCCCATCTTTGATTAACGATCGGCTCGGTATGAGTGAAATAATCTTGAAAAGGCCGTAAAACCAAAATAAAATAAAATAAAAAAAAATCGATAGAACAAGAATTAGGCGATTAGACAATGGATGCGTCTCTTTGACTGATTCATGAGAAAAAGGTACTTATCGGAGAGGCGACCAGCAGAGAGTCAGGCAAGCCTGTGTATAAGCGCTGACTCGCCAGTTTATTTGATGCCCAGAATTGAGCCGTGGCGTACTTGCATCACGACGTTGGTTTGCCAAAGTTATTAAATCAACGTAATAAAAGAAAGCGAAAGAATAAAAGAAAGAAAGCAAGAAGAAAACAAAGAAAGAAAGGAATGATGTCAACCTAGTTTTTCTTTATATAAATTGGGGTATAAAAGGATATTCCTTGTTTTAATTTGTGATGCTGTTTACCGGTGACTGGATTGTCAGACTTGAACATACGGACACAATGAATTTTTTTTGTATATATATATTTTTTTTTTACAATTTTACCTTTGTCCTGGGTCAGAATTTCCATCTCTCCAGAACCGATTGCCATCCATTACTATCTGTACAGTTTCATACGGTTCTCTGATTTGTCGTATAAGATTTTCGTTGATAATAAAATTTTTATTTTTTAGCTAGCGTTGCTAATCGCAAGCGTTGCGGTCATGAAACTCCGTTCGTTGCTACGTTGCCAACGACGTCAACTGTAATTGTCGTTACGTCGGAAGTTGAAGACGTTGTGTGCATGGAAACGCCTAATTGTTACGTTCTATCTTATTTATTTCCTGTGCTAGTACACATGTACAGTGAAATTAACTTTGGGACATTTCAAAAGTGATCTTTAACCCATTTAGTACCAGAACCCCAAAACGGTATACAGGCTGGCAAACAGTGCCGGCTTAGATCAGACGCCGCAGAACGCGGCGTCTGATCAGGGCCTACACTATTTGCAAACAAATCAGCCATTTTCCAAATAAATTTTGACGAAAACACAACCCCACACCCCTAAATTTTGAAATGGACTCCTGTTACATATGGGCCCCGTCAAGCGATTTTGGTACTTATCGCCTATGCGAGCAGCGAAAGTTCAGGCGAGCCTGCGCATCCGCGCAGTCTCGCCAGAACCTTCGCTGCTCGCTCATATAAGCAATGAATCAAGAGGAACCTTCAGACAGAAAGCCATATCCCTGGCCCCTCTGAATGGCTGGGCATGCGCAGTTAAAATTTGTCATGACGGAATGCTCGAAGACACAAATTCGCTTGGCGGGGCTCAATTATAAGGAGGAAGATTCCATTTAATACAAAAAGGGTTAAGAACAGTTTCAAAGCTGGTATCTTACTATAGGATACTGGGTGTATAGAAAAAAAAAGACAGCATCTGAAACCTTTTTAAATATTTTTAAAGAAGAATAGAAGAATTATCTTTCTTTTATTACTACGTCTTGATAGCATTGGGTAGCCAGACTTTTGCGGCAATAAAATAGGCTTTTTTCTCCCTGCCCTACATCATAGTGTAGTTTTTTTTCTTATCCTTTGGGATCATCGATTCCAGTGTGGAATTTTAAAAATATTTGAGGTTCATTGATGAGGCCTCATTGGCCGAAACTAGCTAGTCTGGCCCAGTAAACATGCAATCTCCACATTTTTCAGTTCTGCGGTGTATTTCTTGAAAGGGCAACCCTATTATAGAACATATATATTTAACTTAGACGTTTGTGTACGTAAATTCACATTTTTTTCTTAAAAAAAAAAACAAACAAAAAACAAAAACAAAAAAAACAAAAAAAAAAACAACAACAACAACAAAAAAATAAAATAATTTCCGTTGACTTAAATATTTGCGACTTGGTTCACTCTTGACATGGGCTGCATGATGCCTCCACGCAGAGCTGGTACCGACCCGCACACGAGTACTGGTAAACCGCTTAGAGGATCTAAGCCTTCCCAGGCAAAGCGGTGTGTGTCGGCCCGTCCATGCTTATAAACCCTATTGGTTTCATTGGGCGGCAGGGCTTGAGAAGTCATTTCATCTTAATGTCGGCTAAAAGTCCCACAAAATTGGAAGCAATGTCTCCAAAATGACCTTTACAGTGCTGACTGGGACGTTAAACCTGAAATCAAACAAATCAAACTTGAATTCTAGACATACTTACGCTAGCATATTTCGAGCCTGTATATGTTTTATGTTTGTATATTTGCTAGAATGTTCATGCTGTGCTTATAGGTTGATTGGTGGGCGCACAGGCTTAATTGTCCTTTCCTTTCTTTCTTTCTTTCTTTCTTTCTTTTCTTTCTTATACAGCGATCGGTCACATTTGACCATTACTTGCAGGTGTATATTATATACACTGCAGGTTTTGCAGGCTGAAAGCCTACACAGTAACCATATATTACGGTAGGGATCTTTAACCTGCACAGGGGATGGTTCTCCCTGCACAGGGGGTCCTCCATTTAACATCCCGATCCGAAGGACGGTGTACCTGTGGCATTCATACCTGCAAATGATGCCAATAGAGCATGTTCGGACACCGCAATTTTATTACCGCTGCCGGGAATCGAACCATGGGGCCCCTAGCATCAATGGCAAGTGCACTAACTACCGAGCTACCCCGCTCCTTTTCCAGAAGGTAGTTTTTCGCAATTCGCGTTGAGATGATTTGCAGAAAATATTGTAGTACTTGTACTTTGCACATTTTTCTGAATACATTTGAGTCGGCACAAGCCTTCTATCAGCCATGTACGACCAGCAAAGCCTCGGACTCAGATCAGCCTGCGCATCGCAGTGTGATAACTCCTGCCGCCCAATAAAACCCAAAGGGTCTCCCTGCCCTACATCACAGTGTAGTTTATATTTTCTTGTCCTTTGTGATCATTGATTCCATTGTGGAATTTTGAAAATATTTGAGGTCACTGATGAGGCCTAATTGGTCGAAACTAGCTAGTCTGACCCAGAAAACATGTACACTTCATATTTTCCGGTTCTGTTGTGTATTCTTTGCTTCCAAATGATAACCCTTTTATAGAACATATTTTTTGCAGGGACGGTCCGACTCGCACCACTTTGCCTGGGCAGGCTTAGACCAGTACTCATGTGCGGTCGGTTTCAGTTCTGCCTGGCAGCATCATGCAGCCCGATCGAATTCTCCAAGCCCCGATGGGCGGGGGCCAATGATTGTTTGTTATCATGCTCACTTAATGTGTTTAACTTGTCACATTGTCACATTTTCCAGTGTTTCCCATAGTTCAATGGTGGGCTTATAGACCTTTCCTTAAAATGTAGTTCGAGGACTATTAAGATCCTTAATGAAGTCTTTCATCATGACTCTCAAAATATGTTTTTTCTTTTCTTTATGAAAAAGTTTGATGGTTATTTTATTAATATTCCAAACACAGATTGTGGGTGCTCGTTAGAATGAGGCGGCTCTAACGAGTATCCACAATATATTGCACGACCCGCAGAAAAAGAAACCGACTGAAGTCGGTTGATTTCTAAGAGTGCCCTAAAATCACCGTGTCATTCTGTCATTCTGTCAGTCTGTCAGTCTGTCATTCTGTCATTCTGTCAGTCTGTCCGTCCGTCCGTAACCCGTTTGTGAAAATTGGTGATAGTGACTTAACCGCTTGGAATATTTAAACAATTTTTGGCATACTGATAGATATCAAATTGCACGACCCGCAGAAAAAGAAACCGACTGAAGTCGGTTGATTTCTAAGAGTGCCCTAAAATCACCGTGTCATTCTGTCATTCTGTCAGTCTGTCATTCTGTCAGTCTGTCAGTCTGTCAGTCTGTCCGTCCGTCCGTAACCCGTTTGTGAAAATTGGTGATAGTGACTTAAGCACTTGGAATATTTAAACAGTTTTTGGCATACTGATAGATATCAATGAGATCTAACCAATGAGCTTGCGAAATATTACATTCCATTTAGTATAGCCTCGCCGAGGCAAAAAATGTGAAAATTTTTGAACTACTTCTCCTCGGAAACCGTTGGGCCGATTGAAGTCAAATTTCATATGGATTGGAGCCTCTATGGGATGGGGGAAACCAAAATTTGCTCTTGGGGTCCAGGTCACATTACCAAAATGGCCGCCAAGCCATATATAGTCTGTCTGTCTGTCCGTCTGTAACCCGTTTGTGAAAACTGGTGATAGTGACTTAACTGCTTGGAATATTTAAACAATTTTCGGCATACTGATAGATATCAATGAGATCTAACCAATGAGCTTGCGAAATATTACATTCCATTTAGTATAGCCTCGCCGAGGCAAAAATTGTGTAAATTTTTGAACTGCTTCTCCTCGGAAACCGTTGGGCCGATTTAAGTCAAATTTCATATGGAGCCTCTATGGGATAGGGAAACCAAAATTTGTTCATGGGGTCCAGGTCACATGATAAAAATGGCCGCCAAGCCATATATGGTAAAAACCCTTCATAAATAGTCTTCTCCAGAACCACTGGGCAGATTTCCACGAAACTTGATAAATAGCATCTGGGACGTAGGCCCATCATAAATTGTTAAAATAGTGACCCTGGCTTGACCTTGACCTCCTTTGGGTCCGTCCGTAACCCGTTTGTGAAAATTGGTGATAGTGACTTAACCGCTTGGAATATTTAAACAATTTTTGGCATACTGATAGATATCAATGAGATCTAACCAATGGACTTGCGAAATATTACATTCCATTTAGTATAGCCTCGCCGAGGCGAAAAATGTGAAAATTTTCGAACTGCTTCTCCTTGGAAACCGTTGGGCCGATTGAAATCAAATTTCATATGAAGCCTCTATGGCACGGGGGAAACCAAAATTTGCTCATGGGGTCCAGGTCACATGACCAAAATGGCCGCCAAGCCATATATGGTCTGTCTGTCTGTCCGTCCATAACCCGTTTGTGAAAATTGGTGATAGTGACTTAACCGCTTGGATTATTTAAACAGTTTTTGGCATACTGATAGATATCAATGAGATCTTACCAATGAACTTGCGAAATATTACATTCCATTTAGTATAGCTTCGCCGAGGCAAAAAATGTGAAAATTTTTGAACAGCTTCTCCTCGGAAACTGTTGGGCCGATTGAAGTCAAATTTCATATGGAGCCTCTATGGGATTGGGGAAACCAAAATTTGCTCATGGGGTCCAGGTCACATTACCAAAATGGCCGCCAAGCCATATATGGTCTGTCTGTCTGTCCGTCCGTAACCTGTATGTGAAAACTGGTGATAATGGCTTAACCGCTTGGAATATTTAAACATTTTTTGGCATACTGATATATATCAATAAGATCTAACCAATGAGCTTGCGAATATTACATTCCATTTAGTATAGCCTCGCCGAGGCAAAAAATGTGAAAATTGTTGAACTGCTTCTCCTCGGAAACCGTTGGGCCGATTTTAGTCAAATTTCATATGCAGCCTCTATGGGATAGGGAAACCAAACTTTGCTCATGGGGTCCAGGTCACATGACCAAAATGGCCGCCAAGCCATATATGGTAAAAACCCTTCATAAATAGTCTTCTCCAGACTCACTGGGCAGATTTCCACGAAACTTGATAAATAGCATCTGGGACGTAGGTCCATCATAAATTGCTAAAATGGTGACCCTGGGTTGATCTTGACCTTCTTTGGGTCCGTCCGTAACCCGTTTGTGAAAATTGGTGATAGTGACTTAACCGCTTGGAATATATAAACATTTTGGCATACTGATAGATATCAATGAGATCTAACCAATGAACTTGCGAAATATTACATTCCATTTAGTATAGCCTCGTCGAGGCGAAAAATGTGAAAATTTTCGAACTGCTTCTCCTTGGAAACCGTTGGGCCGATTGAAATCAAATTTCATATGAAGCCTCTATGGGCCGGGGGAAACCAAAATTTGCTCATGGGGTCCAGGTCACATAACCAAAATGGCCGCCAAGCCATATATGGTAAAAACCCTTCAAAATAGTCTTCTCCAGAACCACTGGGCAGATTTCCACGAAACTTGATAAATAGCATCTGGGACGTAGGCCCATCATAAATTGCTAAAATGGTGACCCAGGGTTGACCTTGACTTTCTTTGTGCCTAGGTCAAACTTTGACACATATGCTTTTGTATTGGAAAAGTGAGAATGCATTTTATCCTGCAAACGATTCAGAATACAGTACTAAAGTATAAGATATATTTACGATAAGGCGCATTTATTGGGGGAACCGTTTTAGGTCCAGGTCACATGACCAAAATGGACGCCATACCCATATATGGTAACACTCATAAAGCTAAAAGCATCTGGCGGGTCGTGCACTTCAGCTGAAGCACTGGTTTCAGTAGAAATTAAAACGTACAGTGAAACTCCGCTATTAAGACTAAAATTAAGACTAATTCTGCTTTAACAAGCTTATTTAGTAGACTGGACTTATTTTTTCTTTGCTTTTTCTGCCCATAGTGTCCACTGCTCAGGGACCACCTTTGAGACTGTTCAAAAGTGGTCTTAAAGACCACTTTTGAACAGTCCCAAAAGTGGTCTTAATATAGGGATTTTACTTTAATGTATACTCTGGTAAACCCCATTTTTTCCAAACTAAAGTAGCGTTTATTTGGGCATTCATTACAGAATTAATTGATGCTTCCTTTCACAGATAGCAGTACAGTTTAATGAAGATATCAAGCGGAGACCCGGAACAATATGTACCTGTATTTCGACACAGTCTGAGCAGATCGCCAGTTCACTCACACGTACGATAAACAACAAACAGAGGCTGAGATGAGTTTGTCGAGATACTCAAACACCATCTAAGTTAAAACGTAGTGAAAATCATAGTATGTCAACATTTTGACATGCATTCATTCAAATGCCGGAGAAGCATGTCTGCTTGATCTGGCCAGCACATTAAAAAATCAACAATCGGCAATGAGATCTGTAGAGCCGGCTTGGTAGCTCAGTCGGATGCGTCTGACTCGTGATCAGGATGACGCGGGTTCGATACCTGCCGGGGTCGGCAACATTCTTTCGTGGAGATTGATCATGAAATCTTTTCTACGGTCATCCTCTTCCTTCCGTTGATTCAAGAAGGGCAGTTGTCAGTTTCTGGCGGAAGGGTGTGCACTGTACTGGTTAACCGCTTACATATAAACCTGCCCAAGAAAAGTGTGGATATATAAACTGACCGGCTCAAAAATTACATAAATAGGCGTTAAACTCCAATGCAAACAAATACAAACAAATAACAATAAAGGCTGAGATCAGAATTTGCATCAAGCCAAACCAGCAAGAGTTTTCACTATTTGTTCTTTGGATAGCTCAAAAGCTAAAAAGTCTTACCCGACCAGCGAAGACCCTGATCCGAGTGCGCTGAGTTTTCGCTGGACGCGCGCGTTGTCGTGGGCTGGCTAAGAGTCAGTTTAGCAATCAAAGTAGTGACAACACTGAAGATAGATTATCTCGTGAGTAACGGTCCTAGACTGTTACGTTTAACCCTTAAATTCCTGTACTATAAGCAAACAGTGTAGACCCTGATCAGACGCCGCGTTCTGCGGCGTCTGATCTGGATCTACACTGTTTGCCAAACCCAACACTTGATTTCAGTCTAGATTATGTGGTGGGCCTTACGTAGATAAGTCTCTTACAAAATACTCTGACCTCGCACTGATAAGAATAGCGTGGCTATTTTCTATAAATAACCGTTACCTGGATTTCCCACAAATCAGTCACAGTCACGTGGACACCAACAACGAAAAGCTTCTGTGCTCGGTGACTTTGGGACCATTGACAAACAATCGATCTAAACATGAAGCTGATGTGAAATTTTACAGGACATGTATTTCACAAGAGCTTCCGTTTGTTGTCCAGCAAAACAACACAAAATGCTTATACACAGAGCAGGTCCCTAGTAACAAATATGTCACGTATCCCGCCGGCAGTAGCGAGCAGTGAGTTCGGTGAAACACCCATTTAGTCTTTCAATCACTCTATGACGGCTCTGGCTTTAAGACTACTTTTTTTAAGTAACGTCGGTTGGTGCCTGGTGTTCTGTATATGGATATGGCCTGTTGGTTTTCTTTTGCTTTTATTTCGTCTTTGCATGCTTGTATTGCTAATATCTTTTTATTTTGAACTTTATGGGAACGTAATTGGTTTAAACAATATTTTATTCAAACTTCAGTAGATAAGCAACACAAATACATAGATGTGGAATATATGAGGATCTGAACGGAAGCCTATGGCTTATAGAGCTCATTTCCTTGTAGTATCAAAAAATTCACAGCAATAAAATTTGTCTGTGTGACAACATGAATAACTAGTTCATATCATTTAAACGCATACTATATATGTTTCTGAATAGCGAAATGAAAATAAAATGAACATAAACAGGAAGGATGATAATGACTAAATGAGATCATGAAACTTTTGGGAAAGTAATTGCCGTTTTGGCTTTCCGCTGGTTAAGTTTTCATTAATGTGTTATTTTATGTTTGTGTTTTTTCCCTTTGGTGGCTTGAATAGAGGTGTGATTCCTGGCTTTCGCGAGAGTTGTCTTCGTCGCTGCATGTGCATGTGCATTTGTAACCCCCCCCCCCCCCAGCCCCAATGAAACTCATTATTGGTGAAAGAAATGTTCCGCTTTCTTACCCATGCTGGCCGGCTACTCACTCTAGGGCGGCTAAAAGTCGCTGTCTCTTAATTTGGTGACCTTTTGGTACGAACCTCGCTCGGGACAAATGTTAGACTCCAAGTTCTGCAACGAAATGTTACTTGTTCTTTTTATCTCCGGACACTCAGGTTGTCGCCCGCCTCTGATAACCGATCGGCTCGTATGGTCGTCGGGTGATCTCTCTAACTACTGATAAACCGCTTAGAGGGTCTGAAAGCCTATTCTTTGAACGGTGAAGGAAACTGACCGGCCAGATACGACCATAGCTGCTGAATGGGCCGTAAAACCACAACACACCTGAGCCACGCCAACCAAACCAGAATTAGCCTGCGCGTATACTTCGTCAGATTTAAAAGTCTGCCGGAGGAAGCTCTGTGGTAACCACTTTCTTCAGAGCGCCTGTCGGAGACTCAGATCAGCCTGCGCGGCTGTGCAGGCTGTTCTGAGTCTTCACTGGGCGCACATGTTTGAAGCCACATTTTCGCTTGATGCGGCCAATATAAATCTGAATTTGCCAGAAGAGTTTGCAGTATATGTACAGTTGTCAACACGATGCCATATTGGGGCTAACAAAGATTTTATAAACATTTTTGCGGTAATCCTGATAATATTGGGATTGGCAGATTGTTTTGGAGTTTAACAACTTAGTCAACACTATTAGGGTCATGCTGAGCCTGTCAGATTACTTAATCACACTATTCCTGGGCAAGCTTACAAGCCTTCATGCAAATTATTTGTCTAAATCGCGACGGAAGTAAGGGCGAGGATTGCGGCCGAGTAAAATCGTGTCACTGACCGTTCCAAGGCGGTTCTTCTGTCGTGGTTTATTTTTGTTATGGTTTGTCTTTGGGTGTGTGTATCGCTTATATTTTCCTTTAGCCAATTGGCCATTTTGTGGGAAAGTAACTGTCCTTTTGGCTTTCCGCTGTTGATGTTTCCATTAGGGTCTAGTTGTTTCATATTTGTGTTTCTTTCCCTTTGGTGTCTCTGGTGGGAGCTGTGGGTTAATTGTACCATTGCCTTCGCTTCTATTTTGTAGTCAAAAGTCAGTACAGTGCACACGCCGCTTTTTGAGTCAGCAGTAGGTAAATAATGATCGTGATCAATATCCATGAAAGAATGTTGCCCGACCCTTTCTATCGCAACAAAATTTTTAACTCTCTTTCGAGTGTTATAAAAATGGAATCGAATCCGTCACCTCCAGATCAGCAGTCAGACTCGCATTCAAAAGAGTGACTGGGGCCAACATGAGATTTCGAGATAACAGAGCACTGGAACACAAGAAAACAACAAACAGTTGTTTCTTTTGTGAATGTAACATGTTATGTATTTATTTTTGATATACCAGTACAAAACAGTTATACAAAACCGGTAAATGAGTATAAAGTCGAAGTCGAAGCTGTATAAAACAAAGCAAGGCACACACTTTCAAATACGAATAAGTATCAACAGAAATCATGGCACACATTTAACCCATTTAGTACCAGAAACCCCAAAACGGGTACCCTGGCAAACAGTGCAGGTCCAGATCAGGCGTCTTGGAACCATGAAAATTTGTTCGAGACAGCTGTTTTGAGGCATTCCCTGTGGACTCAAAACGAGCCATCGGGGTTCGCGCCATTGATATTCTACTCTATAAGAAGGAAGATACCATTTGGTCCAAAAAGGGTTAATAACTCGGGCAACTTTGGGATTAGTTAACATTTGCACACTTGGTACTTGGTAGTGGACTCCCTTACGTTTAGTCAAAGCCCAATAGTACACCGTCAACTTAACCACCAACACAAATCATGGCACACTTTCAATAGCTCGGTACAACTTAACCTGAATAGAAATCGTGACACACCTTCAATTTATCAATTACTCCGTACAACCTAACACCAACAGAAATCATGGCACACTTTCAATAACTCAGAACAACTTAACCTGAATAGAAAATAATAACACACCTTCAATTATCAATTACTCCGTACAACCTAACATCAACAGAAATCACTGCACACCTTCAATAACTCGGTACAACCTAACATCAACAAAAATCATGGCACACTTTCAATAACTCGGTACAACCTAACAACAGAAATCATGGCACACTTTCAATAACTCGGTACAACTTAACCTGAATAGAAATCATGACACACCTTCAGTTGTCATTTACTCCGTATAACCTAACATCAACAGAAACCATGGCACACTTTCAATAACTCGGTATAACTTAACCTGAATATAAATCATGACACACCTTCAATTATCAATAACGCGGTACAACCCAACATCAACAGAAACCATGACATACTTTCAATAACTCTTGTAATATAGTTACGTAAGGATGTGATCTTAATGATCCAAATAGTGTTGGCAGATTGTAAGATGATGAATATTTTGAAACAAAAAATGTGACTTGTCTGATTTCACGAAAAATGGTTTTGCTATGAAGCTTGAACAAACTAGGGATGAAGGAATCTCAGATAGGTCTATCATTCAAAATGGCAATGAAGGTAAGCATGTTCAGAAACATTATATTCTTAATTATACCCCATCTTATGGCGCGTGTTACGTCACACTCGGTATAACAAAATCATGGCACACTTTCAATAACTCCGTACATAAATAACTCCGTACATACTAACATCAACAAAAATCATGGCACACATTCAAAAACTCGTAACAACTTAACATAAACAAAAATCATGGCACATTTTCAATAACTCGGTACAACTTAACATTAACAGAAATCATGACACACTTTCAATAACTCGGTACAACCTAACATCAACCGAAATCATGGCACACTTTCAATAATTCGTTACAATTTAACATCAACCGAAATCATGGCACACTTTTAAAAACTGGGTACAACTTAACATTAACAGAAATCATGGCACATTTTCATAAGAAAAAAATGGAAGCAACGTCTCCAAAACGACCTAAATAGTGTTGAAGGAGACGTAAAACCTCAATAATAAATGACAGAGGTGTCAGATGTATATACTTATCTGACACCTCTTTGGTACTACATCAGGCCATGTATCATCTCATATGTTTCCCTCTAATGAACAGCCAACTCAGTACAAATGGTATGCTATGATAAAAAGCCCCAATGATGAATTGTTAACACCTTCATACCTATGGGCAATCAGCGCTCTTACCCACTAGGCCACGGAAGCCCTTTCTTTTGTGTTGGAAACGTATATTGCTAGTTCTTTACGAGGCGGTTTTAACAGGAGAAATAAGAAAATTTTATACAAAAATTAACCTGTTACTACTCCGCTTACAAATGGTAGTTTCTGCTGATATGATAAAAAGCATCAATAGTGAATGATTTACACTTTCAGAGTCAGGGCTCTTTCCCACTAGGCCACGGAGGCCCTTTCTACATTTCGTGTTGGAAACGTATGTCGAGGCGGTTTTAACATGTGGTTTAAAGGAGAAATAAGAAAAAAAATATATGGGCCCCGCCAAGCGATTTTGGTACTTATCGCCTATGCGAGCAGTGAAGGTTCAGGCGAGCCTGCGCATCCGCGCAGTCTCGCCAGAACCTTCGCTGCTCGCTCATACAAGCAGTGAATCAAGAGGAACCTTCAGACAGAAAGCCATATCCCTGGCTCCTCTGAATTGCTGGGCATGCGCAGTTAAAATTTGTCATGACGGAATGCTCGAAGACCCAAATTCGCTTGGCGGGGCTCATATTAAAATTAACCTGTTACTACTCCGCTTACAATTGAGATGGCGCATGACAAAACCTACAATAAGACCTGTGCTATGGTCGAAGACTCAGTTCAGCCGGCCCCTCAGGTCAGCCCGGTCGGTGCATTCTCTTGTTGTCCTATGCTATGAAAGGCTCATCCGAACAGCGCCGGCTGATCTGAGCTGGTCGCATAGGTCTTATTGTAGATTTTGTCATGCACCGGATAGTTTCTACTGACAATAGATAATGGTTAACATATTCATACTTATGGGCAATATGAACATCATACTCAGTTGAACTGAACATGATAAAACGTTTCATAATCTCAAGGTCAGGACGTACAGGCCCTGGCAGTTATCCTACTTTGCGAATATGGCAGACTCTGATATTTACATGATGAAGGGTACCAGTGCTTTTCTCTTTTTTGGATAATCTTCAAACTTTTCCTTGTAATATCTGTAAATATAACACAATTTAAAGCGTCAGTTTGGCCCCCGCCCATCGGGGCTTGAAGAAATAGATGGGCTGCATGATGCTTCCACGCGGAGCTCAAATCCACCCGCACACGAGTGCTGGTAAACCGCTTAGAGGATCTAAGCATGCCCAGGCAAAGCGGTGCGAGTCGGCCCGTCCATGCTTATAAACCCTATTGGTTTTATTGGGCGGCAGGGATTGAGATGTCATTTCATCTCAATGTCGGGTAAAAGTCCCACAAAATTGGAAGCAACGTCTCCAAAATGACCTTTACAGTGTTGACGGGGACTTAAACCTCAAATCAAACAAAAGAAAACAAAGAAAGCGTCAGTCATTCTCGTACTTGCTTTATTAAAGTGCGTTACTGCCGACAATTTTGTGTGTCAGATGAACCGTTCGGTATTCCCTCAGTCCGTCACATCATGTTAACAAGTCCGTATTATGAGCACCCCTCTAAACCCCACTTTATATAGAGAAAACTGGGGTTAAAACGGTTTACATCAGTTTCCTTATTTCTGCTCCAAGACATGGGTTGTGGGTGCTCGTTAGAACCGCCTCCTAACGAGCACCTACAACCTATGTTTGCAGTATAAAGACAAAAATCGCAGATTTTCATAAAAAAAAGTCATTTTAGAGATATGAAAAAAAAATGCACTATGTCGCCCGGGTGTATCGTAATGCGTCTCATCACACGAACAAGAACATGCAATGAATATCTTTGAAACCCCCCCCCCCCACCCCCATTTTTAATGGGGGTTACAGGGATATCATAGATGATAAGAATCTTATATGGGGTTCTGTTGTAGATGAGCGTTTCCACCCGAGGGATGACCGTGCCGAGCGGAACCGAGGCTACGCCGAGGCTCCGCTCAGCACGGTCATCCCGAGGGTTGGAAACGCCCATCTACAACAGAACACCATATTGGATTCTTTTTCTTGCACAACACCTCCGGTTAGTTTTTACAGCTCGCACGTATATTATTTACAAAATAAAAGTAGTGCGGAAGTTGTTCCGGCAGTTGAATAGAATCGAAGCGCATTTATGTTAGTTGCCTGGGTCGGAACGCCAGGGTCAGAGCATGAATTTCTATCCCAGGGTAAAATCACGGATTTGGTGAACAATATAAATTGCATTGAAAAATTAACAAACAAAAAAAAAAAAAAAATGGCTTCGATACATTTTCAAATGGCTATAGATACAAGTAAATAGTTATTGGGTCTCCATACATAATCAAAACACTAATGTATGCTGGGTCGATTGTCTCTGAGGTGGGAATATGATCCTGAACGGAGAATAAGACTAATCGTTAAATGCTCAAATTTCTGCATTTTATGCAAACAGTATAGACCCTGATCAGACGCCAAATTAGAGCAACTTCT
The DNA here is from genome assembly GCA_963580285.1 of Lucinisca nassula. Taxonomy (NCBI): domain Eukaryota; kingdom Metazoa; phylum Mollusca; class Bivalvia; order Lucinida; family Lucinidae; genus Lucinisca; species Lucinisca nassula. The sequence continues at coordinate 1,617,570 of OY757012.1, forward strand.
CTGGCAGCAGAACCCTTTCCGGAAGCATTTCACTAATAAATCCTCTGCTGAACAGCCAACTCATCGAACCAGTAGCCACTTTACTAAATTTAAATTCACCCTATTTAACAGCCAACGATAATTTATCTCTACTATACAGTCACTTGTTTCCTCCAGCCAGCTGTCACTTTACTAAATTGAAATTCTATTTAACAGCCCAGCGGTAACTCAATATCCAGAAACAGGAATTGTTTCTTCTCTGCTGTGTACTTATCATTTTGTTATCAGTTTAAATAACATACATATTGTGTTATATCAAAACAGTTTTTAAATGAATATTGTTATAAAGAGGGTGTGATGCAGTTTCAAAGTTTTTAAATGTACTTACCTGTGGTGATGGAAAGCCCTGGGACCAATGCCACCGATGGTTAAAATAGCGAAAGATGCTCCCGGAAGTGACCAAGTGGCTATTGCGTATCCTGTCCACTCAAGAATCTCACCAAAAAAGTTTGCACCCGAAACGTACTCAAATAAACCACCTGAAACAAAAAAGCTGACAATATATAAACACAACACACAATATGATTACCATAATCGCCAGCCTCGGTAGCTCAGTCGGACGCGCGTCTGACTGGTGACCAGAAGGATGCGGGTTCGATACCTGCCGGGGTCAGCAACATTCTTTGGTGGAGATTGATTATGAAATCGTTCTACGGTCATTCTCTCCCTTCCGCTGAATCAAGAAGGGCAGTTTTCGGTTTCTGGCGAAAGAACGTGCACTGTACTGGTTAACCGCTTACGTATAATCATGTCCAGGAAACGTGTGAATAGGTAAATTGACCGGCTCAAAAATGACCTAAATAGTGTTGACTGGGCCGTTAAACTCCAAAACAAACAAACAAACAAATCATTATGATATCCAACCCGTGCGACATAGTGTATTTATTTCATATCTCCAAAATGGCTACTTTTCTGATGAAAATTTGTGATATTTTCCTTATTTATACTACAAACATAGGTTGTGAGTGCTCGTTAGAGCCGCCTCATTGAGGCGGTTCTAACGAGTACCCTCAAACTATGTCTTGGAGCAGAAATAAGAAAAATAAGGTTTACCCCGTAAACCAGTTTTCTCTGTATAAAGTGGAGTTTAGAGAGTGTTTATTTCACGGACGTGTTAACATGATGCTCAGTTTTCTCGGTTTTCAAATTGCAATCGACCGAAGGTACATAATACACAAGAGCTTTATACTGCTGATGTTCACGTGATAACCACTGACCAATGAACTTAAACCCAGCGCAAATTAGGCTAATAGTTTTGTGTATTGTTTACTCCAGTTATCGACCCGCACACGAGTACTGAACCACTTAGAGGATCTAAGCCTGCCCAGGCAAAGCGGTGCGAGTCGGCCCGTCCATGCTTATAAACCCTATAAGTTTCATCGAGAGACAGGGCTTGAGATGTCATTTTATCTCAATGTCGGGTAAAAGTCCCACAAACTTGGAAGCAACGTCTCCAAAATGACCTTTACAGTGTTGACGGGGACGTTAAACCTCAAATCAAACATATAAATTTACTTCAGTTACAATATACAGTAAAATTCCTATAATAAAACAACCTTTGGGACTGTTCAAAACTGGTCTTTAAGACCACTTTTGAACAGTCCCAAATGTGGTCCATTACCAGAGGACACTGTTCGCACGAAACGCAAAGAAAGAAAACTTGAACCCTCTAAGTAAGCTTTGTGAAGCAGAATTAATCTGAATTTTAGGTGGTCTTAATAGCGGAGTTTCCCTGTATTGGGTGCCAGGCTATTTTTATTCGTTATGAGTTTTACATCGATTTCCTTTCGTTTTGCACAGTCTGATCAGGGTCTTAATTGGTTGCCAATGTCAAACACAAGAATATGGACATATACTCGGTCAAAAAAGTAATTGCCCACGGCAAACAATGGGCTGTAAAATGTTATAGGGTTGGCCGATTCTCATTTGTTGTATTTCACTTTTTTAACCCGCCACTGTCCGATATTACCGAACAGGTTTTGGTCATAAAGTCATGCCAAAAATGTTTCAGAGGTTGTTGAATAGGGTAAGGGTAAACTTTCAAAATGTGCGTGGCATAACGGGGTATAACTCAATAACTGCCGGTCGGATGTTCGTGAACTTTTACAGCGTTTGTATTAAAGGAATTGTGTTTAAGGAATTTGAAAAGCATTGGTCCTTGTGGACCTTACCGCCTGATACAAATATTGCAGATCAAATGCATGCGGGGTCCTCATAAAGGCGAGAAAGGGCCATAACTGGGTATAACTTAATAGCTGCTGGTCGGATTTTTGTGCAGTTTACATCATTTCAATTGGCCGTCTCTTCTTGAAAAGGATCCGAAAAGCGTTGGTCCTTTTTGACCTAAAAGTCTGATACAGATGCTGCAGATCGCATGAGGGGTCGTCAAAAGCATGAAAGCAATCACACGACTTGAATATTGTTTTATCACATTCATTCATTCATTCATTCATTCATTCATTCATTCATTCATTCATTCATTCATTCATTCATTCATTCATTTCCCCATTCGTTAAAAATTGAAAAAAGGTTTAATGATAAACTCACCTTTACGTTTTTTCTTTTTTCTTAATTTTGGTTTCGTGCGGAATTCGCTTTAAAACATTTAACTTTATACCAGAAATTCAACTTCGGTGAAGTTGGTGTCGCACCTGCTCCCCACCTGCCCAACACAAAAATAAAATTTTACTTCAGGCAGAAGAGATGGATATAGGGCTTTGAGAAGAATCCATAGCCTATATATGTGAGGTAAAAAACTGACTAATTTCACAATGTGATAAAATGAACTAAAATGATCCAAGAATTATATCCAAAGCATATGAACGTCATCCTCATATCATGGAGAAAACACAAGCTAAGTTTCAAAATGATTAGTATAAAACTGTAAGAGGAGTTGCGATGACGAGGTACCTATCATATATCAACTGAAGGTTAACAATGACTAAGTTCACAATGTGGAAAAAGTGATAAAAATTGATCCGAAGTTAAAGTCCAAACCACATGCACATCCTCATACCATAGCAAAAACACACACAAAGTTTCAAAATGATCAATATAAAACTGTAAGAGGAGTTGCGATGACAAGAGGTACCTATTGTATATCAACTAAAGCATAAAAATTGCTAAGTTCATAAAGTGCAAAAAGTGAAAAAAATATTCTGAGAATTATGTCGAAACCACATGCACATCCTCAAACCATGGCGAAAGTACACGCAAAGTTTCAAAATGATTGGTATAAAACTGTTAGAGGAGTTGCGATGACAAGAGGTACCTATCATATATCAATTGTAGGTTAAAAATGACTAAGTTCACAATGTGGAAAAAGTGACAAAAATTGATCGGACGATAAAGTCCAAACCATATGCGCATCCTCATACCATGGCAAAAGCACACTCAAAGTTTCAAAATAATCGGTATGAAACTGTAGGAGATGTTGCGATGACAAGAAACCCAGTGTAAAATGTTGACGGAAAGACGGACGGACAACCGGACGGACGAACGAACGAACGGACGGACGGACGGAAACTTGCACGCATATGTCTTCCTGCTAAAGCAGGTGCGACAAAAAGTGTTACCGTAGAAGCAATGAATACATTGATCACAAAGCCACTTCGTTAACCGAAATTGTAATATATAGACGGGGCAAGGGCACTTGGGCATCTCCGGGCAGGACAGTCTAATCGTCTTGTCGCCATGGCGTTCAACACAAGTTGCAACTCCTTCGACAGGATAAGGCAACGCTATTCAGCTGGAGATCTGGAGATGTCAAGGATCTGCCACGCTCAGGAAAACCTAGGATGAAAAGTCGTGCTGAGGATCGACTTATCACCAATACCATGCTTAGAAACTGTTTTAACAACCGGCTGAAATGACGACCATGCGGATTCGACAACAATGAGGTCCTTGAGGCATGCCTGTCTCTGTTCAAACTATCTGGAACCGAATTCATGCTGCTGTGACGTGCTCCTGCTAAGAAGCCCATTTTTTCTTAAGAGGCATAGAGCAGCTCGCCGAGAGTTCAGTTTACTCCTAATCACGACAAACAGAACAGACAGCAGTGGCAAACTGTCATGTTCTCAAATGAGAAACGATTTTGTCTATGTAATATTGACGGGCCACTACGTCTTGTGTCGAAACGGGGGTTGGGGGTGGGGGTGGCGGGGTGTTACGCAGAAGAAGTCAACGTGCTTATAATGGAGGAAGCGTCATTGTCTGGGCGAGTTTACGTCGGACAGACGTACCAATCTTATTATTGTTTCAGGAATACTGACCAGACAAGGCTACGCCGTCGAGATCTTATGTCCTCATGTGGTGCCTTTCCTACAACAAATGGGCAACATTACCATCTTCCAACATGGAGACACAAGACCGCAACGGGCAAGGACTTTCGACGACTATCTGCAAAGTAACATTGCCAAGCTTTCAGCATGGCCAGCGCTATCGCCTGACCTAAGCTACATATAGCATGTATGGGATCTTCTGGGTAGAGCCGTTCAAAAGCGGATGACAGAACACAGCAATGGAGATGAATGGCAACGCATTCCTCAAACTACCATCCGAAAGCTTGTTTTCTCAACAAAACGAGGCTTATCGAGTGCAGAGTCAATCGCAGTGGCTGTACTCCCTATTATGTCAAGCTGATGTTAAAAGATGGAAAAATATTTGACAGGTCGAACAAATTCTAAATGTCAAAATAAAAAAAAAAAAAACAATTTTGATTTTCTTGCTTTGTTTGAGAGCAGTGCCACTTCTCAGTATACACATGCAATGGAATATCGTCGCATCAACGTGAATTCGATAGGATTTCATTTTGATATATATGTTGATGCGGTTGTCGTGATACGCCGGTCTCGAGAAGCCCAGTTTTTGGATTTACATTTATCTATTTTAGATGGAGTTGTTTCATGCAAAATTTACGAAAAACACGATGATTTTGAATTTTCCTTTCTTGGATAATGATGTCCCTCGTGCGACACCCTACAGTGTTTATACATCCCAATTAATTCGGTTTGTCAGATTGTCTAGTAATGTAATTGACTTCAACTCTCTCAATAGATTATTAACCACTGGGCTTCTTAATCAAGGTTATCGGTATCATAAAATTCGCAAAGCCTTTTCTAAGTTTTATAGATGTCATTTCGATTTAGATTCAAAATTGAGGATTGCTTTAAAACATTTGTGACCACGTAAAATCTAATCAACCCCCACACCCCTCCCCAGTAAAAACTTTATACTGACCATTCCAATCCGGTTCTTCTGTCGTGATTTACTATTGATATAGTTCGTCTTTTCTTGTGTGTAATACTTATATCGCATTGTTTTGGATAGCCGTTTCACGATGGGAAAGTGTAACTCTCCTTTTGTCTTTTCATTGCATTTACATCGCCAAATGGCAGTTTAAAACATTTATCCTAATTCAAATGCAATTATCTATTTGTTTCATTTTACAACCATTCGTTTGCACGTAAATGCAAGCCGTACCTGCAGTGAAAACCAAATTTCTGCCAGTAAAAATGGTGACGGATTTCCGACTGCTTTGATCTTATAAAATATGACATCAGCAGTGGAAAATGTGTGTGTGTGTGTGTGTGTGGGGGGGGGGGGGGTTGCAGGTTTATTTGGCATTTCCGGTCCGCCATCTTGGGTGACGTCATATCCTGTCCGCCTGTCTACTACATTCGGCCGGCCATCTTAAAAAAACTTCATGACGCCCGGTCAGCCATCTTGGATGACTTGGATGACGGCGTAGCGCGCCACATGTTTCACGGTAAAAGATCGTACCATTGTTTTTCGTGTAAACAATATTCATTACTTTCTCTGTAACAACAATTTCAACAGAATGCTACAGGGTTTGAGAGTAAGCTAGCAGCTTATAATTATCATCTCCTGTATACTCAATATAATATTTACATAACGTGAATGGATATGGTTGAAAGTAATACAGAATATATATATATATATATATATATATGTATATATATATATATATATATATATATATATAGAGAGAGAGAGAGAGAGAGGAGAGAGATGAGAGAGAGAGAGAGAGAGAGAGAGAGAGAGAGAGAGAGAGAGAGATTAAATTACGTCCTTCCCAATGAAAGATATTAATTTTTAACAGTTGAGACTCCTGTTCTGACAGTCGTTTGATTGGTAGCAGGTCTACTAAATGTTCTTTTGGCTTTTTGCCAGTGATGTTTCCATTAGGGTCTAGTTATTTCATGTTTGTGGTTTCTCTGGTGGGGGGGGGGGGGGGTTAGTTGTATCGATTCCGGATCTATTCTCCGAAACAAGGGGGTTAATTGTATCGATTCCTAATCATTGTCTTCACTTCTATTTTTTAAAGATGCTGAAGCGCTAGGTTAGTAACCGCACAAAAAGAGGAAGACCTTGATAAAGCTGGATGTGATAACGAAAGCTTACAGGATGGCACCGAAGATGACGATTAAGAGGGGGCCATAGAAGATTGTAAGGAAGCAGATTCAGATGACCTCTGGCGTTTATTGATAAAAGAGGTGATCCAGCGGTGTCAGTAAATGTTTGGTGAAAAAAAGTCACCAAGTTCATGGTAGAAAAATTGGATGTGGAAGAGCAGTTGGGAACAAAATGTACGATACTATGTTTCTTACGTATACAAAAGCGTTGCCTTGGCGAACATTTTTGTCAACGAAATGTTATGGATTGAAGCCATGAAGAGGAGACTTGGAAATCTGCCGTCAACAAAAGCAAGTTTATTTTTGGACAGCATCACGTGAACAAGTCCGTGAAAAGAAGACCCCCTAAACCCCACTTCATATAGAGAAAAACTGGGGTTGACAGTGGTATACATTATTTTTCTTATTTCTGCTCCAAGACATAGGTTGTGGGTACTCGTTAGAGCCGCCTCAATGAGACAGTTCTAACAAGCACCCCACAACCTATGTTTTGAGCATTTATAAGAAAAATATCACGGATTTTCAACAGAAAATTAGACATTTTGGAGATAGGAAAAAAGCACTATGTCGCACAGGTGAGTTATCATAATGGAATCTTAAAAGAATACGACCCACCAGACTTGTCAGATACCAGATATTATGATGGGAAATTGGAACAAGAGGGCCACATGGCCCTATATCGCTCACCAGTGTACCAGAAAATCATTAATGATGTTTTAAGAATGCCAATCGGGGCTTGAAGAAAAAGACTGGGCTACATGGTGCTTCTCTGCAGAGGTGGAACCGACCACACAAGTGTACTGGTAAACAGGTTCTAAGCCTGCCCAGGAAAAGTGGTGCCAGTTGGACCGCCCATGCATAATGACCCAATTGGTTTCATTGGGTGGAAAGGCTTAAGATATAATTTCATCTCGATGCCGGGCAAAAGTCCCACAAAACTAGAAGCAACGTCTCCAAAATGACCTACGCTGTGCTGACAGGGATGTTTAAACCTCAAATCAATAAACAAGGGCAGGTAACTCCAAAGTTGTTTGTCTCATGCAGCCAAAATTCGAACTCTTTGTAGACTGAATGTTTCTCCTGGTTATCTGCAAGTTTGATGAAGATCAGATTAGAAATGGCAGAGAAAAGTTGGTAACGTCGTTTTCCCATTGTAATTCTATGGGAAAATTGTTCTCTTAGGGCTGTAACTGCAAAACCGAATGACAGATTCAAGCCAAACTCCAACTCATCTGAGGTTTTATGCTTGTTCTCGTTTACTGAAAGTTTCAAAAAGATCAGATTAGAAACGGCTGATAAAAGGTGGAGACACTATTTTTCACTAATATTTATGCTCAAGGGCAGGTAATTCGAAAGCCTTTCGTCTCATGCGGCCCAAATTTGAACTTAGCATAGACTGTAAGCTCCTTCTGGTTATCTGGAAGTTTGATGAAGGTCAGGTTAGAAATAGCCAAGCAAAGCTGGAGACATCATTTTCCCATTGTAAGTCTATGGGAAAATTTTTCACCCTCAAGGGGATGTAACTCGAAATCCGGTGGTTAGATTCAAGCCAAAATCGAACTCATTAGAGATTTTATGCTTATCCTAACCTACTCTCGTTTACCAAAAGTAACAAAAAGATCAGATCAAAAACGGTTGCGGAAAGCTGGATACACCATTTTTCGCTAATATTTATGCTCAAGGGCAGTTAACTCAAAATTCATTTGACCTGCGTGGCCCAAATGCAAACTCAACATAGATGGTATGCCCCTCCTGGTTATCTGCAAGTTTGATGAAGATCTGATTTGAAATGGTCGAGAAAAGCTGGAGACGTCGTTTTCCTATTGTAAGTCTATGGGAAAATCTTTCACATTTAAGGAGATGTAACTGGTCAGATTCAAGTCAATTTCGAACTCCCTCGAGATTTTATGCTTGTCCTCTTTACCAAAAGTTACAAAATGATCCAGTCAAAAACGGCTGACAAAAGCTGGAGACACCATTTTTCACTTACATTTATGCTCAAGGACAGGTAACTCAGAAGCTGTTTGTCCCGTGCAGCCCAAATTTAAACTCAACATAGATTGTAAGTTTGATGAAGATCGGATCATAAATGGCGGAGAAAAAAGCGGAGACGTCGTTTTCCCCATAATAGGTCTATGGGAAAAAAAAGTCACGCTCAAGGGGATGTAACTGAAAAAAATCAAAGCGCCAAAGGCACTGAAATTACAGATTCTATGAGAAAATCATAACACTGTGAAAACTTACAGAAAGTTTTTCTAAAAAAAGCTTAAAATTTAGAAAGGTAGTTCAGCAAATTCCAATATATGATATGTTTGCAGATGTCTATAGACCGGTGGTATTATGAAACGCCATTCGATGTTTCAAATTTTTGAAAGAAACTATTTACGTTTTCAAAACCAAACATTAAAATTCAAGTTTTAACAATGTTACTGTACATTAGTAACAGTATTTGTCTGGTCGGTTGTGGACACATCTACCCAAAGATACTCTATGGGAAAGAGATCGGAGGAGAAAGGCTGGCTAGTCCAGTACATGAATTCCATTGGCTTGAGGAATTTTTTGAGTAAGAACAGCACTATGAGCCCGCTCGTAACCCTGCTGGATAAGATATCCCGGATTCTGAGCGTAAACAAATAAATGGAACCATGTGAGGCCGAAGCACCTGACTGATGTAACGTCTCGCTTTTCAATCCACGTCTCAGCTATGATCTTGAATGTTCTTAATGGCACTAAGCTGCGTTCGCTAACTACAGGCAATAGCTCGCCACACAATTACGCTTATTTCGCCCGATATGTCATGCTCTATTACGCACGCGTCGCCTCGGCATACCTGAAACACCCGGAAACGACAACCGGCCTGATTCACGCTGAAGTGCGATTTGTCACTGAAACGCATATGTCAGTCGCTTAGACGCCAATTTACGTATTTTATGCACTAGCGTAAGTGTTCCCTACTGTGTCGACGCGTTAACTTTGGTCACGACAGGGGCGTCTAGCTCTCAAACGTGCATTGCATAAGGGCGACGATCAGTGTCAGTGCTTATTAGTAGGTAGTTGAGACCGCTTGTTTATCAACAGGTACAGTGTAGCAGCTGCCGGCGGATATCTGTTTCGCATATGCGTCTGACGGTCGAATCGATCTTGACGTACTGACGTCGGTCTTCCGCTACGTCGACATCCACTAGCGTCTTCTGTATATAGTAAGATGTCGCTCCAATAGACAATAGATCACACACATGTGGCACCCAAAATCAGGGTCAAAGTCATCCGCTTTCCGACCAGTTTCTAACTGTCCAGGGGGGACGCTTACGATCCTTTAATGAAAAATGTTGCAATACGCTCTCACTAAATGCTTTTCTGAGAACAAATTTCAGTTTCTTCTTTTCTAGGCACGACCTTACAATACACATCAAAAGTTTGATCCTGAACATGTGGTTTCTATCCGTACTGGTGTGAGGGTGGTGCACAGGATCGACGTGGCCGGACTGGTAACCAGACGTCACGGTTGATTGATTCAACCTTTTTAGCTTAAGGGCATGGTGCCTAAGTGTGTTGTAGTCGTTTGGTTTCATAATCAAAGCACTGAGAGTGTGGGGTGCAGGTTGGAGTAATAGGCCTGGGCTGAGATTTAAACTGTTTCATATAACTCTGACCAAACAAATAGTGAAGATTTTGATAAGAAGACGCGTTCGGCAGCATCTGATCTTGGTCTACACTGTTTGCCAAGCTCACCCTATGATCTTCCGTCTTATTGAATACCCCGCTCTCACTGCGGCTATTTTCCACAAGACAAAAAGTTATTCTGACAAGTCAGTGATAGTCACGTAGACATTAGCACTGAAGCGCTTTTCTTATTATCAAATTCGGGTCGAATGCCAAACAATCAACCCAAACATAACCGCGTTGTTTGTCAGTGTTGGGTACATGTAAGTGTTATCTGTAAAATCTGCACAGGAATCAAATGTTGGATCTGACAAACAATGCAAACTCAGTTCAAACGCCACACAACGCGGTGCTGATCTTGTTATACACTTTTTTGCATTAGTTACTAATATCTTAAGTTTAAACGAATCAGTCCAAGTCCCCGTTCATGACCAGCCTGCATTTAGAGACAATCGGCATGAGTGTTGTCATTGCTTTGATTTATTCACTGCCTTGGGTTTCTGGAGTGCACTCTTCCATCACTGAAGTTGGGCTCGTCTATTCTGCTAAATATATGGCACCTAGAATTATATCACAGGACCTAAACTAAGTATCTGTACCATATTCCAGGGTTGAAAAGTACAGCCTTTCTTTTCAATTTCTCCACGCAAAGTCAATATACACCTAAGTTGTAACTGACCTAAACTTCACCTCGAAAGTCAGAAAGAAAACCCGTTAATAATCTTGTCTACAGCTGGCCTGGTCCAACAGCAGGCTGGTCTTTAATGATTAAATATTTACAGCACTGATAGAAAACAGTGTAAAACCTGAGCAGACTGCTGAGCAGACGCCGCACTGATCTGGGTAGTCTTTGACAAACCCGTTGCATGATGCAGCTGATTCTATGAAATGCTGAATCGTCAAGTCGTCTGCTTCAAAAGTTTGTATTGCGCTTACAGGATAGCTAATACACTTGTACATTTTTTATTACTGTGCCACACCGGACTACATTTTGTGCGGACTCATATTTTTATGGTGGTCAAAGCCGGAAGAAAAAGCCTGAATTACTTTAAACGTGCAGCACAGCAAGAATAGACAGATGGAATCTGTCAATAAAAAAAAACGCTCGTCAGATTCAAGCCAAATTCGGACTCGTCCAAGATTTTATGCTTGTTCTCGTTTATGAAAAGTTACAAAAAGATCAGATCATGAACGGCTGAGACAAGCTGGAGACACCATTTTTCACTTATATTTATGCTCAAGGGCAGATAACTCCAAAGCTGTTTTTCCATTATAGGTCTATGGGAAAATTTTTCACGTGGAAAACTGCTGGTCAGATTCAAACCAAATTCGAACTCGTCCGAGATTTTATGCTTGTCCTCGTTTATGAAAAGTTACAAAAAGATCAGGCCATAAACGGTTGAGAAAAGCAGGAGGCACCATTTTTCACTTATATTTATGCTCAAGGGCAGGTAACTCCAAAGCTGTTGGTCCCGTGCAGCCCAAATTCGAACTCGACGTAGACTGTAAGCCCCTCCTGGTTATCTGCAAGATTGATGAAGATCGGGTCAGAAATGGCTGAGAAAAAGTGGAGACGTCGTTTTCCCCATTATAAGTTTATGGGAAAATTTTTCACGCTCATGTGGATGTTACTGGAAAACCGCTGGTCAGATTCAAACCAAATTCGAACTCGTCCGAGATTTTATGCTTGTCCTCGTTTATGAAAAGTTACAAAGATATCAGATAATAAACGGCTGAGAAAAGGTGGAGACATCATTTTTTACTTATATTTATGCTCAAGGGCAGGTAAATCCAAAGTTGTTTGTCCCGTGCAGCCCAAATTCGAACTCGACGTAGACTGTAAGCCCCTCCTGGTTATCGGCAAGTTTGATGGAGATCGGATCAGAAATGGCCGAGAAAAAGTGGAGATGTCGTTTTCCCCATTAGAAGTCTATGAAACCTTTTTGTTTCCATGACAACCATAATTCCAATCTGATCAGCTCAAAAACCTTATGGAGCCTTTCCCACTACCTGATGATGCTTCTCATGAAATTTGATCAAGATTGGCCATGGGGTATTAGAGATATACTTATTTGAAATTGTTTACGGACGCACGCATGCACGACGGACGACGGACAAAATGTTATCACAAATGCTCACCCTGTCACTCCGTGACTGGTGAGCTAAAAACAAGGACAAACAAAAGTAGTAAATAACAACGAGCAGGAATGGCAGCGATAAATCAAAAGTCAACTTGGTGAGTCCATCGGAAGCGATCACATTAAGAGTCAAGGGGGAGTGCAGTAAAATTCCTATATTCCGTTATTCGGCTGATTTATGGATTTATGTATTTCCATAAATTCATCACGTGAACAAGTCCGTGTAATGAGCACCTCTCTAAAGCCCGCTTTATATATAGAGAACTGGGGTTTAAGGGGGTAAACTTTAGTTTTTAATGACAGATTCAATCTGTCATCTCTAGCTATCCTGCAGGTTTTAAAGTAGTTCCGGCTTTCTTCTGGCTTTCTTCCGGCTTTGACCGCCATAGAAATATGAGTCCGCACTAAATATAGTCCGGTTTGGCGCAGTAATCAAAATTGTGCAAGCGTATTAGTTATCCTATAAGCCCAAAACAAACGTTTGAAGCAGACGACTTGACGATTTTATCTTACCTTTCAGAGAATCGATTCAGCATTTAATATGAATCAGCTGCATCATTTGATGGGTTTGGCAAATATACCCAGATCAATGCGGCGTCTGCTCAGCCGTCTGCTCAGGTTTTACACTGTTTTCTTACAGTGCTGTCAATATTAAATCCATAAAGACCAACCTGCTTAATGGGTTTTCTGACTTTCGAGGTCAAGTTTAGGTAAGTTACAACTTAGGTGTATATTAGACTTTGCGTGGAGAAATGGGAAAGAAAGGCTGTCCCTTTCAACCCTGAATGTGGTACAGATACTTATGCAAACAGTGTAGGTCCTGTGATATAATTCTAGGTGCCATATTTAGGAGAATGGACGAGCCCAACTTCAGTGATGGAAGAGTGCACTCCAGAAACTCAAGACAGTGAATAAATCAAAGCACTGACAACACTCATGCCGATTGTCTCTGAATGAAGGCTGGTCATGAACGGGGACTTGGACTGATTCGTTTAAACTTAAGATGTTAGTATAAACTAATGCAAAAAAAAGTGTAGAACAAGATCAGCATCGTGTTCTGTGGCGTTTGATCTGAGTCTACATTGTTTGCCAGATCCATCATTTGATGTTAGTGCAAATTTTACAAATAACACTTACATGTACCCAACACTGACAAACGACGCGGATATGTTTGGGTTGATTGCTTGGCATTCGACCCGAAGTTGCTAATAAGAAAAGCGCCTCAGTGCTAACGTCTACGCGATAATCACTGACTTGTCAGAATAACCTTTTTTCTTGTAGAAAATAGCCGCAATCAGGGTATTCCAAAAAACTGAATATTTTGTTTGTTTGTTTTGTGGTTTAACGTCCCCATCAACACTGTGAAGGCCATTTTGGAGACGTTGCTTCCAATTTTGTGGGAATTTTACCCGACATTGAGATGAAATGACATCTCAAGCCCTGTCACCCACTGGAACCAATAGGGTTTATAAGCATGGACGGTTGGGCTCGCACCGCTCTGCCTGGGCTGGCTTAGATCCTCTAAGCGGTTTACCATTACTCGTGTGCGGTCGGGTTCAGCTCTGCATGGAAGCATCATGCAGCCCATCTATTTCTTCAAGTCCCGATGGGCGGGGGCCGCATAAGACTGAAGATGGTTATCCTGGAATCAAAGGTTGAGCGTGGCTAACAGTGTAGAACAAGGTGGGACGCTGCAGAACGCGGTTTCTTATCAAAATCTTCACGATTTGTTTGGAATTTTAGAGTTAAATGAAACGGTTTCAATCTCAGCCCAGGACTATAACCCCAACCTACACCCCACAAACACTCTCAGTAATTTGATTCTGAAACCAAAAGATTGCATGATTACAACACGCTTCTAAAGGCACCATAAAGGTTAAATCAATCAACCGTGACGTCTGGTTACCAGTCCGGCGACATCGATATTGTGCAACACCTTCACACCACTACGAATAGAAACAACATGTTCAGGATCAAACTTTTGATATTTAATATAAGGTCGTGCCTAGAAAAGAATAAACTGAAAGTTGTTCTCAAAAAGCATTGGGAGCGTATTGCAACATTTTTAGCTCACCTGACCGAAGGACATGGTGAGCTTTTGTGACTGCGTGATGTCCGGCGCCGTCGTTCATCGTGCATCGTGCGTGCGTAAACTTTCCTTGATAACACTCTAGATGCCACAGTTTTGATCCAATCATCATCAAACTTGGTCAGAACAATCATCATGACAATATGTCGGTCAAGTTCGAATACGGGTTATGTCGAGTCAAAAAGTAGGTCACCAGGTCAAATCAAAGGAAACCTTGTTAACACCCTAGAGGCCACAGTTTAGGTCCAATCATCCTCAAACTTGCTCAGGATGATCATCCTGATAATATCTCGATCAAGTTCGAATCTGGGTCATGTCGGGTAAAAAAGTAGGTAAGTAGGTCAAACCACAGAAAAACCTTGTTAACACTCTAGAGGCCACAGTTTTGGTTCAATGTTCCTCAAACTTGCTCAGAAGGATCATCCTGACAATATCTCGGTCAAGTTCGAATATGGGTTATGCCGGGTCAAAAAGTAGGTCAGTAGGTAAAATCATAGTTAACACTCTTAGAGGCCACGGTTTTGGTCCAATCATCTTCAAACTTGCTCATAATGATCATCCTGACAATATATCAGTCAAGTTCAAATACATGTCATGTGGGGTCCAAAAAAATTAGGTCAGTAGGTCAAATCATAGAAAAATCTTGTTAACACTCTAGAGGCCACTGTTTTGGTCGAATCATCGTCAAACTTGCCCAGAATGATCATCTCTACAATATCTAGGTCAGATTCGAATATGGGTCATGTGGGTCAAAAAGTAGGTCAGTAGGTCAAATCAAAGAAAATCTTGTTTACACTCTACAGACTGCAATTTAAGTCTAAATATCATACAATTTGCTCAGAATGATCATCTTGACAATATCTAGGTCAAGTTCGAATATGGGTCATGTGGGGTCAAAAAGAGGGGAGTAGGTTAAATCATAGGAAAACCTTGTTAGCACTCTAGAGACCACCGTTTTAGTCAAATCATCATCAAAGTTGCTCAGAAATGACCTCTTTTGGTAAAACCTTGGTCAGGAAGGGTATTTTAGGAATATAGTGGTACCTTTGACAAAGACCCTCCCCCCACTCCCTTCATCACCATTGTTAGTTAGACTGAGCCCATTCATCTCTGTCTGGTGCACTAGGACCTGACCCTCAATGTCCACAAGGTGCCTAGATAGTGACAAACAAGTCAGCTCAGTATTGTCAAAGGGATGGATACCCCCTTCTTGTCACCATGAGTCATTGTTGGCTAGTTGGACTGAGCCCATTCATCTTTGTCTGGTGCACTAGGACAAGACCCTCAATGTCCACAAGGTGCTCAGATAGCGACATACAAGTCAGCTCTGTATTGTCAAAGAGATGGATACCCCTCCCCCTTGTCAACATGAGTCATTGCTAGTTAGTTAGACAGAGCCCATTTATCTCTGTCTGGTGCACTAGGACCTGACCCTCAATGTCCACAAGGTGACATACAAGTCGGTTCGGTATTGTCAAAGCGAACTTTTGAATGACTTCCTCCTCTAAAAAGAAAACAATTTTGAAGGAATTTTCCATGAGTGACACTCTGACAATTTTCCACTGAACATGAGAGCCACCAGAAAATAATGTATAACACTTAAAATGACTTAAGTTCCTAAATAGCTAGATTGATTTTGAAATGTTCGTTGATTCACTGTCAGCCAAAATTGCTCTTACCCTCCACTCGTCCTTCTGTTACCTACCATAAGGATCAGGTGAGCGATCCAGGGCCATCATGGCCCTCTTGTTCGTTAAAGGATCGTAAGCGTGCCCCTTGGTCGGAAAGCGGATGACGATGACTCTGATTTTGGGTGCCACATGTGTGTGATATATCGTCTATTGCAGTGACATCTTACTATATACAGAAGACGCCAGTGGACGTTGACATAGCGGAAGACCGACGTCAGTATACGTCAAGATCGATTCATCTGTCAGACGCATATGCGAAACAGATTTCCGCCGGCAGCTGCTAGACTGTAGCTGTAGATAAACAAAGGGTCTCAACTACCGACTAATAAGTACTGACACTGTCCGTCGCCCTTATGCGATGCATGTTTGAGAGCTAGACGCCCATGTCGTGACCAAAGTTAACGCGTCGACACAGTACGGAACACTTACGCTGGTGCATGAAATACGTAAATCGGCGTCTAAGCGACTGACGTGATATGCGTTTTAGTGACAAATCACACTGAGCGTGAATCACGCCGATTGTCGTTTCCCGGTGTTTCGACGTATAGGTGTAAGGTATGCCGAGGCGACGCGGGCGTAACAGAGCGTGACATATCGGGTGGAACAAGCGTAATTGTGTGGCGTGGTATTGCATGCAGTGAGCAAACGCAGCTCATACCTAGTTCACACCAACGGCGAATGCCGCGCTTTAAATCGGCGAGCAAAGCGCTGTCATTTTTGTTTACTTTTCCAAAAATATCACAATCTCCTAAGTAATGTTACGCTCAGATAAGCTCTGATACGCTCTGATACGAATTAGTTGCCGCTTTGGGGACGAATTATTTCCCGACTTGTTACGGTTCCTCACGCTTTAATCCCGCTTTTATCAGGCTTTGTTACGCTTGCAATCACGCTTTGATAAGCTTTGATAAGCTTTATAACGCTTTATTACGTTTTGATGCGATTATGACGCTTTAAATCAGGCTCTGATACGATTATCAAGTTCTGTTGTGCATTGCTACGCTCTGTTAAGCTTTGTTACGCATTGGAAAATGTCGAGATCGCCGATTTAATGCCGCTTTTGATCCAGAGCCTTTCAGCCACCTGACCTGTCCCTCTCTGGCTCTTCTTTACTGCACATTTACCTCTCTTGGGTCCCATCTTTTGGTTCTCAGTATTTTTTCAGGTTCACGATACAAATGTACTTCTTCTTCGTTTGGAAACAATGCAATGAGTGGTACTCAAGTCGCAGCGCTATTTATAGGAATGATAACAGAGCGTGGGTATCGAGCGTGAGAGAGCGTGAGGAAGCTTGCTAAGCGTAACAAAGCCTCTCAATTCGTGGGAAAGCATGAGAGTCCTTCATCAAAGCGTAACAGAGCGTGTCAGAGCTTGATGAAAGCGTCTGAACTCGTGTCAGATCTTCATGCCAGATCGTAGCAAACCTTGAGACATCTTAACGAAGCGTGTCAAGTGGTGACAGACCATGAAGACTGGGGTCCCCGCTTTGAACCAAGCTCTGTTAAGCTTTCCTACGCATTGAGTCAAGCTTTGCTGAGATATGTTACGCTTTGTTAAGCTTTGATACGCTCTCGGCGCTTTAATCAATTCGTGACAGAGCGCCCAAAATTTTTAAAACAGTTTAAAAATTTTTGGCGCTCTTGCCGAATGTCCCGCTTTACTCCAAGCTTTACCACGATCTATTAGTCTCCGTATGACCTTAGCTGTTGGTGGGACGTAAAACTAAAACTCACTCACTCACCACGATCTATTACGACCCTGACGCTTTAATCAAGCTTTGTTACGCTTTGGTGCCGCTTTGCACGCCGCTTTAAAGCGCCATCAAAGCGCCGTTGGTGTGAACTTAGTATTAGTGTCATTAATAACATCATGGCTGAGACGTGAACTGAACAGCGAGACGTTACATCAATCAACTGCTTCGGTCTTACTTGGTTCCATTTATTTGTTTACGCTCATAATCCGGGATATCTTATCCAGCAGGATTACGCGCGGGCTCATAGTGCTTTTCTTACTCAAACTTTTCTTCAAGCCAATGGAATTCATGTACAGGACTAGCCAGCCTTTCTCCTCCGATCTCTTTCCCATAGAGTACGTATCTTTCTTGAGAGGTATCCACAACCGACCAGACAAAAACTGTTACTTATGGACAGTAGCATTGTTAAAACTTGAATTTAATTGTTTGGTTTTGAAAACGTAAACAGTTTCTTTCCAAAATTTGAAACATCGAATGGCATTTCATAATACCACCGGTGTATAGACAGCTGCAAACATATCTTATAATGGGATTTGCAGAACTACTTTTCTAAATTTTAAGATCTTTTTAGAAAGGATTTTAAGATCTTTTTAGAAAGGATTTCTGTAAGTTTTCACAGTGTTGTGATTTTCTCTTAGAATCTGTCATTTCAGTGCCTTTGGCACTTTGATTATATATTTGCTCCAAGACATCGGTTGTGGATACTCGTTAGAACCGCCTTAACGAGCACCCACAACCTATGTTTGCAGTATCAATAATAAAAATATCACCGAATTTCATCAGAAAAGTTGCCATTTAGGAGATATGTCACATGGGTGTGATAAATATGATTAAATAGCAAAACGGTGCCCCATAAATTTTAAACTGTCAGCTACACATGGATAATCAAGTAATAGAGGTCATATGATACCTGACCCAGTATCCAAGTGACCTTTTAAGTATTGAGAAAAAAAAGTCTGCTTACAGCTTTAATAACAATGTAACAACTAACAAGGTCTTATGGTTTACTGCACACCATTGTAAACCATTTATCCCAGGTTACTTTATGAACATTAAGCAATTTTTTCAAGTGTGAGATAAGATTTTTACAGAACTTGTGATGCAGCCAAAAGGGTTATAAAACAATAGAAAGACAAATCACCAAAAACCACGCTCATTTAAGTATACGGTATCCTACCCTGTTTCCCAACCCCCTCCACACACACAGCCCCCACTCACCCAGACTGTAGAGAGAAGGAGATTGGAGATGTAAAAAGAAGACGTTGTGGGCAAAGCCAAACAAGCCCAAACTCGTAGTGCCCTATTAGCGATGAGGTAATAAGGAGGTAGTAGGTTAGTGAGGAGGTGGTGAGGGTAACCGGTACCCTACAGCCCCCCCGCCCCACAAACACACATAACTCGTTTCCAATAGTGCCCTAGGTGGAGAGGGTAACGCCTCCCCCCCACCCCCCCCCCACCCCCCGCACACACATACCAGGACTTGACACGATGGGTGTCTGAAGATGTAATAAGGAGAGAGGCGATCAGGACCCGAACTCGTTTCCGAGAGTGCCCTAGGCAGAGAGGGGTGTCTGAAGATGTAATAAGGAGAGAGGCGATCAGGACCGGAACTCGTTTCCGAGAGTGCCCTAGATAGAGAGGGTACCAGGTACCTTATCACCCCCCCCACACACACACACACACACACACACTAACACACACAGAAGAGGTTAGGGATTGGCGACGGGTAACCGACAGACAGTGAGGGTAACACAAAGGTAGGTAGCTATACCAACCAACAATCCAATATTAATATCTTAACCTGCAGCAAACGGGCGATAAAAAATGGTACGATTTTTCTAAACCCAAAGGTTTAAAGCGAAAAAAAAAAGAAGACGCGCTATGACCGACCGGCTGTATAAAAAAAAAACTGTCGAAAGGTAATTTGCCCTCCCACGCTCTCATTTTCCTACAACTGACATCATTTTATATTCGCAAGTGTATTAGAATACCCACAGCAGACACTAGCACATGACGCATCAAGGTCGGTACAACGTCATGACGTTTATGTAACATCCAATCCACGTCGGTGCAACGACGTTGCACCGACGTCGATTTGACGTTGCCCTAGCGACATGTGCCTGCTGGGCCATCTCTAGCTCATTTATATCAGCTCAAAAACATTGATTGTGGGTACTCGTTTGAACCGCATCAGTGAGGCGGTTCTAACGAGTATCTACAATCTATGTTTGGGCAAAAACACCATGTGGCATGTCGCATTCTTTCATATCTCTAAAATGACTTCTTTTCCGATGTAAATTTGGGATAAGTATCTTATTTATACTCGAAACACAGGTTGTTGCGGTTCTAACGAGTACCCACAAACAATGTCTTGTAGCAGAAATAAGCAAAATAAAGTATACCCCCATGCAGTAAACCCCAGTTTACTTTTTACCTGTATAAAGTGGGGCTTAGAGAGGTGTTCATTTCACGGACTTCGAAACCTGATGTAAGGAAATTAGCCAATACAGTCGAACTTCAATGGCTCGAACACCTTTGGGACCTCGAAAATCTGTTCGAGACAGGGGTAGCTCGAGCCACTGAGGGTTACTGCCAGGAGGTATAACGAGATACTTTTACACATTTTTTCGGTGTTCGATAATGAATATGTATGCTGTGTGTACTCATTAGAATCGCCTCATCGAGGCGATTCTAATGAGTACACACAGCATACATTTGCAAGATAAAAGACGAAAATCTCCTTAATTATTCCCCCACTATTTCTTATGTAGAGGATTCCGCTAGGGGCTCAAGAACGGGTTCGACTCATCCATGGTAAACGAGCCATCGGTGTTCGAGCCATCGAAGTTCTACTGTATATACACATGAAAAAGTGCTATTTATTCAGGGTGTGTCGCCGTTATGCGTTTCTAGTTTACGATGAATACATATACACACTGGTAAAGGCAAGCGCGCAGGGTAAGGAACAAACACACCGGATAAGGAAATTTTTCCGCTCAGGATAAAAAAGAAAATGGCGGAATGGGTATCACATGTGCAGGTTTGTTGTTGTTCTAGATCTCGTGTTATGGTTACTAATCAATACGGCTGCTCACATTAGCTTATTATTCACAAATTTATATTCGATGGTCCGAATTCGACAGTTACATCCAGTGAAACGGAGAACCGGACAGTGGAGCTACTCCACCGCGAAATCTCATTATTTTACATGAAACGCTCTTCTGGGAAGATGGCATGCCCTTTTTTGTTGGTTGTAGACATACACATGATAAATCGGATTGTTGCAAATACGATTTAAGGAAAATTGGAAATTAGAAGGCACGCAGTGAGAAATCCTAGTTCAATTTTCAATACAACGCCCACGGGCAAGGAAATGGGTACAACGCATATGATAAGACACAAAATTTTCCGGGGAAAATGGTTGTTGTATGGTCGTAGCACTAGGCACTTTCCGATAATAATAATTAGTCCTACATAGTTTAAACCACCAATTGTGATCTTTAGGAAACGTTCAAAGTTTTTATGCATTGTCTTGGCATGTGCATTGCTCTGGTTCTAGCATTGCCCCCCCCCCCCCCACACACACACATACACACACACTCACACACATACACAAACACTATGAATCTAGGACGATTTGGCCCGGACGATTTGACCGAGGAGAATTCGGCCAAGGAGAATGCGGTCCTTAAAAATATATTGGGTAGGACAACTTGGCAAGGCTAATATAATGCCGTGTGCAAATTGACATTTAAATGTTTTGGGTTTGTTTTCAGTAATGCCTCTTGGTTTGTTTGTTTGTTTTAGAGTTTAACGGCACTGTCAACACTATTTTATATCATTTTTGAGCCGGTCAGTTTACCTATCCACACTTTTCCTGGGCAGGCTTATACGTAAGCGGTTAACCAGTACACTGTACAGTCTTTCGCCAGAAACTGACAACTGCCCTTCTTGAATCAGCGGAAGGGAGAGAATGACCGTAGAAAAGGTTTCATGATTAATCTCCACGAAAGAATTTTGCAGACCCCGGCAGGTGTCGAACCCGCGTCCTCCTGATCACCAGCAGACGCGAAACCGACTTAGCTGCCGAGGCCGGCATAATCATTCAATTACCAATACATGTACATACTTTAATATTTGCCTTGCCCATCGGGGCTTAAGAAATAGATGGGCTGCATGATGCTTCCACGCAGAGCTGAAACCGACCCACACACGAGTACTGGTAAACTGCTTAGAGGATCTAAGCCTGACCAGGCAAAGCGGTGCGAGTCGACCCGCCCATGCTTATAAACCCTATTGGTTTCATTGGGCGGCAGGGCTTGCGAAGTCGTTTCATCTCAGTGTCGGGTAAAATTCCCACATCCCACAAAATTGGAAGCAACGTCTCCAATATGACCTTTACAGTGTTACCGGGGACGTTAAACCTCAAATCAAACAAACAATATTTGCCTTATATCCGACGACGAACTGCGTACAAAGGGCCTGTTAAGATCTCCAATTATATCAATTATGTCTGCTAGAACAACAACAAACCTGCACATGTGATACCCATTCCGCCATTTTCTTTTTTATCCTGAGCGGAAAAATTTCCTTATCCGGTGTGTTTGTTCCTTACCCTGCGCGCTTGCCTTTACCAGTGTGATATAGCCCCCGCCCATCGGGGCTTGAAGAAATAGATGGGCTGCATGATGCTTCCACGCAGAGCTGACACCGGCCCACACACAAGTACTGGTAAACCGCTTAGAGGATCTAAGCCTGCCCAGGCAATGCGGTGCGAGTCGGCCCGTCCATGCTTATAAACCATGTTAGTTTCATTGGGCGGCAGGGCTTGAGATGTCATTTCATCTCAATGTCGGGTAAAAGTCCCACAAAATTGGAAGCAACGTCTCCAAAATGACATTGACAGTGCTGACGGGGACGTTGAACTTCAAATCAAACAAACAAGACGATGAATACATGAGTCCTGAGCCTAAAAGATGCCCGAGCAGTTTAATCTGAGTTTGTATTCAGTCTGTCTGAAATATTTCCTGATATTTATGTAAACGAATATCACGGGCCCCCGTGGCCTATTGGGTAAGAGCCCTGACGCTGACTCTTTGGTCTCTCACTGTTGTTGCTCGAGTCTCGCTCGAGTCTCGCTCGGGTCAGTCACATGTGACATGCCAAGTTCTGTAACGGGATGTCAAGTGGTTTTTCTCCGGATACTCTGGGTTTCGTCCACCTTTGATTAACGATCTGCTGGAAATAAGTGAAATAATCTTGAAAGGGCTGTAAAACCAAAAACAACAACAACAACAAGAAAATGTTAATGAATAGTTATCTGTTTACCCCTAGGGATTTGGTATTTGCTGGCTTCTCCAGGTGATCTTAGGGATAACAAGATACGGTCCGAGTGAATGTTTATTACCAGACCAAACACGAACATGACTGACCCTGAAATTAGACAAAGAATTCAATGCAAGTTTTACAAATATTCAACATCTCTCTCTGTCTGTCTGTCTGTCTGTCTGTCTCTCTGATGAAAATTTTCAACGTCAAGCCATCAAATTCTTTACCCAGCAGGCACATGACGTATTTGTGACGTCACATCGACGTCGGTTCAACGTCATGACAATTATGCAACGTCACATCAACGTCGGTGCAACGTCGTGACGTTGCACCGACGTTGATTTGACGTTGCCCTAGCGACTTGTGCCTGCTGGGTAGACAGTGACTGTTGATTCCACCGAGGCCGTTCAAAATGAGGCGGTTCCAACGAGTACCCACACTCATGTTTATGAACTGAAATCAGGAAATTAATGTGGTCATGTCATGAGAATAACTTTCTGCCGTTTGCGAAAATAAAGACGCTGAACATCCTGCCCAGCAATTTTGTGCTTTATAACGCCTCTTGATTCTATTTTGGAAATTTCATCTACGTACCGTAATTATCCTCAATATTGGAACAGATAGGCCAAAGCAAACAATGTAGACACAGGTCAGACTACTCCTGAAGGAGCAGTCTGATCTGTGTCTATACTGGTTTGCAGACCCAGATTAGAGTGCTTCTTCACACTCTGATTAGGGTCTACACTGTGTGCCATTCTGTCTGCACCTTTTGGAATCCTTGCTGGATCATAAAATAAATTTGTTAAAATTTTAGGAGAATTACAGCAAGTCCTCAAGGTGTCCGAATTTTTAGGATTTTACGGTAGTTGAGGAGGCCAGTTTGTGTCTTATCTGGGACAGATTGTTTTTTCTTGCACACCAGACAAGGAAATCCGTGATTTTACCCTGGGATAGAAATTTATGTTCTGACCCAGGTGTTCCGACCCAGGCAACTAACATAAATGCGCTTCAATTCTATTCAACTGCCGGAACTACTTCCGCACTACTTTTATTTTGTAAACAATATACATTTGCGAGCTGTCAAAACTAACCGGAGTGGTTGTGCAAGAAAAAGAATCCAATATGGGGTTCTGTTGTAGATGTGCGTTTCCAACCCTCGGGATGACCGTGCTGAGCGGAACCTCGGCGTAGCCTCGGTTCCGCTCAGCACGGTCATCCCTCGGGTTGGAGAAGGCTCATCTACAACAGAACCCCATATCAGATTCTTATAGTCTGTGACGGGACCATGTGTTTCTTTGTTAACATATACAATGTGGTCCATACAAGAGTTATTATTACATGATTTTAACACATTCACCTTAGTGAATCTCCTCGGCAAAGAGACTCGCATAATTGTAGGCGAACAGTGTGGTTTGGAAAACTGACCAGTTCGAAGAAATGGCCTCAATAAGGTTGACTGAGTCGTTAAACTCAAAACCAATTGGCCTCAGTAGCTCAGTCGGATGCGCGTCTGACTAGTGATCAGGAGGACGTGGGTTCGATACCTGCCGGGATCGGCAAATTTCTTCCGTGGAGATTGATTATGACATCTTTTCTACGGTCATTCTCATTCAAGAAGGGCAGTTGTCAGTTTCTGGCGAAAGAATGTGCACTGCATTAGTTTACCGCGTCGAGGAAAAGTGTATATAGGTAAATATAGGTGGATCGTGATAGCTCAGTGGTTATTACACTTGCCTTTTATGCTAGAGGTCCCGGGTTCGATCCCCGGCAGCGGTGATAAAATTTCGGTGTCGGAACACGCTCCATTGGCATCATTTGCAGGGATGAATGTCATAAAGTGCACCATCCTTCGGATCGGGACGTTAACTGGAGGCCCCCTTTGCATGGAGAACCATCCCCTGTGCATGTTAAAGATTCCTACCGTAATTACATGATTACCATGTAGGCTTTCATCCTGCAAAACCTGGAGTCTATTAAATGGTCAAATGTGACCGACACAGTATCAGTAGACAGACAGACGGACAAACTGACCGGCTCAAAAATGACCTAAAATAGTTTTGATTGGGTCGTTATTCTCGTTAAACTCCAATACAAGCTAACAAACAAAAACTCCAAACCAACCAAATGGCATTGATGATACCTAAGATAGAGTTAGTCCAAAGCAGCCAATCTCTTCCAAATTCAGCATGGTACATCAAGTAGCTACCCTGTAAGTAGCCGTTGACTGTGCAGAACACTACGGCAACTATAAATATCCTCAAAGACATCGTTTTACCACTCTTCATAGAAAGCGTATAAATGAAACATCTGAAAAAAAATCACACAAAACCAAATTAACCTTTTTAGTACCAAATGGAATCTTTCTCCTTATATATAGCAGGAGTCCATTTCGAAATTTAGGGGTGTCAGGTTGTGTTTTCTTCAAAATTTAGTAGGAAAATGGTTGGACTTTTTGCAAACAGAGTAGGCCCTGATCAGACGCCGCGTTCTGCGGCGTCTGATCTGGTCCTGCACTGTTGGCCCTGGTACCCGTTTAGGGTTTCCGGTACTAAAAACATGTACCTCACGAAAAGAACGGAGATAGAAGCACCACTTTACCTGAGCTGGCTTAGACCTGATCGGTTAACCAGTACTCATGCGGGGTAGGTTTCAGCTCTGCGTGGAAGCACTGAAGCACCTTGCAGCCCAGTCTGTCCCGACTAGGCGTTTCTTCGGCCCGCCCATCGGGGCTTGAAGAAATAGATGGGCTGCATGATGTTTCCACGCTGAATCCGACCGCACACAAGTACTGGTAAACCGCTTAGAAAATCTAAGCCTGCCCAGGCAAAGTGGTGCAAGTCGGACCGTCCATGGTTATAAACCCTTTCGGTTTCATTGGGCGATAGGGCTTGAGTTTTCATTTCATCCCTATAAATATACCTTTCAACGTCGTCTGTTGCACAGAACATTTCCATAGGCGAGGTTGCAGGGCCAAGCAGAGGCTGACAGCAGTGATAAAAGATTTTTCATTATCTCTGTTTTTTTTTTGTTTTTTTTTAGATACAGTGCTTCTATTTCTTGTAATGTTCTCATGTCAATATTGTCATTTTCTCCCTGCACAGCAAAAAAGGGCGGCTCTTTGTGTGCCCTTCTTCATATAATACCCTTGTCTTAGACTAAGTGGTATAGACTGGGAAATGTGTGTGTATGGCCATGTTACTGTGATGTTTGTAAATATTATATATAACTGAAAGATACAAGGATTCTAAGCCAATTAGGATTTCCTCCGTGATTTTGCCCGACAATTTAGAGAAATCCACAAATAGGATAGTAACCTTCCGTTGTTCCGGCAACATATATGTTGGCCAGAGCGTGCTAAAGCATTTGTGTTACACTGACAGCATAATAACTCTTAAAACTTCAAATTGGGGTTTCAATGTTTGGTGTGTAAACAAGTTGTTCAATAAGTCTGTTTTCAAACATTCTGGCTGGACTCACAGAATGACGGAATACGGACGGACAGACAAACGGGGGAGAACCAATCTGCCCCTTAAACTTATTTTAAGTTCGGGATCGCATTTTTAGTAATAATAATAACAACAATAATAATAACAATAATAATAATAATAATAATAATATGAAAATATATATTAAATGTATATAAGTGACTAACTAGAGCATATTTTTGTAAAACATTATTTACCCATCCACATGCTTACCCGAAATTCTGTTATCAACATATCCAAAGTTCATCACGAAAACACGCCTATATATCTTTGACCCCCTTGAATCCCACTTTTATATAGTAAAACTGGGGTTTACAGGGGTATACCATATTTTTCTTATTTCTGCTCTAAATATAGATTGTGGGTACTCGTTAGAACCGCCTCGATGAGGCGGTTCTAACGAGTGCCCACAATCTATATTTTGAGCAGAAATAAGAACAATATCACCATTTCTCTCTTAAAACTTTATTTTTTTTTGGCGATAAAGGTTACAGTGTATTTGTATAGGCGTGTTTTCGTAATGTTAAGTTTTGCTCGTCGCTGCTGAAATATTGCTGTCCTCCAGATTCCAGGATTTCTCTCGTTCAAATCCGTGTGGTATAGTGCATTCTTTCATAACTCAAAAAAGGTTATTTTGTCTGATGAAAAGTTGTGGTATTTTTAGCTCGCCTTACGAAAGTAAGGGGGAGCTATTGCCATACCCCCGGGCGTCCGTCGTCAGCGTCGGCGTCAGCGTCAGCGTCGGCGTCGGCGTCGGCGTCCGCATTTGGTAAAAGTTTACCTGCAAGCTCTTATATGTGATGTTTTATAAGTTTATTTTGAATATATAATTAACAATTGGTAAAAAACAATATTTAACATTATCATTTTACTTCATTTTACAGTTTTTTGGCTTAAATTGGTCTTTTTGAGAAGTTAATATTTCCCCTGTATTACCTCCCTTGAAATCCTGTGTTAAAGTTTACCTGCAAGCTGCGTGAGTTCAAATCCCGGGGGAGGCATGTTTTTTTTTTTTTTTTTTCTTTTCCTTTTCTTTTTTTTTTTCTTTTTAAAAACATAGCGGGTCTGGGGCTCAAGGTGAAGGTCACTGGCTATTTTTAGAAAAACATTGTAATCACTCTAGCACCTTCATTTATTGATGGATTTTACTATAACTTGGGTATAATGATATCTCGAGTGACTTTGACTTTCAGGGTCTGGCGCTTAAGGTCAAGGTCTTGTCACTACTTTCAGGGTCACTGGGTCAAGGTCACTGTGTCTATTTTTAGAAAAACATTGTCATCGGGTTTGCACCTTAATTTATTGATGGATTTTAATATAACTTCACACAAATGTTGGGTATGATGATATCTCTAGCAAGTTCAACTTTCAGGGTCTGGGGCTGAAGGTCAAGGTCACTGTGGCTATTTTTCGAAAAAACTTTGTGATCACTCTAGTGCCTACATTTATAAATGGATTTTAATATAACTTTACACAAACGTTGGGTTTGATGATATCTCGAGCTCGTTCGACTTTCAGGGTCTGGGGCAGAAGGTCAAGGTCTCTGTGGCTATTTTTAGAAAATCTTTTTCATCACTCTTGCGCCTTTATTTATTGATGGATTTTAATATAATTTCACACAAATATTGGGTATGATGATATCTCGAGTGGGCTGAAGGTCAAGGTAACTGTGGCTATTTTTAGAAAAACTTTGTGATCGCTCTAGTGCCTACATTTATGAATGGATTTTAATATAACTTTACACAAATGTTGGGCATGATGATATCTCGAGCGAGTTCGACTTTCAGGGTCTGGGGCTGAAGGTCAAGGTCACTGTGGCTCTTTTTTGATAACTTGCCCTCATCCATCTTAGGCCCCCAAAGGCGAGCTATGTTGTCTTCTGACAACTCTTGTTCTTATTTATATTCAAAACAAACAAAACGGGCCTCCGTGGCCTAGTGGTTAAGAGCGCTTACTCTTGATCATTAGGTCTCTCACCGCTGTTGTTCGAGCCTCGCTCGGGTCACATGTGAGACGCCAAGTTCTGCAACGGAAGGTTAGGTGGGTTTTCTCCGGGTACTCCGGTTTTAGCCCACCTGTGATTAACGATCGGCTCGATATGAGTGAAATAATCTTGAAAGGGCCGTAAAACCAAAAAAAAAATATTCCAAACATAGGTTGTGTGTGCTCGTTAGAACCGCCTCATTGTGGGACTTTCTCGGCATTTTCGAGCGCGCGATCTTACAGAGCGGATATCAAATTTTGGCCCGCAAAGACAGGAAAGCTAGTCCCTATGAAGGATTCTTGATAGCTGTCAAGGACAACATGAATGGCACTGAAATCGACCTGGAAACTGACAATATTCACAGCAGCAGTTTTTGAATGCCCATTGTCACTGAGGCCATAGTCAGACCTCCGAAGTGACCAAACTTATGCAGAGAAGATATGCCAAAGGACAAGCAGCGTTCACCGATCCTATCCAATGGCTATAATATGGATCGCAGGGGACGCGAACCTCCAAGACGTTGATTTGGAAAGTCAAAGCACTCCGAGCAGCATCAACCAAGCATTCTTCGACGCCGTATACGACATAGGTTCTGAACAGATTGTGACAATACACTGGACGTCTTCATCACAAATCGACCCTCACTTATCCATAAATGTAAACCAGTGATCACGACATAGTATTTTTCGAGAAAATATCTCTGCCCGCCGTAACAAGCCTCGGCAGGGAAGATCCTCCTATTGATTTTTGCTTTTGTTTGAATTCAGGTTTAACGTCCCCGTCAACACTATTTAGGTCATTTTGGAGACGTTGCTTCCAATTTTGTGAGACTTTTACCCGACATCGTACGGTATGGCCGACTCCACTTTGCCTGGACAAGCTTAGTCCTTCTACATAGTTAACAAGTACCCATATGTAGTCAGTTTCATCTATATAGGCGCGCGGTGTTAGAATGTCGGTGGAAGAGGTGTGTCCTTCACATAGTGTTACCGCCTACTTAACACGTTCCTTCAAACCAACTGTAATTGGCACGTTTCCATATGAGGATTTCGCCCCCGCCCACCGGGGCTCGAAGAAATAGATTGAGCTGCATGATGCTTTCACACAGAGATGAAACTGACCACACATGGGTACTTGGTAACTGTGTAGAAGGAATAAGCTTGTCCACGCAAAGTGGAGTCCAGGCATGTGTTTCAGTCGATATCTTCCAACAATGGCGAAAAGTTGTGAGATTTTGAAGAAAACAACAGCATTATTGCCGATTTTCAGCCTGTTAGAATCGAAATAGATCAGCTCTAGTTTGTGATTTGTTGAGTAATAAATCACAGTTTGTCGGTCAGTTGTAAGTAGACAAATCACGCGCGCTACGCGCTCGTGATTTGTCTACTTTACAACTGACCTCCAAAATGTGATTTATTACACAACAAATCACAGTTAGAGCTGATCTATTTCTTAGTTACCCAGCTGTGGACAACCTTCAAGGACATCTGTACTAAAGCCATAGAAGTACATGTTCCAACCAAGCTGTCATCCACCAGGTTTAACCAACCATAGATAAACCGTAATGTGACACAGCAATGCAGATGGAAGAAGAAGACATGCCGCAAATCTCGGTTTCCACTCGAGACTAAGGGTGACACGATTGATCGTATAATCGATTAATCGATCACGAAGTTCAACAAAAATGATTATCATTTCTGATTTGCTTTTAATCGATTACTTGATAGGTACAATTTACTATCCAAAGTTATGCCTAAAATAGCTGGATGAGTGGCAAACAGTGCAGACCCTGATGAGACGCCGCATTCTGCGGCGTCTCATCTGGGTCTACACTGTTTGCTCAGGCCTGTCTGTTCAAATATACATATGGTAAAGTGCAACATATGGTAAGAATCATGCTCAGAAGAAAGCCAGACAGGTAAAATTATGACAAAAACCTTAGCGATCACTAATCGATTATCGATCGCAATGACGGGACTGATAATCGATTATCTTTTCAGCTCCGATTAACCAGCCCTACTCGAGACTGAGAGAGTAGATCACTACAGAAAGTCCCAGTTTCAATGTAGGTCTACAACGACTATGTTTGAAACCTTGTCTCCAAGGAGGATAAAAACCCTAAGAAGCTATATTTTTCATCAAGGGTAAACGATGTGACAGTAGCGGCATCTCACCGCTGAGGAAAGACAGCGTCGCACACAGTGACCCACAAGCCAAGGTAACCGTCCGTCTTCTTCACATCAGAAGACAGGACTAACCTACCCTCACTCAGCGGAAATAGCTACACAGAGGTCCAATCATTCAACATTCATGTCGACGGGTAAGAAAATTGTTAGAGAAGCTCAACCCCTTCTATCATGGGTCGAGATCTCTCTTACAAATGGGTCGTAGAAGGTGTTGGTAGAAGGAAAAGCCTCGCCATCAGTTCCAGTAGTCTCCGGAGTGCATAGGGCACAGTCCTAGGCTCTCTGCTAATTCTCCTGTGCATTAATTACCTCCCTGAGAATATAAGAATCTGATATGGCGTTCTGTTGTAGATGAGCGTTTCCTACCCGAGGGATGACCGTGCTGAGCGGAACCGAGGCTTCGCCGAGGTTCCGCTCAGCACGGTCATCCCGAGGGTTGGAAACGCCCATCTACAACAGAACCCCATATTGGATTCTTTTTCTTGCACAACACCTCCGGTTAGTTTTGACAGCTCGCACATGTATATTATTTACAAAATAAAAGTAGTGCGGAAGTAGTTCCGGCAGTTGAATAGAATTGAAGCGCATTTATGTTAGTTGCCTGGGTCGGAACACCAGGGTCAGAACATAAATTTCTATCCCAGGGTAAAATCACAAACTTCCTTGTCTGGTGTGCAAGAAGGTATCTTCCACCGTCAGGCTCTTCGCAGATGAAGGTCTTCTCTATCGCAGGATTAGAAGCCAAGAATACTCTGACATCATACAGGAAGACCTCCATGTATTAGGAGAATGGGAGAGCGATTGGCAAATGCAGTTCAACCCTTCTAGGTGTGAGGTCATACGTATCACTACGAAGAGGAACCAAATACCCGGATTCTACCACATACATGGACAACAGCTAGCGCTCGCCTAGTCCAGAAAGTACGTACCTGGTTTTGACCATCACTGACACCCTGGAATGCCCACTTACCCCAAACAGTGAATAAAGCAAACAAAAGCCTGGCCCCGAGGTTATAAAAAGTTTTTTCATGCTCAACTCAGCTGAGCATGAAACTTGTGGTGCTCATAGAAATTAAAATACTTAGACGTTGAGCGTTTTTCTTTCTCAGATAGCAGAGAATGTTATTTGTCCTGCTCACAAATTTTAAAATGTCAACAATTGTTGGCATTTTAAAATTTGTGCGCAGGACAAATTTCATGTTCAAGTGAGTTGAGCAAGAAAAAAGTTTTATAACCTCGGGGCCTGGCATTTCTGAGAAGGAACTTCTTCAGCTGCCCAAGCCAAGTCAAAGCACAGAGCTACAAGAGCCTAGTCAGACTGGTGCTTGCGTATGCATCCACAGCCTGGTATCCTGTAATATATAGAGGATCTTACATGGGTGTTCATGTATTATTGAATTTATTAAACGAGTTGAGGAAACAGATAAAATGCATTTATCCCTTTTCCTCAACGAGTTTAATAAATTCAATAACACATGGCCGCGAATGCAAGAGTCTATTTATCATATGACATTTTTAACGCATTTTATGCACGATTGTTTAACAAAAATGTCAATATTCCGCCATTAGTAACCGTGGCTTCGTTAAGGAAGCCGTACATGTACCGTTACGGAGCGTATCTAAATAATTTCCATATTTAATCCACCGAATCTATCAAATGGCGTTATTACATTCTCAGACGCGACGTCACATGATAAATAGACAAACATCAACAAACTTGAGGCAATGCAGCGGCGTGTAGCCAGGTTCTTCAAAGGCGAGTACCGCACCACACTGACAAGCAGTGGTTCGGTCATGATCTCTGACATAGGTTAGGAAACCCTCCAGGAAGGACGTATGCAAGCCAAGTTAGTGATGATGTATAGAGTCATGCACAGGCTTATCAGCATTCCAGCTGCGCTATGGCTCCAGCCAGCAACCCTCTGTACAGGAGGTCACTCCATGCGTTATCTTGTTCAATTCTGCAGGATGGATACCTAACGGTGCTCCTTTTCCCCATCAGCCATACGACTATGTAACCAGCTACCGGAATCGATCATCTTAGCACCCACCTTGGAAACCTTCAAGGGACGGTTGGCAGGCTACCCATAGAAAGCGCAAGAACTATTTTTATCCACTTTTAATCACTGTAAAAGTCGTCGTTTTAACTGCGCTTTGGACGCACCTTGTATATAATTAAATGCGAAGATGCCCCAGAGAGGGCCTGCATTCACCGGAAGAAGAATACTCACAACCTTTGTATTGTAGCAAAAATAAGAAAAACGTACGCATATAAAATATAAAGTGGGTATTACAGGGATGTTCATTAACATGGACTCATTAATGTGATGTAGTCATGGGTGGACATCAGGGGAGCTATCGCGTCAACGTAATTTTGCTCCCACGACACATACGGGAACTCTCGCGATAGTTCCTAGAACCTGGAAATGGTAAACAAAGGTAGGTACCCTTGTGTGTTTTGATTTATTGTAGAAGAATAAGAGAATAATATATCGTTTCGGCGATGCTAAGCAATGTTAAAATGATTAACCTTTCTAAGCAGACCGAAATAATATTGAAGGCGACCGTAACAAAATCGAACACAGAGTAATCTCCCGTTATTTTTATGTCAACACGAATGAATGATGCAACTGTTTTGCAAGTTTTCGCTTAGAACGAGATCTTTTGACGCAAATTCTGTGTATGTCGGCACCATTTGGATGTAAAAAATATCAGTTCATGTACAGTGAAGGAGTGATGCCAAAATGTTCAGGCGGAGTAGCTCCCACATCATCGCGCCAGCTCCCAAAACACGCCCTAGTTCCCACGAGTCTATCATTCTATCACCTGGGGAGAAGTTTTTATATTAGATTATATATGTCGATTTAAACCACCAGGTAACGGCTAACACCATATAAATGACTCATTGTTACTAGAATGGAATATTTTTTTTTTATTTTTTATTTTTTTTCCTACCAGTACTTGTGAGAAAACACTGTTAAATCGCTGTGTCGATAAATTAACTTTTTATAGATAAATCAGTGACCAAATTAAATGGAAATTTGAGGACAGTTTAATTAATATATGGACTACGGTTATCTTAATCGCCAAGAGTGAGTTCAGTATCGTTCTTCTATAATTTTGAAATTAAGATGAACACTAACAGATAATATACTCATAAACTGGCCATACTAATATGCCCTGAGGCCATTTGTGTATTATTATAGTGCAAAGAACTCACTCGTATACGGGTCAGGCTCGACCGCTATTCAAACAAGGGAAGCAACTCCTGGCTTAACAACGTATTTGTATAACTGAAACTGCAATACAAGACACCAAATCAACATGACAGGTACAGATACCGAAACGTCGTATCCTCCAGAGCTACTGAGGGTAGAGGAAACAGTGAAGAATAGATATCTCGGACTTGTAAGAAACCTGTCGTTCTTGGAGCTGAAACAGTTCAACAAGAAGACTTATGCTGAAATGGTGTATGAAGATATGAGAAAGTTATTGCCGAGTTTTGACCTGTTAAGACTAAAGGAAACTTCCCATTACATCTCAAATAGCCTGAACACTGAGGCTCAACGTCAAGTGAAAAGGAAGTCTAGGGGTTCCTCAAACGCTAAAGAGAAAGAAACTGATCAAGTGTCGTCATCTTTCCTGACTGATCTAGACACAACAATGAATGAAGACCAGTCAAGTGATAAAGAGATCGAGAACACTGACGACAATGACAGTGCTGATGACCTTGACCACAGTAATCCACAGACACAACTTCAGGAACTAGATGACAGTGTGACAGTCTGCCGGAAAAGAACCAGCATCGCTAGAAAACAAAACATCTGTAGCAGAAAGTAACAAATGCTGTGAAAAATGCACATTTAATAGTAAATCCAAGAAAAAGGTGGAGGAGATACGTTGTTGTTTTTGTATGACTTGGTATCACGAACAGTGTGTGGGCATTGGTAAAGGTGACTCTGTCGGAATCTGGATATGTGAAAGCTGTCGAGAAATACCACAAACTGTACAAAGTGAAATATTTTGCCTCAAAAACGATGTCATGGAGCTTAAACAATCTACTGCTTCTATTCTGGCGGCAGTTAGCGAGTTAACAGCAACGCTGACAAACAGTATAGGCAGTGCTAATGACCGCATCACAGCTCTTAATAGGCAAATCAACCTAAATGACATCACTATGACTCAGTCAGTTGAGGATTTAAAGACAAAAACTTCAAATCTCAAGACGACCGTAGATCAAAGATCAAATCAAATCCTTAACAAAACGGCATCTGTGTTCGAAAAGGTAAAACAGCATAATAACAACGTAGAACTGGATCCCGGGACTGCATTTAGCGAAAATAAAGCTAAAGCAACCGCCCAACCGAAAGTACAACCAAACCAACAGCCAGCCAAAACAAACAAAGGACCACAACCCACCCCAAAGTACCAACAAAAGCCTCAACAACGGAACCAGAATAAACAAGCACAACAAAATGGACAAGACATTAATAAGAATGAAAACAATGAAATAATTGACCTGACAAAGAACAACAAACAAGTGATAAAACATGAAACGCTTATAATAGGCAGTTCAATTTTGAAAAATGTAAAAACGAACACACTTAATGAAAACACTACTGTCAGAACCATACGCGGTGCTACAATTCAAAATCTCCAACAAAAATTAGATAATATTGATATTGAACGTTGCAAAAATTTAATACTTCATGTTGGGGGAAATGATGCTGCATATGGTGAGGACTTAGATACTTTCCGGGAAAATTATGAAACTTTGATTGACTCAGTCTGTATTGATGACAGACGAGTTATGATTTCTGAATTGCTGCCAAGAGGCAATGTTGACATGAAACCATACAATGAAGTGCTAAAATCTCTATGTGCTGATAGCGCGGTGGAATTTGTTGAGAATTACAATAGCTTCTTGCTTGCCTCTGGTGAAATGCTAGATACATATTTCCACGATGACCAAGTTCATATCAATACCGGGGGCACCAGGAGACTGTTGGCTAATTTTGACAGGCTGCACCGAGTGACCAGTACACAAAATACGTCTGCAAGAAAACCGTATCAAAATCATAACCGTGCAGGTTTCCAAGCTTTCAAGCCAGGCCCACCAAGATATAAAAAGCCTTTCCGCCAATCTAATCAGTTGTGTCATATTTGTGACAGATTTGGTGGGCACAATACGAAAGAGTGTTGGTACAATGGTAGGAACGCTGGATTTCAAAGCCGACCACGATAGGGAGCTAGTGGGCGTATAATGCAATCAACAATAAAAAATACAAGCTTTAACACTAGTAACATGTTTTGGCCTCTTTCGTTTATGAAAGCCGATGAAAATGATTGCGTCAATAATACCGATCATATTACCGCTGATCAATCGCACTGTCCTGGTTCGGGGAACAATGTTCAAATGTTAAACTGTCCCCCTGCGCCAACCATTTCTGAAAACAGTAACGATTCTGAAAGTGTTTTCAATGATCTTTCATTTACCTCAAAAGGACTACATGTTACAAATCTGAATGTACGCCACTTGGTGTCAAAAATTGACGAGATCCGAATTATGCTAGCTAATGAAAACGGACCAGATATATTAGGGCTTTGTGAAACATTTTTAGATAAAACTATAGTAGATGAGCAAGTCTCTATAAGCGGTTATCAATCCATACGGAAAGATAGATGCGATACAATTGATAAAGCTGGTGGTGGTCTTCTTCTATACTTCAGAAATTCTATTACTTGTCAACGTAAATCTGAACTTGAGATCTCGAATATTGAAACTCTATGGTCAGAAGTAACACTTCCAAATTCAAAACCATTCATATTATGCGCAGTATACAGACCTCCAAATGTACAGTCTGAGTGGATTGATATGTTTGAAGAAGAACTGTCTGCTGCACAGACGACTGGCCTTGAAATTATTGTTATGGGAGATTTCAATGTTGATCTCGAAAATTGTTCAAATAGAAAATTGAACAACTTAATACAATTGTTTGATTTGAAGCAGCTTATTACCAATCCGACACGAGTAACTAAAAATTCAAGTACAATTATTGACCATGTTTACTGTACAAATCCTGAAAACATAACAGATAACTTCGTATCACACTATTCAATTAGCGATCACTTTCCCATCTGCTTTACAAGGAAAATAAACAGTAGGATAAAGTAGGATAAAGAAAAGTACCCACACAACAACATCTTATCGTTGTTTTAAAACTTTTAACGAAGAAGAATTCTTATCTGACCTTGCACTAGGGTTTAATAGCTTTTCCCTCAGTCAAGCAAGCATTGATTCGGATATAACACTATGGTATAATCAGTTATTAAAACACGTAGATAAACATGCCCCAGTTAAATCTAAACGAGTGAAAACAAACCATTTACCGAAATGGTTCACTACAGAAATATCAGAGGCACGGCGGCAGCGTGATTTCAATAAAAGAAACCAAAATTGGGTTCAATACAAACGATACCGAAATATGACAAAATCTCTGATTCGAAAGGCGAAACAAAAACATTTCTCAGACACAGTAACTGATCATCGAGATGCAAAAACTATTTGGCAACATATACGATCTGTCAAAAACAAGGATGCAGGTTCCTTAAACCGATTACCAGATGAGCTTAATATCGGCGAAAAGGTTATATCAAATTCGCATGAAATTGCAAGTCAATTAAATGAATATTTTACAACGATTAGCAAACGTTTAAACAGTACAGAAAGTACGTCAATATCTGACGACATCTTAAATATTAAGAACTTCGTCCATGACAAAGTGCCTGTAGATGTAGAGTTTCAAATCCCGCATATCACTACGTCGCAAGTATCTGAATTTTTAAACAAATTAGACCCCTCGAAAGCAACAGGTCTAGACGGGGTGAGTCCACGAATCCTCAAGCTAGCTTGTGATGTTTTGTCGCCAAGTATTGCATTACTGATTAATAAAAGCCTACAAACCGGCCAGTTCCCAAATGAGCTCAAAATTGCG
Organism: Lucinisca nassula; assembly: GCA_963580285.1. Taxonomy (NCBI): domain Eukaryota; kingdom Metazoa; phylum Mollusca; class Bivalvia; order Lucinida; family Lucinidae; genus Lucinisca; species Lucinisca nassula. Next base: position 1,655,355 of record OY757012.1, read on the forward strand.
AAAGTTTTCCCGATTTTTAAAAGCGGAAAAAAGACTGACCCGTCCAACTATCGCCCTATATCGATTTTACCAACTTTGTCAAAAATATTTGAGAAACATATTAATAAACACCTTATGTCCTATCTAAACAAATATAAACTAATTCACGAGTGCCAGTCAGGCTTCAGGCACAAACACAGCTGTCAGACGGCCCTGGTTAAACTTATAGACCAGTGGATGACCTCTATCGACCATGGAGATCTGGTGGGGACTATGTTTATAGATTTTAAAAAAGCTTTCGACATGGTTGATCACTCTCTACTTATAAGTAAGCTTTCAAGCTATAAACTTAGCACTGCAAGCATAAACTGGTTTAAGTCCTACCTCTCCTCCCGAGTACAGGCCATTAAGAGCGAACAGGGACTGTCAGAATTTTCACAAACACCTTCAGGCGTCCCACAAGGCTCAATTCTAGGACCAACATTATTCTTAATCTTTATCAATGATTTGCCTTTGTCTATCAAACATTGCTCAGCAGATTTCTTTGCCGATGACAGCACTTTGCATGCATCTGGCAAAACAAAAACTGAAGTTGAATCTAAACTTCAGTCAGATGGCACCGAGACTTGTGCATGGAGTAAACGTAATAGATTGCCTATTAACTATGATAAGTCAACAATAATGGCTACAGGCACAAAGCAAAAACTGAAATACATCGAAACCATTGACATCGAGATAGATAATTGCAAATTAAAACATGTGAAATCACAAAAACTCCTAGGAATAATAATAGACGAAAATCTTAATTGGACGCCTCATATTGATTATCTCTGCGCAACAGTTTCATCACGAATTTCGCTCCTGAAACAACTAGCTACTTATGTACCAGATAAAATACAAAAACTCTTCTACCAAACGTATATACTTCCCCTTATAGACTACGGATCAGTTGCATGGGGAACTACCGCTAATGCGAATATTGAACGGCTTAATAAACTTCAGAAGCGTGCCGCCCGCATCATCCTCAAAGCTGATTTTATGACACCATCTGCGGTCATGTTCAACCAATTAGATTGGATGCCGGTAAGCAGTAGAATAAAGTATAATAAGGCAGTTTCCACTTATAAAGCGCTTAATGATCTAACTCCATCTTATATAACTGATCTACTTAAACCAACTGCGGAATCATGTACTAGACGTTTAAGATCATCTGAAAGTAATTGTTTAACTGTTCCTCGATCCAGGACTGCATTATATGATGGCTCATTTTCTTGCTCGGCTTCGAAACTCTGGAACTCTTTACCTGATCTTGTTAAAATGGCCCCATCTTTAAATGTTTTTAAAAGAACTGTAAAAGAACATATTAACTCATAAATATTGTTTTAACTTCGAGTGGCATATGTACTCGTCGTTTTGCTTTTAAAGATTTTATACGCCCGTAAAGGTTGTAGTTTACCCAAACTTTTTACAGTATTGGTTTGGTAAGTGACAAGGCAAAATAAATGGAGTAGACGTGTACTCTGCTAAAGAAGTAATATATCGTCTACATTCATCCATACCATTCTTTTAAGCATTATTCTTAGATTCTTAGCAATGACTGACATTATTATCTTATCAGATTACAAGCCATTATTCGCATACATTATCTTAAAGCCATTGATTATAAAATTGTTTTAAGGAAAATGTTTTTAGAAATCACATTTTATTAAGGCATTTACATGTATTTGTGCAAATAAGCACTCCTGTCTGGAATATGTAGCCGTCTTAAACTTTGTATGTCTGTGATAAAGGAAATGTCTTAAACAATGAACATAAGTCTGTGATAAAGGAAACGAAGTGATTGTGTGACCTGTGAGCATCCACAATTACAGAACAATTTTATATTGCATGTAGTTATGTAAATATGTTTTGTATGTTGTACGTTGTATTATATGTTGTAGAGGGCCACATGGTAGAATGGCAAGTCCTTTGCTAAATGTGTAACCCTCTTGAAAAATCGTATAAATAAATAAATAAATAACAGGTTTTTAAGGCAAAGACCGAAATTCCATGACGTCACACACCTGGTCTATATTAACCGAGGGGAACTGCGAGCGTAATCATTGGAAAACAACGGGAATTTAAGAGATTTTAAACCGCGATATAACTGTGAAGAAAAGAAATATCCTCCCCGAATTTTCATTTTCTACTAAATTATACATCCAGTCAACGATTTCTAATAACATTTTATGATTTCTGACACCTGTATGTTCAAGTAAGTAAATCTTGAATATATCGTCAACAATATCTGCACGATACTTGAATAAAATCGGCATTAATTTCAGTATTTATCCAAATTAAATAACTAATAAATTATTAGAACGACTTTTAAAACGAGTTTTCCCTATACTGGTAATTTTTTTTAATATGTTTGGCTTCAAAATATAAATATTTTGAATTTAAATTATATTTCTACTCTATCCTCATACTGACTTTTAACCCCGTCACCGGTCGCGAGTTGTCTTAATAAATTCGGGGTTGAAAGTCTATGTCAGGATTGGATAGATTTATAAATTAAAATTCAAAATATTCATATTTTGCAGCCAAAGAAATTAAAATTCTTACAATGATCAAAAGATTGTCATTTTAATGCTCTTTCGGGTAATAAATTAGTTATTTTATTTGGATAAATTATGAGATTAATGCCCATTTTATTCAAGTACGGTTCAAACACTGTTGACAAATTGTGCAAAATTTTCATGAAATCACCATAACTGACGGTTTTGATTGTGATCAACACATTACTTAATCGAAAGCAACTAGTAGGACATTTGGATTTCTTAGACGTAATTTAGGCAGACAAAGGGTTCGTCCTCAACATGAGTATGCATCACCTGTTTGGCATCCCCATGGTAAGATGGCTGCTCGATGGACCTGCATGGGGATGGCGGAACGAAAGTTATGTTGGTGATATGCTTGATGAGTTGGATTGGCCATCGCTGGAGGCCCGTCGTGAGCAGTCTTCTTTAACCTTCTTTTATAAGATACACTCTGATTCAGCGACTCTTAATAAAGATAAATACTTGGCCCCTGGTGCTAGTTCAACTCAAAGAAGGGCATCGAAATTAAAATAATTAAACAGCAGTCAAAATGTGTTTGAATAGGGATTTAAAGTTCCCGTCAACACTATTTAGGGCATTTTGGAGACGTTGCTTCCAATTTTGTGGGTCTTTTACCCGACATTGAGGTGAAATGACATCTCAAGCCCTGCCACGAAATGAAACCAGAAGGCTTATATGCATTGGGCCATCTGACTCACACCGCTTTGCCTGAGCAGGCTTAGTCCTTCTAAGCGGTTTACCAGTACTCGTGTATGGTCAGATTCAGCTCCGGCTGGAAGCACCATGTAGCCCAATCTATTTGTCCAAGCCCTGATGGACGGGGGTGGGGGGGGGGGCGAAAACATGTCAATATCATATCTACCAGGCCTATAGTGTCGCACTGAAGAATTCCTTCTTTCCTGGAACTATTCCTCAGTGGAATAGTCTTCCATCATCAGTGGAAAATGCCAAAACAACAGAAGAGTTCAAAGCCCGCAAGGTATAGATTGGGGCTCAGAGGTATACTTTTTAGTAGACCTCTATAATAGATTGTAAATATTTTAAAGAACTCATCCATTGATTTTATTTTGCTAAATTTAGCGAACCACCTGAGGTAATGATCAGATGTAACAGACTCAGTATCTGATAGACGCTTGGGAACTAGAGCGTGTTTTGGGAGCTGCCGCTATGATGTGAGCGCTACTCCGCCTGAAAATTTGCGGCATTACCCCTTGAATGTACATGGATTGATCATTTTTACGTGTAAATGATGAATGAGGGCTGACATACCCAGAATAAGCGCCAAAGGATCTCGTTCTAAGCGAAAACTTACAAAACAATTTCTTCATTCATTCGTGCTGACATAAAACTAACGTGAGATTACTCTGTATTCGATTTTGTTTCGGTCGCCTACTTTCAGCAACGATTTTTGCAATATTTTTTTCGGCCTGCTTAGAAAGGTAAATCAATTTAACTCTGCTTAGCATCGCCGAAACATTATATTATTCTCTCATTCTTCTGCAAAATCAAAACACACAAGGGTACCTACCTTTGTTTCCAGGTCCTAGGAACTGTTGCGAGAGTTCCCAGATATGTCGTGGGAGCAAAATTACGTTGACGCGATTTCGCGATAGCTCCCCTGATGTCCACCTGTGGTAGTAGGATTTTCATTATAAGCTGGCGTTTTATACATGCATATAAAAATGTAACGCCAGCTTATAATGATAAGTTATGAAATTATACTGATATCATGTCTAAGTATACTGATATGAATTGAGTCTCATCATATTTTTAAGATGTTTCATTATAATGATACGATGTCTTCTTATAATGGCTGCGCTCTGACAACAATATACGAAAATATAATACAATTAAATAAACAGACAAGATATAATGAGAACTCAGTAGAATCTAATTCTATTTTTACAGGTTTGCTATAACCATTCATTGTGACTGTGTTTACCTCAAATAAATCATTTTCATTATATATATATAACCTTTTATCATATGACGTCGCGCCTGAGAATGTAATAACGTCATGTAATAAATTCGATAATGCAAATGTGGATTAAATATGCAAATTAGCTGGATACGTCCCGTAACGTTACATGTACAACGTCTTGAACGACATCGTGTTTACTAATGGCGGAATATCGACATTTTTGTTAAACCATCGTGAATAAAACATATGATAAATAGAATCTTGCATTCGTGCTCATGTGTTATTGAATTTATCAAACGAGTTGACGAAAAATGGATAAAATGCGAGGCTTTCTAATGTATTATTGAATTTATTAAACTCGTTGAAGAAAAAGGATAAAATGCTCGGCAAAGCCTCGCATTTTATCCATTTTCCGTCAACTCGTTTAATTAATTCAATAATACATGAGCACTCATGTAAGATCCTCTATAGTTAAAATGTCATCATACTAACGAGACAGCTGTGGCGTTCCATACAATTTGCGTAGGTCACCATTGAATCAAGTGTCTTGTTGTATATTTGTAAATGCTCAGTTTAGAAAGAATTAGTCATGCATTTGACAAAGAGTCGTGGTCACCTGCGTCCAGCGTGTCCTCACCCATAATGATTTGTGCCCTCTGACCATATTGGCCACTTTGCCCACTGCCCAGAGGGGTGGGGTGTGGGACGGGGGTGGTGTGGCTACCACTGCTGGTCTACACATACATTAGCATATACATTGAAAATTTTCAAACTGTGATTTGAACATTTATTGTACACTTAAATTACTATATACAGTAGAACTTCGATGGCTCGAACACTGATGGCTCGTGTACCATGGATGAGTCGAACCCATTCTTGAGCCCCTAGCGAAATCCTCTACATAAGAAATAGTGCGGGATAATTAAGGAGATTTTTGTCTTTTATCTTGTAAATGTATGCTGTGTGTACTCATTAGAATCGCCTCGATGAGGCGATTCTAATGAGTACACACAGCATACATTTTCATTACAGAACACCGAAAATATGTCCAAAAGTATCTCGTTATGCCTCCTGACAGTAACCTCAGTGGCTCGAACTACCGCTGTCTCGAACAAATTTTCATGGTCCCAAAGGGGTTCGAGCCATTGAAGTTCGACTGTATGTGACTTACCTGTGTGTGTAGTGAATTAAAAAGAAACCCAAGAAGATTTTGTTTGGCAGATTCACAAATTTTGGACATTCCCCAAAAATTAAAATCAAATAAGGCACCAGACAGGCAGGCAGCTCTTGTATGAACCAGGCCAAACGGGCATCAAAGTTGATCGTTCCTCGTAAAAGACTACTGTTCACATATCGACCATAAGGCGCTGTTACACCAGTTGCGAGGACACAAAATAGAGCAATTCCAAAAGCAATAATTGAACAAGTAAAAAATTGCTCCATGTTGGAGCAAAGGAGGAAGCGCTGCGGAAAACAACTTTTTTATACCCGCTTTATCGAAAAAAATCGGGTATATTGTTTTCGTGTCAGAGTCGAGTGTCTATCAGTCCGGGGGTCTGTATGTATGTATGTTTGTATGTAAGTATGTGTGTGTGTGTGTCCGTCGAGTTTCTATGGAATGGATCTCCTCTGAAACCTGTTAAGATACATTTTTCAAACTTTGCCTGTGGCTAATACATGGAATGTAGATGGCACTGGGCTACTTTTGGCGTGACCTTGACCTCAACATGGCCCCAAGGTCAAAGATAAAAAAGTATTATTTTGCCATATCTTCTAAACTATTGGAGTTTCACTTCTGGAACTTTGGTTATTGGATGACCCTTGGAATATAGAATAAATTGGGCTACTTTTGGTGTGACATTGACCTCAACATGACCCCAAGGTCAAAGGTAAAAAAGTATGACTTTGTCATATCTTCAAAACTATCGGAGTTACACTTCTGAAACTTTGGTTATTGGACGGCCCTTGGAATATAGAATATATTGGGCTACTTTTGGTGTGGCCTCGTTCTCAACATGACCCCAAGGTCAAAGGTCAAAAAGTATGATTTTGCCATATCTTCTAAACTATTGGAGTTACACTTCTGTAACTTTGGTTATTGGATATCCCTTTGAATATAGAATAAATTGGGATACTTTTGGTGTGACCTCGACCTCAACATGACCCCAAGGTCAAAAGTCAAAAAGTATGACTTTGCCATATCTTCTAAACTATTGGTGTTACACTTCTGAAACTTGGATATTAGATGGCCGTTGGAATATAGGATAAATTGGGATAATTTTGGTGGACCTCAACATGATCCCAAGGTCAAAGGTAAAAAAGTATGACTTTGCCATATCTTCTAAACTATATGAGTTACACTCCTGAAACTTTGCTTATCAGTTAGAATGTTCTTTGCAACTTTTTTAACTTATATGTAGTTTTGGATAGCTAATACATAGTCATTAGTGTTTTTCATAGAAAAAGAGGGTATTTGCGATGGTATACCATCGACTGCGCGATCTAGTTTACCTTTAATTTCATTAAAAGATTTCATAATTGTGCATGTCTATAAAGGGTTGGACCTAAATTAATACATGAGAGTGAGCCTTTTCGTACCGATTCATTATAGGAAAGGTTTTCTAAGGCCATTCCCAATTGCGGGCAGTACAAATCATAAACAGAGAAGGTGGAACAAGAGTATGAAACATCGCGAGCAGGTAATAAAGAGCATTTCGCCGCAAATAAGCAACATAATACTTTAGGAATTTTGAATGACTTCAGAATTATAGCTTTGAGATCTATCTGTCACCAGTCAATGACACATTACATGATTGTTCGTTATTATCCCCTCGCAACAAAGTTGCGATCGAAACCATACGTCCGTGTGTGGGTGTTTGTGTGGGTGTCCGTGTGTCCGGAAACTTGTGAACAGGATTAAAGACAATGCCATCATCGGAGAAGCACCATGCCTTCCATAAATGTTCCCCATGGAGAGAGAATAAATCCTATTGATTTTCAAGGTCAAGGGTCAAATGCCAAGTTAACAATGGACTTGACATTGAAAACATTGTGAACAGGATAAAAGACAAAGCTACATCATTGATACATCATTGAAGTATCAAACATTCCACAAATGTTTCCCGTGGAGCGATGATGAACACTATAGATTTTCGAGGTCAACGGTCAAATGTCAATGTCACGATGCACCGTGTCATGACTTTAATGCAACGTCACATCCACGTCGGTGCAACGTCGTGACATTGCACCGACGTAGAGTTGACGTTGCCCTTGCGACGTGTGCCTGCTAGTTTATTGATATTCTCATACTGATTTTAAACTATAGTATTTAAAGCATTCATTATGCAATGGAAAATGGGACTGATATGACGTCACAATTACGTCATGTGCCTGATGGGAAGTAACCAACAATGTCGGAAATTACTGTTAATTCCACCCCCCACCCCCCAGACCCACACAAAAACACTTTTACTAAGTTACTAAGCACAACACTTTCAACGTTGCGCTCACGTGACTATCACTCTTTACCAAAGAACACCTATTCAAATACATTGAAAATTTTACCGTCAAAAAAACTGAAAATTTTCAGATAGAAGAAAATCTGATATTTATCATATTTCTGTTTAAAATATAGATTGTGATTACACGTTAGAACCGCCTCGGTGAGGCAGTTCTAACGGGCATCTACAAGCTATTTTAATCAGAAATAAGAACAAATAATGAGTGTCACCGTTAACTCCAGTTTCACTATATAAAAGTGGGGTTTAAGGGGGTCAAAATTATATAGGCGTGTTTTTTAGGAAATCAAGGTAGGGATCATTTACAAAAAAACGCCCCCCGCCCATCGGGGCTTGAAGAAATAGATGGGCGGCCAGATGCTTCCACGCAGAGCTGAAACCGACACGCACACGAGTACTAGTAAACCGCTAAGAGGATATAAGCCTGCCCAGGCGAGGCGGTGTGAGTCGGCCCGTCCATGCTTATAAACCCTATTGGTTTAACTGGGTGGAAGGTATTGCGCTGTCTTTTCATCTCAATGTCGGGCGGCCCCCGTCCATCGGGGCTTGAAGAAATAGAAGGGCTGCATGATGCTACCACGCAGAGCTGAAATCCGACCCCACACGAGGACTGGTAAACCACTTAGAGGAACTAAGCCTGTAAAGCAGTGCAAGTCGGACAGTCCATGCTTATAAACCCTATTGGTTTCATTGGTCGACATGGCTTGAGATGTTATTTCATCTCAGTGTCGGGTACACATCCCACAAAATTGGAAGCAACGTCGCCAAAATGACCTTTACAGTGTTGACGGGGACGTTAAACCTCAAATAATAATAAAAAAAAGCTGGCTTATTTACATCTTAGAGAATTATCTGTATAATCTGGACTGCAATCATGTGTTGGGTTTTGCAAACAGTGTAGACCCATATCAGAACGCGGTGTCTGTTCAGGGTCTACACTGTTTGCTTAGGGTAAAGGGTTAAACGAAACAGTTCAAGTTCCCCTTCAGGGCCATTTTTTTTTCAATCTACACCAAGAGATTCTCGACCTATCAGTGCTGTCAGTGCTTTGATTTATTTACCCTTCAACCCTTCCACCCCTGAGTTTTCGGCGTGGGCTCTACCATCACTGACTTTGGGCACGTCCATTCTACTTTATATAGTATCTAGCTTAAAAGAGTCATCAGGATAACAAGATATATATCCCTATAAGGTGGCTCATTATGCGCCATCTCATCAGGATCTACATGTTTGCATTAGTATCTGTGCCGGGCTTCAGGGTTGAAAGGGTTAGCCTTTACTGTAGTAACAGGCTTAATATTGCGCAGTAAACAATCATTGGAATCGAAAGGGATACGTTTAAACCGTAGATTGTAGCATTCTGTGTAGAAGCACTGTAATCTATTTTAAACACACATAGACTTCTGTCATCCATTTCAAACAATGAATTTTAATTTTGGGATAATTCAACAATGAAATATCAGGAGTATATTCAGGACTGTACTGACTGAAAATAAAATAATTATCAAAACCGAATACCCTTTCGATGATTAAAACAAAAAACATAGTTCGTTATTAAAAATCCAGAATGTATCAAAAATAGAATTCGAATGGCAAAAATTCAGATTTTAAATGTATAATTGACTATAGTAGCAAATTAAAATTGTTAAAAAGTGTTTTAATTTTATCAATAACGCGAACTCCTGTAACTGACAATTCGCTTACATCATTGAAAAGTCAAGTTTCATGATTACTTAGTCCGTGTCTCAAACTCATTACAAATGGCGCTGCGTTGGTACGCAGCGCAACAAGCCAAACTGTCAACGACGAAGATTTGGACGTATGATCACCACTCATTTTTAGGTATAAGCTCCTTGGAATTAACTTTATTTCACTTTACCGAAACGAAAAGAATGCAACACCGACTTCTATTAAAAAAAAAATAGACGACTGTGGATGATTGCAGATCACGTGACGCGCCGAATATACGTCACAGAATGTAAACCTTTCTGATGGGTTGTCTTCATTTACTTATGGACTTAAAACTAGACTGCTACATAGACTTCTGTTAAATAATTTTGTGAAAAGAAGAGTCAATAACCAGCCTGCGCATGTGCCCCGTCTGGTCAGGGTTTTCGCTTTTTGTCAAAATACATACAGCGAGCAGACGGCAATTCTTCCGGCTGGGCATAAATGGATTAAGGTACTCTTTGCAGTTTAATTAATACTTCTACCATCTGGAATTTTTGTAAGGGAGGGATATTCATGCAAACAAGAGCAAGCTGGTTTTAGTTTCTAAATTCGATGTTGGACTTTAATCTCTCCTGCAACAAGGTCTATCGGAACCCGAATTTTATGTTGACTTAGTATAAATTCAGAAAAATATATACTTGCCATGAATTCAGTATCCAAGTTCGTAAAACCCTTTTTCGATATAAAAAGATTGGGTGCAGCATAAATGTTATACGACAGACTGCATGGATGGTAGTTAACCCAATCACAATTGATAACTTTGCTTCGCTCTTTAATTGCACGCCGGTGGGTCGTGATGGTTCCAGCGAAAGGCGCTTTCTTAGAATTAAAATTTAATTTTATGCAATGTTAGTTGGTATCTGTTCTCTGGTCGGGCCCATCGGAGTCTAACTGTTGGTTTTCTTTTGCTCCAGCATTTCAATTATTTCTTGCTGTCGTGTCCTCACCGTTGTTTCATCTCTGTGGTTGTTTGATTTTTGTGTCCTCGGAGGTGTTGCACTGATGAGTTAGGAAGCCTCCATGCAGATTGAAATTTTTTTTTGTCTAAATCGCGACGGAATCAAGGGCGAGGATTGCGGCCACGTAAAATCGATTAAAGTCGCCATGAAACACAAGAAACACAAAAATGAAATAACTAGATCCTAATGGAAACCTAGTGGAAAGCCAAAAGGACAGTCACTTTCCCACAAATGGCCAATTGGCTATCCAAAACAAAAACATACAAGTGATACACACCGTGACTCAAGACAAACCATAACAAAAAATAAACCGCGACAGAAGAACCGTCTTGGAACGGTCAGTGAAACGAATTTCATCCACAGGAGGATGAAATACGCGACCGCAGTAATCGCCCTTACTGAAATGAAACTTGGTTAGTCCATCGGCCAAGGAGGAGTATTTAGATTTAAGTCCCCACACCCCACCCCAAGTGAAATTCTTTTCACTGATCGTTCCAAGGAGGTGATTATGTCGCGGTTTAATATTGGTCTTGTCTATACCATTTATATACTACTCTCCATAATTAACTAAACACCTGTTTAGATTTTGCAATTTAGCGAGCTTTATTTGCTAAGATGGAACAAGAAATATCACTTTCATGTGCCGTATATGGTTCTTTGTGAAAGTTTTGTCCATACTGTTTTGAACTTCCAATGTTCTTTTCATGCCATATGACCCCCTTCCTTGACTGCCAGCTATGGCCCACGAAAAACCCTTTGGGACAAAACGTGTATCCGATGTCTAACAATGCTTAACAGCCTCAGGGGCAGGTATCGGACCTTACCTGATGGCAAAATGAGTCTCTAATATGTAAGCCCAGCATCTCGTGTTAACCCCGAATCTTTCAAAACTGTTCCATAACTCCGTAATTTTATACCACTTTAAAGATTAGCAATCAAACAACCTTTTGTCCGCTTAAAGTTGATGTTCGTCACTCAGTGAACTCGCTAGAACTGATTTTACAATACCTCGATATTGCACGAGACACAATATATCACGTGCCCAATGTAACAACCCCATTGGTCCAAATATAAATTTACGTAACGAAAAGACAATTCTTTCCCGCTATACTTAACGAACCGCGGGAAAGGTTTAGTCTTGTCTATACCATTTATATACTACTCTCCATAATTAACTAAACACCTGTTTAGATTTTGCAATTTAGCGAGCTTTATTTGCTAGAACGAAACACCAAATGACGCAATGGGATGACAAAAAAATCATAAACCATATGAAAATCTTTGTACAACCCATAAACGAGCGCTAAAATGATAAAACCACAGAATAAAAGACTGCTTAATATGCAAATTGCTAAGACAAAACACTCATATTTAGCTCTTACAGCCCTAACTTTTTTTGTAATTTCCAACCTCTTCTCTACTGAATCTGCAACATAGCCATCCCTACTTTCCGTTCGCTTCCATCTACCATGTCTTGTCAAACATCTGTCATTTACGTTCTCATTAGCTGCCTTAGTACAGCCACTAGCCCTAAGGCTATGTAAACCCAAATTTAAATTAGGTGCTACTAATTTCAATTTCTCCAAAAGACACTCTCTAGCCCTAGTATAACTCAACTTTTTATTTTTGCGTATTAACTTGCAAATTGATCCGGATCTAAATACAGGTTTAAACAAAAAACCTGATGATTTTGTATCTAAGCCTGCTAAATCCATATAACGAATAAGCATATTCACTGGACATGCAGATGAGCTCCCCTTACTTACTAAGATTTCGTTTCCAGCCCTATACTGATCAGTTTTGCTTTTAGTTATTAACACACAGACATATTCCGGATAGAATGTTATATCTCCACACTCTATACTGCTCAGCTCGTCGTAACGAAGAAAACCCGCAAAAGCCAACGTTATCATGGATAAGTCCCGGACGACCAATAAATCACTTGAATCTATGAATCTATCACAAAGCTCAATTAAAGTTTCCGAAGATAAAACATCTTTCTTTTTGGTTTTGGATCCCCTTAACCGTTTAGCCGATTCCAGTAAATTTTTGACAAAAGCGTTATTAGTTGGATCTTCCAAACCGTTTATATCATGTGCCCACTTAATGGAATAAACCGCCGATGAAATCGTATGTACTGAACACTTAGAATCTAATAAACTTGTAATGTATATCGCCACATGAATATGCTGTGCCGGAAAAACTGTATAATTTTTACCTGTACAAAACTCCTGCCACTTTTTGAAACTGTAAAAATACTTCTTAACAGTATTGTCACTTTTCGAAGAAAGCAAATAGTGTGACATGCGATCCACAAGCCCGTGATCTTCTATGCCCGCATTCTGCAAAGTTTCACGTAGCCCCTGTCTCAAACGGATGCCTGGAATAAATGAAACATGATATCTAATCAGACATGCCAAAAATCAAAAGAACGTATTCATCAAAACCCGATATGATTTATAAATAGGCCAATTTCAAAATGTACAATCTATTTTCACGGCCATAAGCTTGAACGGCAAAGGATTCTTGCCAAAAATTCCGTTATTTCCGTTACCTTGTGCTATGACATTGCACTGCGGCAATAACCTATACTCTTTTACAAAATGAGCAAAACCGTTTTCAGACGGCTGCAAAACTGGCCAAAATGGAGCAGATTTCCATAACGGCAGAACAACAGTGCCTTTTGCCTTGTCATTTTCAAGTTTCGCTAGAACCCTCAATACGTCTCTCGGCGCCGGAACAATCCAATTACAGTCCTCTGACCAACATTGATCAAATGCATTAACCCCTTCCGTTCCTGGGCACCAAAACCTAGAATTGAACCTTACGCAATGATTATTTAAATTTGAAGCAAACCTATCAACGGTATGCCTTCCCCATGTGTTATCAATTTCTCTGAATACCCAACTTTGTATTTGCCAATCATCACTATCCAAACCTCTACTAAGGCCGTCAGCTGCCTCATTTTCAG